>OZ026616.1:50554715-51090651 GCA_964020975.1 Hermodice carunculata | reverse complement strand
GAATACATATACATGTAAAGGAATAGAACATTTCATACAATATACAATAGGCAAGACTGGTTAACACACATTGATTACGAACAACAGCTAAATTAAAGACGTCAACCACCAAACAACTTCTAGCTTTCAACCCTCAATGACACCAGATATGATGCACAATTTTTCTTAAATGAAGATACACATGGTGACTCTTTGACAGTACTTGGAATACTATTCCATAATATTGCACCTGTCAGTGAGTAACTAAAAGCATCGTCAAACCTGGAACACAGAGAAATGTAAGTCCAACTGTCACTGGTATATACATGCAGTATGGTGCATCTGATGAAGGATATAAAGACTTAGATCAAGCATGTATCTTCAAGCTAATCGAAGGGGGTGGGGGGGGGGTTTCAGTACGCTGGTACAGGTAATTATTTTTCTGGAGTACGTAGTACGGAAAATCAAAATCTTTCAAAATTTTGGATAGTACGAAGTACGTAAAATAAGAGGGCTTCCAGTACACCAGTACGGTAAATAAAAAGCCCCAGTAGGCCAGTACGGAAAACCCCTTACCCACCCTCCTAATCAGATGTATTTAGTTTTTAAAGTTACCCTCATATATACACACCACCCCAAACTTTACTTTTTCAGCGGAATCTCTCAAAGACTCCCTAGAAGGCACCCTTGGTACTGGTAGAAAGTGTCCACTCTAGGGAGAAGCCTGCTCCAGAGAGGGTGTGCCGTTTAACTCTTTCCATGCGGGCGATGAGTTAACTCGCACATTTACCTTTGTTGCATTATGCGGGCGACGAGTTAACTCGCGATGGGGGCATATATGTATATATATATATACACATACATACATATGTCTTAAAAATAGCAGACATGATTACTGAAACTTAATGGAATAGCTTTGAAAAGTAGAAAAAGTTTGGTCTCTTGCGAATGAGATACGGCATATACATGTATACATATATATATGTATATATATATATATATATATATATATATATATATATACATACATATGTATATATGATATATCCATATATATGTATATATGTGTGTATATATATGTATGTGTATATATATATATACATATATATATATATATATATATATATATATATATATATATATATATATATATATATATATATATATATATATTGCAAAGATGTCCTTACAATATTCTTTGCTGATTTGGTTTGTGAAGGGGCCATTAAAAATATGGCTTTCAAGGCATTTGTGGTCAGTTTTCTCCCAATACTTCTTATTTCTCCTGTAAAGGTCATTTCAAGGTCACCTGAAGGTCATCATACCAGGTGGGTAAGATGATGAAGTGTGCAGTATAAAATAAAGCCCACAGTACTCTATTACTAATGAGCTGAGTTGTCTTGTCTCTCCATACGGCAGAGTAAAGGTCATTTGTATTTTCATCAGAAAATACAGAGTTCAGAAATATACTCAGCACACAAGGTATAACATGGGCCATAATTTCAGCAGAGTAAGAGTTAAGTATGGCTGAGTATGTACACATAGAAATAAACATTATTTGCACATCCAGATACAATGTATGCTTAATATTATAATCCATGGGGGAATAACTATATTGTGAAACATAACTGTCTTTGGTTCCTTTATCACCTGGGGAAAAAGAATTCAGAATAATAATAAAGAAATAAATACAAGAACTGATCATATGCTAGAGTACCTATGAAGGACAAGTCTCATCTCACAGCTTACAAGAACAAAGAAACACCAAAAGCCTACCACTGCGGGCTTGTGCAAATCAATGGGATGCCACTGATCCACACATAGCCCATTAAGTATGTGGTTATGAAATCCATGGAGTAATCAGAACAGTCATTGTGGACTGGAAGGCTGCTAGGCTTTGAGTGGCCCAGCCGGCTTACACTCATTCTGTGCTATTTGATTTGTGATGGAGATATCGTACTGCTGGCTTTCCAACAGATGACAGATCCAGCGGTCTCTTGGGATTAAGAGCCAGCTCTGATACCCCCATGCAAATGCAAAGTGTGATGTGTGTGTTTTATTTGTTCAATTATTACCATCATCGTCATTTACCTATTTGTCTTATTTGTTTTTATTTATTTATTTTGCAAATGCAGCTTCATGTGGACTTGGCGTCTGGTCAGATTCAAGCCTCAACTCAACTTCTCAAGGCAAGGCATGTATTACTGTTATATAGTATTGTAAGTTGGAGTTGAATATGGAAACGTCAGATGGTCTGATTGAGTGATTCTGAAACACTCTCACTATATTCATGTGCAATCTCCAAATGCTTACCTGTACTAAACAAAAATATTAGATTGTGACCATCCATCCGACGGACCAAACCGCGAACGCTGATAAATGAGGCTTGGCTGTGTGTGGCTTCGACCAACCGGCCGCATGAGAACTCTTTCGTGTTTGAGGCAGGAACTTATATATACGAAAATACCGAGGCCAATTTTATTAAATTTGTACAGGCCCTACTTGACGAATATTAACGGCTTAACGTTCATCTTCTTGTTATAATATAGGTGGGACTTTTTGTTATAGAGGACAATATTATGAGCAAAATGTATTAAAATAATAATTTGAATATGTCAAATAATTTACGAAACTGTGTATGGAAACAAAGACAGCCATCACGTCTTCAAACTCGGCAAGATTTCGAAGCAGTACATCCAAAAGCACAGCAGCTTCACCAGTTCCGGGATGGCTTCGTGGCCCACTCAGATGGAAGTTGATGAAAATGCTCCTCCAAAGAATGTCATGGCAACTCAGGGTACGACGGGGAGCGTTTCTGTATCGCTGCATCCATTAGTAATCATGAATGTGTCCGAACACTGGACTCGAGTCCGAGCTCAGGAAGGGAAACCAATGCAGGGTAAGTGGTTAGCATGGATGTAGAATCAAAGAAGGACTGAGCAGTGCAAAATACAGTTGTTCGCACACCAGATTCCCTTTGTATTTAAGGCGGGATCCGAATAGATTACCTGGTCTTTCATCAATGCTTTCAACCCACCAGAGTTACCACATTTGTGGCAAGATCGTGACCTGAGTGTACTGTGGGTGAAATGTGATAGATAAAAAAATGCAAAACTATTCAACTTCAAGCAATGGAAACTTTTTGTACATATACCGTGTTGTACAGTGTCGTATATGCATGACTTATAGAGACATAAAGCACAAAACACACTGGAGAGAATAAAATGTACTAACTACATTCTGATAAATAACTAACCATGCAAGATAAGCCTGGTATACAGGTATATACAGAGTTTAGGAGCATGCTCCATCCCATGTGGTGAATGCCTGGTCCACATAGTCAAGAAGTGCTTTGGTTACTAGTCTATAAGGTTCCCACTATTACACTCCATCAGATAAAGAAAGGTATTCTGGTGATCAAACTCATTAAAAGCGGGGTCATAATTTGATAAAGTTGACTTTAATTTGATACGCAAGTGGGAGTACTTTCTACAGACCAGCAAGGTGTCACTATTGGAGATGCATGTTTGGGTATTCCAGAATCCAGGCTTCACTTTGAAGATCCATCGCCCCCCCTCTGATTCTTTGTCTTGTTTCTGTTTAGCTTCAGCAACTTTTTCTCTGACCAGCTCTCGGTCTTCTTCAGAAAGGTCATGTGAAACACTAATGTCTTTAAATTTGGCTTCTGCATTCTTGAGTTTTGATAAATTTGTCATGATCAGTTTCTTGTCCTCATTATTTTGAAGAACTACTTTGATTGGCCTTGGTTTCCCATTCTCTGTATTCTTGTTGCCCAGTCTAAATAAGTTACGTGGCTATATATTTAAGGCATGTTCGCAGAGGTTGCCAAAGAAATTTTCGTCATATGCTTTCCTGAGTTCTGATTCAGTTTCTTTACTTTCTTCTACTCTGTAGATAATTATGTTATCTTCCCTAGATTATTTTAGTCTTTCTTCCTTCTTATGTTGTGTCATAGTTTCTTGGACGATTTTCTGAACATTCACTTTTCCCTGATCCATCTTGTTGCTTGATGCTACTTCGGCCCGAGTTTTCTTTACCTTTTCTGGTAATTCTTTTGCATAAGTGCTTAATTTAGTTTCAAGTTTAGATTCTAAATTCTTAAATTTAGTGTTCATGTCTTCCATAAGTTTTGATAGAATGGTTTCTGTTTTATTGTCTTCTGTTTTCCTCTGTTCAAAAACACACTGAGGGCAGAACCAGAAACAATCAGGCCGTTGCATAGTGTTATATTCAGCATCACTCATATCTATACACACTGCACAAAAGTAATGTTTGCACTCGCCATCACATTCTAGGATTTTGTCTCCATCACTCTTATGCACTTTCACACACATTGCACACGTCCACGCTTCTTCCAATGCATCTTCCACACCTGTCTTAATTCCACTCCTGGAACCTCTTGCACTTCTTTTACTCTGCTCACCTCCCTTCTGATCTTTCTTTTTCTTTTTGGGGGATTTGACATATTTGTCCAACCATCCCGGCATTGTTTACTTGAGCGATAATAAGAGCCGTTTATATTGTCTTGCAATGTATTGTGGGTAAAATGACTGTCGGCTGCACATTCACTCGTCACACTACACCAAAACACTTGTCAATGTTCTCTCCAACTCCCGTTACTCACTGAATTTGTCACACAAAAGTTCCACTCACTCAGCGCTCCAACACACACAAAGATCGGTCGCAATAGTAACGTGAAATATGAAATCTTTGTATGACCCAGCAGTTACTGATGGTCTTATCCCCTTGCATGAATCTTCCCTGAGAGGTCACGGTTATAATATATACAAGCGAAACTGCAAATTAGACATAAGAAAATATTCTTTTGGGTTGAGAATCACTGATCAGTGGAATAATCTGCCTGACGATGTTGTAAACACTAAGACAATGAAAAACTTTGAAAAGAGACTGGATTTATTGTGGAAAGACAGTGATGTAATGTATAGTGTGGACATTGATGTAGAACAAAAGACTGCACGCTCCACTCGCTTTGCAAGTAACAATAATACATTTAATCAGGAGCTGATACCAGAGGCTTCCCTTATTGTATAAGGGAGTAAAGCCTGTCATCAGAAAATAAACCTGTTATAACCTGTTGTAAAGTGTGATCTATTCACCTGCTGAAGATGTGATATTGCCTTACAGGTTTATATAGCCTTTTTTGCCTAAAAAAATATCTATGGAGGACATGTCTTTATTTTAAAAAAATGAAAGAATATACATATGTATATGTATATATATATATATATATATATATATATTTTTTTTTTTTTTTTTTTTTTTTTTTTTTAAAGAAATAAACGGTAGCAGGAACATACATACAGGGTAAATAGCTGGCTTAACAAATTTCTGGTATTGAGGCATTTGTCCATGAAAACCCATTACAAAAACAGAAATGATTTGTTGTGCCTGGCATTGCCTGGTTGAGCAATCATAGGTCTTGGCTGGGAAGGGCCAATGGAAGCATCGGATGCACGTTGCTGAACTGATATTTCTTGTGCATGTATTAACCCTTAAAGTGCTAATCAGGGCTATAGTTCACTTCCCATTACTGTTGAACATATAATGGTTAAAAGACTCAAATTCCTCATGAAGATACCTTTCATTTAAATACCAGCAAGCCATGTCTGAAGCAGGATGTAGTCTCAGTCAACAGCTTTCCTTGGGACACTGCATGCACTGTGCACAAAGTGTCCTGAGGAAAGCTGGTGACTCAGTCTTAAATCAGTCTTTGAGGGTTAACAAGAACAACTGTGTACTGCTGAAATGCAGTGTAACCACCAAAATCATGTATAAATTTTGATAAAATGAGTAATCACCACAAATTCATGTATCTCATGGTCTCAGAGGATGAACTTATTAAAGAAACAGCAAAATTCTGCCACCTGGCATTCAAAAAGCACAGAATTAAAGAGTACCCTTCAAACTCACAGGCACCTTAGAACCTGAGTAATGGTGCAGAACATGGCCTTTATTTATTTATATTTTGTGTAGTTTACCGAGCAATCCTGTAAATAAGATGTTACATTACGCAACATGACTGTAAATATACATGTATGCTCCTTTATCTTATTACTGTTTTTTTTCTTTTAGTCTTGAATTGATACATATTGCAATGATGCAATCATAGTTGTGTTATTTGATGATTTTTTTACTTATTTATTTGTGTGTGTGTTTTGTGGTAGCTTAGCCAAGGTGTTGTTATGATATGGTGCAATCATTGAGTATGCCATATCTCCTGAACCAGGATTCAATGCTTGTGTATGTAGATTAAAAATTGTACAATGTATAACATTAATTATTTTAATTCATTGACTGACTGCAAGAGGACAGCACCTAGATGTAGCCCTTTGCCACTCCAACTTTTGCCCCTAGAGGGCAGTAAATGCTGATAAAGTTTCTCACTGTATTGATACTGTGGCTTGAGTGGGCTATCATCCAAAAGAGAGGCAGCAGTTGCCTTTGAAATATCAAACATTGTATCCATATATGTGTACATGAGAAAGGTGTAAGAGTGTTATGTGGAAAGGTCAATTATATTTATTCCATGTGTCTCCATATCATTTCAGTTCTTGGAGCCCTTATTGGAAAGCAGAAAGGAAGGAATATAGAGGTGATGAATTCATTTGAACTGGTGTACCATAGGATTGATTCTGACATTGTCATTGACAGAGATTATTATAATACAAAAGAGGAGCAATGTAAGTACACATTTTACCACCAGTTCCAGATTTAGGCCTGCCCTATGTGGTGATAAACTCCTATGTTTGAAAATTACCAGCTCCGTAAAACATTTCTTTTTAGAAGTGAATACCTTCTGGCAAAGGTTTTAATTTTAATGACATATGGTATACAGGGTTCGCACAGAGCTTGAAAAGGCTTGAAAAGTATGGAATTTGAATGCCCTCTGTTCCAGGCCTTGAAAAGTATGGAATTTCATAAAGAAGTCTTGAAAAGTATGGAAAATCGATTTTCCGGGTTAAACAAAAACAAACAGAATGAAAAAATCTATTTGTGTGACTTTATTTTAATGTTTGTTGCAATACCTACGATCGTAGTTTAGTTTCATTGCTAAATATAGCATCTATGGGGTTTTCTGCATTGCACAGCATCATGGGAGGCACCTCTTTCAACTCGCAATGCAACGGGATTCCTTGCAAGATTTGAAAAACAAGCATGCGTCATTTTGATTACAGTCGAGTGATGGTCCATCATGAATTCAGGGCTCGACAATGCGCATGTCCGAAAGCTCGGGCTTGTCAGAATTGGGCTCAGGCTGTTGGAAATAAAAAAGTGCTGTCCCAGCGGGCTAGTTGGAATTTTTTACTAGTAAAATCCGTCAAAAAATAATAATATTTTGCAGGGCTAATTCATCTGCAAATTAACATCAAATGCTATCTATCGGTGGGTTCAAACAGTGTTAGAAAAAAATATGTGCCGTGAGAGGACTTCCCGGGCAAAAACAGCACACAACTGCCAGTCACACACAAGTGACAGCGTGGACACTGGATTAGATCTGCGGTGAACTGATGCAGTCTCACGGACTGATTTGGGACACATTCGGCAATTCCCGCTATCCCATACCTTTGCGTATTTGCCTGACTCCAAATAATTGTTGCAATAAACACCTGAATCTTTATTTTCGTATGCTGCAACGAAAACAAAGCTTCCCGCTCATTTTTGCATGTGACTCAATTGACCAATCGGGTGATGTGTTGTGCGTCAGACCACATGGCCAAAGCAGCTGTTTGTGTACAGTTGCAAGCAAGATGTTGACGGTGCGCACGCTCGATATCTGATTTGAAATATTAAAATTTTCGTTTGAATTTGATTTAAGAATACCGTTTATTGCGAGGAACTTGCCAATATTGTATATGCAAATTTACTACGATGTACCGATAGCATTCATGGTAAGTACGCAAACGATATGCATCCCATCAGTGCATCACGCCATCCAGAGAAAGGATTCTGAACTGAAGCAAATGCAACTATTTAATCGTTATTTAAGTTTATACGGTCTCCTATAGTCCCAGAAATTACAATGTATTTTTCATCGTTAGTCACCCCAAGCAAATAGCTTACTTTCAATTTGTATTTTTGATATTTTGCCAGTTTCACTGTCAAACAGTTGCAGCTAGAATCATAAAATTTGACATTTTTTTTTTGCGATTTTGCAAGCGACAATATTAGCAATAAGGGGCAAATACATTTTAGGGTAAAGGGTTTGTCTAGCCTAGGCCTTAGCATTGTTAGAAAAAAAACGATGTTTATAAAAGTTTTATTAGGACAAGTGGATTTTGAAATCTACTTGCCCAGCGGACAAATGATTTTTTAAAAAATTGTCGAGCCCTGAATTATGGATAAATGACCGTAAATGTTTGCCGCATGCATAAATTGTGCACCAAGCCGCAACAACAATGGTAGGCTGTACATATAATGAACTTTGGCTTGGAAACCCCAAATAAAAGGACTGAGTTTTGCCTGTAAAACAGGACAAATACAGCGCAAGATGCAAGGTGTGTGCAAGTAATGTGCACTTGAAAAATATGGGGGAAGCAGCGCTTGCTAGTATCAAACAAGAAGTTGTTGTTTTTTTGTTCAATATATAAATTGTATACATTGGTCCCCCTCTCGTAAGCCAACCCCAAAGAGATGCCACTCCCTCTGCAAAGGCTACTTTGCTGCGCAGCAAGTATGGCATTTTCATTATATTTTCCCCCTGAAGAGAGACCACCTCTCGTAATAAGGAAACATTTGGGGTGGCCTTATAAGAGGGGAACCACTATATATATATATATATATATATATATATATATATATATATATATATATATATATATATATACATACATACCCATAAAACCACAGATAATTGAGTTTGGAATTTTGGAAAAAGTAGTTTGGAAAGTACTTGAAAAAGTATGGAATTTTGGCTTTGCTATGCTGTATGAACCCTGGCGTATACTTACCATGATAGGCAAGCTCCCCAACAGCCAGATCTCTAACAGTGAAAATATATTCTGTAACCATGTTAACTGGCAGACCACATACTTCTGGTCCATTCCTCCCATTTTGAGTGGGAGATCTGCTTTTTGTGGCTTCTTTTTTCTCCAACTCCTGTCATTTGCTTTTTAAGAGGAATATTTTATCCTGCCTATCATAAATGTGGATAAACTTTTTTCACTCTTGCTTCATGTTCTTCTTTGCAAGCTGCGATCAGCCTGAAAAAACAGACACACCGTAACAGAGAGTAGATGCCCTGCATCGGTGTAGGGATAGAAACAAAGTGACATAGGCTGATGTGTGCATAACTATGATATTATGTTTATAAGCAGCTAAAGATATCACTGGCAGTGCAGGGAGTTTTGACAATATCAAAGCTATTTACATGCTGCCTTTTTGAGTTAAATTTAACCTTTGGAAGTGTTGCATGACAGGTGACTTTTTGAGATAAACATGATGAATATAGCATTTACTATGGACTGTAACTTATTAGTGTAACATATATTAGCTGTACACATATAGTAATATAATGTCTTCATTTCTGTGTGAAATGTGCATGTGGTATGTGGGGAATGTTGATAAGAGATTGAAAGCTTATATTAAAGACCAATGTTGATTTTTCAGTTAAGCAGGTGTTCAGTGACATGGACTTCCTGGGATGGTACACAACTGGAGATGCACCCAATGAATCTGATATAAAAGTTCATAGACAAGTAAGACTCCAGTTATATAAATGGAGGAAAGTGAAAACAATTACATGTACAGTGGTACCTGCTCTAAAGACCACCTGTCGTGAAGGACCACACTATTTTTTAAGACCACCCTTTCAAGACACTGGCCTTTAAATTCTTTGCTAGCTTACCTGCAGTGAAAGACCACCTGTCATATGTGACCACTTTTGTTTGGCATTAAGGATGGTCTTAAATAGCAGGTACCACTGTATCAGTGGTTATTGCCACACAAGTCCAAAAGTCAAGAGTGTTGTCGTTGCTTCCTTGAAATTTCTGTTTATTATTTTGCAGTGCACTAGACTATCTGCATATAATGAAAAAAAATAGTATTAAGACTTGTAAATTTCATTTCACATAGTAAAGCCCTTAAAAGTCAAGAAATGCTGGTTTGTGCCATCAAAAATCTTTAAATATTGATATTAGGGGATAGATAATAAGATCCTTGTTGATTGAATGATCAAAATCTATGTTGATTAATTCATGATTATCTTCATATTAAAGCACAAAAATGTATTTTTGGAAGCAAAAACCAGTGTGTGTTTTTTTAATCCTGACTCAGAAAAAAATGTAAGATATGAATTGGACAGACCTGTGTTTGCCAAACAACTTAAAATTTAGCAACATGTAAAGAAAGTACGAATTTTGTTGTAAGTATCAGTAAAAATTATTAAATCATTGTGACAATTAAATATGAGAAGACTAGGCAAGGGCCAAGATGGACAATTATATAGTCACAAAAAGTCATTATTTGGAACAACCTAGATGGCAAGAACAATCATTGCAGTAGGCAAGGGCAATCAAAACACCAGACTTTCATTATAAGTACTTGTATTGTCAATTATGAGTGTAAAAGAGATGGATAGAGAACTGAACCGTTTTCTCCAGTGAACATTATGTTTGTTTTGTTTGAATATTTTAAAATCAGTAAGATGAAGAAAACAGCATCTTTAAACATATTCATTATGTAAAGTAAATAAGTGGCCTATTTTACTTTTGATTTTTTTTTTTCGTTTTTTTTTCCAGTTGTGTCAAATCAATGAGAGTCCAATCTATCTTAAGCTGAACCCAATGGCAAGACACACAGACGTGAGTACAGATACTGTTTTTGAAACAAACACAATTGGACCTGTCACAAAGGTTCAAAGATTTTATTTCCACATTCACGCCCTCTGGGGGCCAAGTGGGTAACCATGTTACATTCAGCATTGTACAACATATATGTACACAGGGCAGGGTTGTTTGATGGTTTTAAAATAAAATAAAATAAACATATATACAAGAACCTACAGCAAAATTTAAACTACAAGATAAAGTTCTACATTATCATATGTTGTTTCAAGATTACCTGTAAATAGATACATAAGTTGATATGTCACCCAGTGGTTAGTGGTAATGGATGTAGTGTTGTGGTCCTGTAATCTTCCTTCATTTTCAAGCCTTCATAGCAATACTTTGCCACATTTCTTGTGAGCTGTGCAAAAACAGTATGTGGGACAACCAGGGAGGGCCTTGATGGACAGAATGCTTGAGTATTTCTACTACATAACTAAAAGACACTGGACAGAGGCACTTGGAAGACACTTTACCTTTCTCTACCTTGACCCTCCAGAATATACCATTCAAATTCTAGAATACATATGTACAGTACCAACTTTGAGCAAGATCGTAAAACTTAGGTGTGCAAGGGAAACACACTGGATCCATCAACTGTGTACCATGGAACTATTTGCTCTTAATGTTAAGGGCATGTGAACTGTTTGAATGTTCATTCATATGTTAACTTTTTATTATTATACCCTGGGGGGGGGGGGGTCCGTACTCTTGATTGTATTGTTGGGAGTTTGATATTTTTTGTCTCCCGCTAAGAAGGTACTGTCATCTGCACGTCCCTTTAGATGGACCAGGTGCGGTAATTCTGATCAGCTCGTTAAAAGGCCCTAAGGGTGGCCATTGTATGCGTGTTGACAATTATACAATGTTGTGTATATCATTTTAATTATTATGTGGAAATTTTGTTGTTTTAACAATTTACTGTTCTTTGGTATATTAAAGCAAATGAAGTCCTTGGCTTTGGGGGCAAGAATAACTGTGAACCTTCGGTATGGACTGTCGACCCTCAGCTTTGCTTCAGGTTGACAGTCCATCCTTCAGGTTCACAATTCTCCCCGTTCCCCCCAGCCAAGGGCATCATTTGTTTTATGTCCCTTCAAAGAAGGCAGGGCATATAGCTTTACTCATGTTGGCATAGAGCCTGTGGTTTCTGCACCATAATTCACAATTTTTCTGAGATAGGACTTTGATAGCAGCTAGGTGAAGTATGAAGGTGGATGACCTTGACGTATTTCCAAGGTCATGGAGGTACTATAGCAAATTTTGGTGTCCACATATAACTAGAAAAGCTTATGAAAGGACCTGTATATGGCACCGGATTATAATCCTTATCCAAGGCTAGTTCAAGTTCGAAGATGTGTTACCTTGACCTAAATTCAAAGGCCAGAAGAGCCCTTTAGTGAACTTGGTTTCTGCATTGTAATTCAGAATTTTGGTTATGATTTCAATATTGCACATGGTAATACATGTAGTCCTTAATTAGGACTTGGTCAGGTTAGAAGATGGATAGCCTTGACCAAATTCCAAGGTCACCACCTAGAGTCCTATTAGGATACTTGTTTTCTGCAATTAACTAGAGATGTTTTTCACCCAGGGCTATCATATTGCACAGAAATATAGCCTTCTTTAAGAGCTAGATGAAGCTTTGAAATGGGAGTGACCTTGAGTCAATTCCCAAGGTCACAGCCACATTACAGAATTTGGTTTCTGCTTACTAGCTGCAGAATTTTTTGAGCCAGAGCTTTTATTTTGTAGTTGGTTATAGTCTTCTATTAGGGCTAGATCAGCCTCAAAGAAGGGTGACCTTGACCAAATTTCCAAAGTCATAAGGCCCCTTTACTGAATTTGGTTTCTACATCCACTTCCTAAGGTCACGAGTGCCCCATTCAGTACTATCAACAGGGTAATGAGAAATTTATTGGTCAAATAAAAACATGGTCATTGCGATTTAATGGAATTACTGTATTTAAATGTGAGGAAATTCATATTGAATCCTTAGGATATATAAATGTGATTTTTGGTGTTGCAAAGCAGTATATTTGGCATTGTAGAAAATAAAAAAGACACCCTGTGTTGAAAGGCGATCTTTACCTCCTCAGACAGTACATTGAAACAAAACTTTATATTGCCGAAAAGAATAAGAAACTAGAAAAGCATGAGCATCTTTATTATTGTCATGTTTTTAGTAGAAGTCCAGTTCCAATTTTGTTATTAATATAGATGCGATCGAAGAATTTTCTGTGAGCGTTGTTGATCAATGTGTCATAGCACGTCTTGCCGTGTGTGATGTTATCAAGGGCAGGTCAGTACTGATGACTTGGAAATGGTGTCTTTTGGCATCATGATTAGTGGTGTTCTGTGACTTCAGACAACAGACATGCATGTTTGTTTGTATGTTTTCCTATTCTGTGATGTTAGACAACAGACAGGCATATTTGTTTGTATGCTTTCCTATGGTTTCTTTTGTAGCAATTACCAGTAAGCCTGTATGAATCTGTGATTGACCTCGTCAATGGAGAGGTAACTATTTTGTTTCATTATTACTTGTTTTCTTTTTTTTTTAGCTTAGCTGATAAGTCAGCTGAGCTTTTAGGAGGGTAGGTGGTCCATCAACAATTAACATTTTTGGCTTCTTCTAAAAAACCATTCATTTGCCAGATTCACTTCAAACTTGGTGGCAATGTACTTTGGATGGGTCTCTACCAAGTTTGTTCAATTGGTCACACCAGTGATTTTGGGATTTTTTTGATGATTTTTTTGTTCTATCTTGGGGAAAATCTTAAAAAATCTTCTTCCCTGAAACCGCTGACCTGATTGCTTTGATATCACACAGGAACACTCCTAAGAAGTCCTAGTTCTGAATTTGTTCACCAGGTGGCGCTGTGATTTTTTTTAATACTATTTCATAATTTTTTTGTCTGTTATAGATTATTTTGACTTCTTCTGCAGAACTGTCACTCAGATTAAGCTGAAACCTGGTTGGTATGTTCCTTGTGGAAGAGCCAAACAAAATTGTTCACTAGGAGGCAGTGCTATGGATTCATGATTTCTAATGTTTTTTCAATTCAGGTACTTGTCGGTAAATGCACCTTTCCTATTGATTACTATGTATGTCAAAGGGCATTCATGGTAATTCAAATTTTTAACTTCTTCTGAGAAAGCGTCATTCAGATTGACTTCAAACTTTGTGACAATGTACCTTGGGTGGGTCTCTAGCAGATCGTTCAGATGGTCACGCTCCATTGAATTTTACGATTTTTCCTGTTTTTTTTTTTTTTTTTTTTTTTTTTGGCAAATCTTAAAAAATCTTCTCTGAAACTGCTCGCCAGATTGCGTTGATATCATACAGGAACACCCCTAGGGACTCCTAGTTCTGAATTTGTGCACCATGTGGTGCTGCAATTTTTTTCTAATTTTTGATGATTTTTTTGTGTGTTCTTGCAATTTTCAACTTCTCCAGAATCTTCACTCAGATTAAACTGAAACTTGGTGGATATAATCTTTGTGGAAGGGTCAAACAAAGTGGTTCACTGGGTGGCAATGCTGTGGATTTCTGATATTCCACGATTTTTTCAATTTGGCTACTTACCAGTTAATGCACCTTTCCTATTGATTACTATGTTTGTCAATGGGCATTCTAGTGCTAATTTCACAGTTTTGACTTCTCTGAAACCATCATTCTGATTGACTCTAACCTGGTGGCAATGTACGTTGGGTGGGTCTCTAGCAGATTTGTTCAAATGGACATCCTCCATTGATTTATGGATTTTCATGAATTTCTTCGTTCTTTTTGGGGGCAAATCTTCAAAAAAATTGCAGAGTATATGTACATGTCAGCTGAGCACAGGACTGTCACAGTCCACTTGTTTTTGTTTTAATTGCCAATAACGTTTATGGTGATACAGCCTGATAAATAATAAAAGTGTTTCCAGATGTGTCCAACCTGTACATTTTTCAGATACTGCAGTTATTGTTACTCACCATAAAGATAATTAATTAGCCATGTATAGACACATGATATGTAACATAAATACCTATGTGCGTGTGTGTATTAAACAAAATGAATGATATTTAATATTATTAGTGTGCATTTTAGCACTTTTAAATTCTGTGATATTTGATTGCATGTTTCTTAATCATTTGTGAAATCAAGAATGTGAATGTATGTTTCGTGTGTTATCCATTGGTAGAGGTTCTGTCATAGATTGTATTCTTAAAAGAACTTTCATAGAAACACAATGGTTATATTTGGCATCCCATTATGTATTTGGCTAATGTTATAAAAATGTTCATGCTGTTAAGCTCATTTCAGTATACATTGTGTTTTTGATGAGATGACAATAAGCTTCACAATGGGGGGTTACTAACCTTGAAAGATGAAACAAAAGATTACGTATAGGACACCATAATCATGGAGTTTCCCACATGTGTAATTATGTTGTTGATGTTTCTTGGCATCTGAGTCTGTAATTGCACTTAAAGCAAGATTATTACATATGGTCACACCGAGTATGCTGTATACACATTATATATATATATATATATGATGATAATATGATAATAATATGTTAAGTGATTGACATTGCAGGCAACCATGTTGTTTGTTGAGCTACAATATACCCTGGCCACAGAGGAGGCAGAAAGAATAGGAGTAGACCATGTGGCTAGAGTGTCTGGCACAGAGTCCAGTGACAACTCCACTGGTGGGTCTTCCACATACTTCTTCTTAATTTGTAATTTATGTACACAGTGGGGTTTGCTGTGACCCCTTTAATATGTGTACTTAACTGAAAAATGTTTTAGATTTTTTAATAATATTCAAGAGGACACAACAGTGCACTTCGTTAATTTATTTGATCATAAGTCACACAACTTTGTGCATTTATGCACCCATTTTTACTCTTTTTTGGCATATAATTTAGTTAAAAGGGGATATTAGATATCGGGAAAATAACTTAAATTATGTCCAAGAGCTGTGGATTTTAATGAAATTGTAGTTGCATACACACTTATTTTTATTATGTGATAAGCAATTATGGAAATTTATAGACCATAAATTTAACTTTATTCGAAATATTTTGTTTGTTCAAATATCATGCTGAATGTCATTTTTCTTGCAATTGCATGACAAAGATCATAATTTTACCACTCAACCTTTCTTAAAGTCTTATTTACTTTGTATTCAATATTTGATATATATGAGAGGTGAAAGATCAATAAACTACATGCTTGCAGTGGCAGAACACCTCACAGCACAACACAGTGCAATCAAAATGCTACACAGCAGAGTGCAACTGATACTGGAGTACATCAAGGCTGTACAAGCAGGTGAGTAGAGCTGATACTGGAGGACATCAAGGCTGTACAAGCAGTAGAGCTGATACTGGAGTACATCAAGGCTGTACAAGCAGTAGAGCTGATACTGGGGGTACTTAAAGGCTGTGCAGGTAGGCGAGTATAGCTGATACTAGAGTACCTAAAGGCTGTGCAGGCAGGTAAGTACAGCTGATACTTTAGTACTTAAAGGCTGTGCAGGCAGGTGAGTACAGCTGATACTCAAGTACTTAAAGGCTGTGCAGACAGGTGAGTACAGCTGATACTTGAGTACTTAAGGGCTGTGCAGGCAGGTGAGTACAGCTAATACTTGAGTACTTAAAGGCTGTGCATATTGGCAAGTACAGCTGATACTTGAGTACTTAAAGAAAGGCTCTCGTGAATTATCATGTTTGGTGTAACAATTTTACTTGAACAATGACATAATATATGGAAAAATGAAAGAATCATGTTTCAAACTGTTTGTCGTATTTCTTTAATACAGGGAAGTCCATCAATTTGTATTAATAACAGGAAATTCAGAGTGTGTGGAACTTCCAAGAAATCTTCAGGCATCATGGGGAAAAACTTAACTCTTACAAAAGACTAGGCTCTGCAAGTGTTTACACGACAATTCCAGGAAACACAATGGGTCAATTAATTATTAGTTCACATGCCTGAGTGCTAACGTGACAGGCTAGAGCAGTTGTGACTGCCACACTTTACTGTGTGGTGTGCTGCAGCTTGTGTATGCTGCATTTTTCTGCAGATTTGTACCAACAATGGTGTTCACTATTCCTTTGACTGTATTCATTGGTAGTTCCATAAACCTGAATGCACAACATTCCTGTTGGTTGGGATCTTTTCATATAATGGTGGACACCTTGCTTAAAGACTGTAAATAGATTTGAAGTTTTAAAATTTATCTTCCTTGAAAATATATAATATGATACAAAAATGTCTTAATACTTCAACACATATCCAGTAATTAGGGTGACTACGGTTAATAAGCTAGAATTTAAGGTTCATGAGAGCCTTCCTTTAAATGCTGTGCAGGCATGTGGGTATAGCTGGTACTTGAGTGCATGAAAGCTGTACAATCAGGTGTTGGGCTGACACAGCAGTACAAAGAGACTGCTCAGGTAGGTGAGTAGAGCGATACTTGTATGAAGAGTATATAAAAATTCTGCTGACTGGAAAATACCTTGTTAATTGGAAAAAGCGAGACCTTTTATTGTCCCAAGGCAAGTCCAAAATTGGTTTAAAGCCAACCCCTAATTATATATGTAGAGCACTAAGGGATGGTTCAACATTATCATGATTTTTGAATTAGTACTTAGGGTACTAAATTTCATGACCCCCACCCTCCCCCCAAATTAGTACTTTAAAAATGATGATTTTCTCCCAAAGTCATAGCAAAATTGCACAAAACAGCCCAAAAATCTACCATCATTTTCCGTATTCTGTGAAAGTGTACAGACCCATTTAACCCCCTCCACCCTTGCGTACTGTAAGTACTAATTCAAAAATGATGAAAATGTTGAACCATCCCTAAATGAAGATGTATCATGGCATTATATTTTTGCATGTCCTTTGTATACATGTACTTCCAAAAGGTCAGTGTTACATTAATTAATTTCACAGTACTCTTCTTTTTCATTACAAACTGTTCTCTTCACTAAAACATTCAAATGTTCTGGGCAGTGAAAAATTATATTTCTCAAATGGCTCCATGCTCAGCTGCAGGAATTGGACATTGTATCTTACACTCCTAGCTTGTGGTACAAATTTAGCTGATTATAATATAGTTATGCAAACACACAATAATTACATGCCCCCTGTCTGTCGGAGTCTTGGTGCTTGTTTTTCTCTTCCTGTCTTGTGACATGACCAGCGCAGCTAAATACATGCCAGGCTGGTCATGTAAACATGTGTGTTAACATTTTGTCCTGCCCTTGTCATCCTTCCACAAATGGGATTAATATAGCCTAGGGTCAATCCCTTTTTGCCAATTGTCATTCTAACTTACAGTATCATATTTATTTATTTATCGAATAAAAAATAGGTTTAAACCAAGGCAAATCCTCAATAAATTGTATCAGCTGTGTGATTTTGGCAGGTTCTACTTGTTGAATGTCGGTCAAATAAAAAACTGTCATTGAAAGTAGGTGCTATAGTATCTGCATTGTATATACGTGAGATTGTGTTCCAATGGAAGGCTATATATGGCTTACCCAATGAACATCTTATTGGTTTCCATTTTATCCAATAGTTTTATGAGAAACCATGTGAAGTTAGCCTTTTCCTGTGCTTCATTGATAAATTATATGGAATGTAAAAAGGTCAAGTTGCCATTATAATCTTTGTGAAGAAAAATGTGAAACAAAAATGGGCAAAACCAGATGGAAAGATTGAGTTTGATTTGAAGATGAAGTTTGATAAAATGCTTGTCATGTTGACAGGTGAGGTAGAGAAGAACCATGAAGTACTACGTGAGGCCTACAGTCTGTGTCACAGACTACCAGTACTCAACACAGACAGGTTTAAAGAAGACTTCTATAATGTAAGTATAGTGACTGTGTGTACTTGTCGCAGACAAGTTGAAAGAGGACTTCTGTAATGTGTGTATCAGTCACATGTACACTGGACTCTCCAAAGACCACAAAAATCGATGATCTTCTGTTTGTCGTATTATGTTTGTCACCCAATGAGCAGTGCACATCTGTAAAATATGTTCTCCACTTAAACGGCCATCAAGTTAATCAGTTTTACAGGCTGTTCTGTGATGCTGACTAAAACCAAAGCCTTAGAATACACGTTTCCTGGAATAAAACAAAAGCTAATAGGCTTTAACTCATCAGGTGTAGAATATTTCTTGTGAAGGTATGTTCTGTCCTAAGGTATGTATATTATGATGATTAATTTGATGGTGGATGCTATTGCTGTTTCAGCAATGCAATGATGTTAGCTTGATGACTTACCTAGGCACTCTTACAAAAGGCTGTGACTCTGTCAACCAGGTGAGATATTCTCTACATTGTTTTTCCGAATAGATGTACTTTTCAGCACCAAGTGTTCTAAGTTCTGGGGTGGCTTAAAAACATTGTACGTTGTTTGTGTGCATAATGAGGGTGGGGCAGGGTACATTATTTATGTCAGTAAATTGTACCCTTTTCTAGTGTTACCATTGTGTTGATGTGTTGGGCTGAGTTTAAGTTTGGGGATCTCACAGTGCAGATCTTGGCGATTAAGACTTAGCCTACTGTTTTATTCATCATTAGAGCCCATCCTGAGATTTCAAAACAGGAAATTGTATATTTGGTGTTAATTTTTCATCACGTACTATCCTTTAAATGGTGTTACATGTAATCACCATATCCATACACAGCATGATGTAATTGACACTCTCAGGATTTGGTGCACAAACAGATTATATTAAAAAGTAGTCTTCATTTTTTTCCTTTGTTCATCATTTTCTATTAATTACCAAACAATACAGAGGATTGCAAGACATACATGTAGAATAAGCAGCAATACTGTTCTATCAAAGTCCAGTTAGCCATTCTGGCCACCAGGATGACATAACTATACAGACATAGGCTGCCAAGCATGTGGGTCATCAGGCAGCAGCAGATAATGAATGTTAATATCACGCCAGATATATACTTTTAAAACTGTATTTTACTGACACTTTCTGAAATCTAACTCTAAAATCAGTCGTATAATGCGGTTGTCACACTGAACTGGCCACAGTCAGTAAATTGATCTTAAAAGTATAACATTGGTTACAGTCACAAAGGGAACCCACTTTGGCTCATACATCTTTTCTTTTGGTACCAACTGGAAGGGATTTTCTTGTCAATTTGTAATACAGTGAAACCTCTTTTGAGAGACCACTGTGAAGAAAGACCATCTGCCTTTACAGACCCTGTTTACTATGTACATTTTGTCATCTTTCCCATGTTTTTGCACCTCTGTTGAAAGACCATGTGCCTTATGTGACCACTTTTTGGTCTGCCCTAGGGGTGGTCTCTCAAAACAAGTGTTACTGTATTTGGATCCAAAAACAAAACCCTTTCATCAGGTTTTTGGATTTAAAGATTAAATTTTACTTATTGGAAATAATGGGTATCGGTAAATGATATGTTGGTGAGGAAATCATTTCAAGTTTTTATATCACAAGTAGCTTCAAAGTAAGTAATTTACCCCCAACATGTTGATTATTTATTTTGACACTTGTTTACTTGCAGTTTGTAAACAAGTTCAACGTTCTATATGACAGACAAGGCATGGGTCGACGGATGCGCGGTCTCTTCTTTTGATTTTTTAGGATGTATAAGACTCACATAGAGGACTTAAGTGTATATATTGTGTGTATGGATGAAAAACAGTGACATGTCCTGTAACTAGTAAAGTGAAGGCAGATGAGAGATGGTATATTTGGATCTCATACTCCCTTGGTCATATGCAGACAGCGTGATCAGGCACACATAACTAGCTTTTTGTGTGGGTCTGATCTACATCAGAGGAAACGTGGAACTTTGGATATTGCCACCAGACGAGACCAAGTTCACTTGGGATGATCTCTGCCACATACAGAGATCAGACTTTGAAGATTCTGTGGTTACAAGTATGTAGTTTGTAGCAGTAGTCTGCCAGCCACTGCCGGAAGTGGCTGCCTGATGCTGGGTAACTGACCTGTGAAGTGCTTAGGGGGACTTATTCCATCACACCGGAAAAGTAAAGCAAAACGTAAACTGCATGCCATTGCAAAAATATGTGCTGCACACTTGTCATTGATGGCTTTTATTATATAACAGGAGCAAATGGATTTGCAAGATGTGTGAAACGACACGAGAACACCTGTGCTGCAAATGTTAAAATGGCCAATTTTCTGCTGGGACAGGACTGTTTACATCATACATGGCTATGTGCTCACGTATTGGAGAATGAACACCTAATAAAATAATTGCATTGCTGTTTTTTTTTTTTTGTTCTGTTTGATATCAAATTGTCTATGTTGTGGTTGTATTTAATTCATTTCTTAAAGCTTAAAAAAGTGAAATGATGTCTGCTTCAATTTTATGAAACTTTTCTTTAACACACTTTGAGAATAAGAGGAATTCATATTTAGCTCTATTAACTACGGACCTGATCTGGTCCCCGAAGTTGCTAGGCAACAGAAATATGCCTCTGACATGATGAGGATGCTTCTGTATGTTACAATGCCCATCTTCAGACTATTAGCAAAACTCAACAAAGAATGACAACAATTATATTGCTTTAAGAATAACAATATATTGTCAATCAAAACCAGTACAAGGTAGGTAAACTTATCTCCACTGGTATTTCAATAGTTAAACAGTCTCAGGTAAATCCTTGTCCCTGATGAGATCACCCACAGAGGTAAGGTTTGGTTCCAATGTGGTACTGAAAGGTGTGGTGCTGATCCAATCCCACAGAGGTGCAGTTTGGTTCCGATGTGGTACAATTGATACCAAATACACCAGTCCACGCAAAGACACTGTCCACACTCCACAGGTACAATGTAAAAATGGGTATCTCCCTGACAATAACAATAGCTCCCAGTCCCACTGGCTTGTAGTCACACAGCTTCTGTCTGATCTTTCAGAATTCTCTCTCAGTCAGGAAAATAGCTGCTTTATATATACAGACAGAGAAATCTCACCATTAGTCCATAGTTTTCCAATTAGTCACACATCCCAGTGTATTGAGTGAAACCTATCTCTGATCTTTCTAGATCACCTCCAAAATGTGTACAGACAGTGCAATGAAATGAGTCGTATGAATGTAGGTCAACACTTTGTTCACAGCTGCCCTGAGAGTCACTCCAATAAAGCAGGTTAACTCTGTGACCTGGTACACACTCAATGTGTAAAGTGGCCTCAAAAATTAAAACAAACAGGCATGCTCACATTCATAACACTGTACAGCATGCCGTTTTGACATTTAGGCCCATTTGGTGACATCACTAAATCATTTAGGGATGGTTCAACATTATCATCATTTTTGAATTAGTACTTAGGGTACTAAATTTCATGACCCCCCTCCCTCCCCCCAAATTAGTACTTTAAAAATGATGATTTTCCCCCCAAATCATACCAAAATTGCGCAAAACAGGCCAACAATTGACCATCATTTTCCATATCCTGTGAAAGTGTACAGACCCATTTAACCCCCTCCCCCCCTTGCGTACTGTAAGTACTAATTCAAAAATGAAGAAAATGTTGAACCATCCCTTAGGGACATCGCCAATCTATTGGTGATATCGTCAAATCATTTGGCAATATGGCCAAATGGTTTCATTTGCCAATATTCCTACATCAGTTAATGATATCACTTAATTATTTAGAAATATCCCTAAAATTAAGCAATTTAGCTGAATGATTTAGCGATATTGCTAAAAAAGTGAATTGGTGCATGTTGGGTAATTGTACTGTGCCTGTATAGTGATTGGCAGGAAGGAGCAAGCATTTGGACCTGTAGGCCTGACTGGAAAGTTTGATGACAAAATTAATAGTTAGCATACAGACTTTGCAGCATAATTACAAACCAACTGACAATGCCAGAGAAGACAATCAATTCTTAACAGCACCCTTTGGTAGGATGAAGCCAGCGCACTTCCCAGCAAATCAGCAGCCACATTGGACAAAAACAGGATGCAGAAATACATTTAGTGATATTGCTAAATGATTTAGCCATATCACTTAATATTTAATTCAGCGATATTGGCAAACAATTTAGCAATATCACTTAATGATTTCACAATATCCCTGAAATATTTAGCAATATCGCTGAATCATATATGTTTAGGGATATCACCAAATGATTTAGCCATATTCCTGAATCATTTAGCAATATCCCTTAATGATTTATGGGGTATTACTAAATGATTTAGGGATATTGCTGAATCATTTAGCAATACGTTTATCACTAAATGATCTAGCGATATCGCTAAATGATTTAGAGATATTTGCTATTAAATATTTAGCAATGTCGCTAAATGATTTAGTGATATTGCCAAATAAGATTAAATGCCAACACAGCTTGCCATACTTCTCTTAGCTAAACAATTAAATTTTCTAAATATATTCAGGATCTTGCATGTTCTAAAACAAAGAATGAATGACATTCCTTATCATAGCTCATGTGAACCTGTGAATCTGCCTTCTTCCCTGTCAAGTTCCTTGTTGCGGCCAAGGTGGCAGCACAGGTTCCCAGTTGATACGAATATCTCCTGTTGCACACACCCATCAGACTATAACACTGTACACGGCCATCCATTGTAGGTCAACAACATTCCATGGTGTATAGCACCAATTAAACGCCTTATTTACCTGCACCAAAACTGGTGTTGGATCAGTCTCATTCTTAGCAGGAATGTGTTTAATATGTGTTGCTAATGTACATACATGTGTTACCCTGCTCAGTATATAATTTATTCGTTTCATCACGTCTTACTTTGTGGGAGTATCTGATGTTTGGTTGGCTGAATAAGAGGTTTCATCAGTGATACATTGGGACACTACTTGCTGTGTGAGTTTATGTGAAACAACAAACTACAGAAGAACTATGTACAAATATATGAACTTTATTTGACACAAAGTCCTGCCTGTCCATTTAAATGTATGTGTGTGGCCATACAACAACAGCTGAGCACACCCAAAATCAGGAATACAGTGGTCCCCCTCTTACAAGGCACCCCCTGAAGAGAGGCCACCCCTCTACAAAGGCCACTTCTCCATGAAGCAAGTATGGGATTTCCATAATATACTCCCCCTCAAGAGAGGCCACCCCTCTTATAAGGCCACATTTCTGGTGCATTAGGGGTGGCTTTGTAAGAGGGGGACCACTGTAATTATTAATTCAATTGAGGTACTGTCACATGATGCAAGAATGTGGTACACAGAATCTAAGTACACTTAATACAATCAGCATTTGCTGCATATTGAGAATTTACATAGTTGCAATCTGTTCAGTCAGTGCCTGCACTCATTAAGTGTCCAATGGGGTGTACTGGATTCCTAATAGGCAATGACAAGAACAGACGGTTCTAGCCCTGCCTAAAAGAGGGCACTGCAGTCACTGGAGGGCTAGGGTTGTATATTCCCAATACTTTACATTGTAATTTGCAATTTTAACTTGAAAACAACTGCACATGCACACAGACACCAAATTTGGCACAGTAAATCTAGATGTGTAATTAAATATCTCACAAAAATCATATAACCGCAGCTACTAAAAGTGACCAATTTGTTTAAGGTTACTTTAACATGCAAACCAGTGGGAAAACGCAGCTCTAGCCCTCCAAATTTTTGTGTATTCGGTTGTGTATTGGGGCAAATACACACTTCAGAGCTAATTCTGACCTTTCCTATTATAGCTCATTGAAATGTCTGCTTTAGACAATACAACATAGGAACCTGTTAATTTCTACCAATCTAATCTATTAAATTTGTTTGGTATGCTCCTCATGATAGTCCTCTATATTGGATACATTAGTGATAATATTATTATCTCCTCTAAACGTAGCCTGTGGCCAATGTAACAAAGGAAACACTGTCAAGTTTTCCCTGCTGCCAACTGATTTTTTGATTCTGTAAATACCTTCATCATATATTATGCATAATTTACACAAATATAAAGACCCATCTATATATTTACATTGCAAAGTCTTCCCTTAGCACAGGACTGATTCAGTCTTCTGGCAACTTGAAAATAGTAAACAAAGCAACACTTAACCATAACACTGTGTTGTACCAAGTGAGCTTTGACACCTTGAATTGCAGTTCTGTCTACTGTACTTTCCCACCTAAAGCACTACAGTTCTATTTTTAGTTGTAATTATATCATATTGCCATACTTAGTAAGCTTTTGATGAAAAAAATAAGACAATTTAAAATGCTACTGTAACAGTATTTTGTAACTGCTACTACTGTGACCAGAATTGCATTGAAGTTGGTCTGTTTACTGAGCAGGTCAACTGTTCAGCAATCAAATGACCCCAACCCAAGCATTGTGTCCTCTATAGCAGTCAACATGATCTGGGAAATGTACAAAAATATTCCCCTCGTCTGCATGCATGAGCATATACACGTATGCCTCATTGCGTCATGCTGGTGCTTTGCTGATATTAGCACGCAGCAGTCAAGAGATTAAAAACCTATAGACACACAAACTCTGACATATTGCTCTTAAAAATTGTATAACTGCATAACATTTGGCTTAATTTTGATAGGTATACCATAGCTGCATTTGGAAATACAGTGTGTGAGGGGAAGCCAGGAATATGTCATGCAGTACTTGGTCAGATTACATTTGTATAAGATGGTGTAGGTTCAGTATTACGTATGTCTGTTTATAGCTCAATATACATTAAGCAGGGACAGATCTAGGCCTTCAACATTTGTAGCCAAATCAGGAAATAAAAAAGTAATCACTGCAGAATTCAACCAAACTCTTATATAATTCATGTTATTAAGATAAACTAGTCATTTACAAATTTCTGTAGCCAAATGAATGAAACTTTAGTATTTGGCTAATGGTGCCAGCAGTCACTTTTTCATAGTACATGCGTATAGCATTGTGAGTTGCTAATGTAAGCTCTAGCACAGTTTTATTTGCTTGCACCCACATCCTTCTTAAAGCAGCCAAACTTCAGGTAAAATGTTATCTGGCGCAACGATTTTCAATGACTTAAGTGTTGAAAAAAAAAAAAAAGCATAAAGAATATGAATGAGAATTCCAAGTAGACCCTGTGAGAAGAGCATGCCCAAGATCAGCAGGTCTTTTGATTATGTTTAGCAGTAAGTAAAATTGTTGACTGAGTCTTATTATGCCACTAAGACACATTGGTGGAAGATAAATTTACAACTGAAAAGAACATGAAATTATAAGTCTGTACACTGGTAAGTAACATAGAAGCTATATATGCAGGACACAATACACCCATTTAAACCATAGCTTTGTCATCCCAGATATTCCTTTTTAAGTCATTTGCAGCTGGTAAGTAGTTTTGGCAGAGTTTCCAGCCTATTATTAATTATGCATGATATTTCAAAATCAATGTTAGCGATGATGTTTATCAGAGTGCACATTGTCAAGCTGTCTACTTGTCTTGTGTTGCCATTGACCATAGCTTTGAAAAGGTTATAATACATGCAAATAATCTGAACTTGCATTGCCACTGAAAAGTACAAAATGGTTGAACCTTTACCTCTGTAAGATTTGGCAAAAATAAAATAAAAATTTACATTTCAATCTGTTAAGCCTGGAAATCAATTTAATATGTGGTCTTAATGATAATTGGAGCTTGGGTAACCCTCACAGGGAAAAATCGATGAAAATCATCTTGATGACAGAGTGACATTCAAAATTATCTGGAGTCACTTTAACTCGCTAAGTTTGAAAAATAAACAATTTTATGGGAACCAACAACAAAAACATCATGGGCCACAGCTGCGATACGTTCCATATTTTACTTTTTTTAGTGCCAACATTTGGACTGAGTCAACAGCTTTTCTCAGAAAGCATTGCACCCAATGAGCGTGCTGAGAAAAGCTGTTGACCTGGGATATTCTCTCAGGAACTATAGGCATGCTGGTATTTGAATGAAAGATCTTTTTATGAGGTATACGAATCTGGGACCCTAATGGTAATTCAGACTAGTTTGACTTTAAAAGTAGATCGATTTTAGTCGTGATTGTCACTGAAAGAGTTAATGCAACCAATTTGACCTCAGCCTATAACTCGGCACCTACTGAACAGAGCTAATTCTAATTACATTTGATAAAGCTAATTAATGTAAGGGGATAGGACTGAATACCCTACGAATTAATTATACAAAGTGTATGTCAGGAATCCATTACTGAAACAGTAACTACAGCTGTGTACATGAAAGACCATGATATGATGTCAGTGACAACATGCAGCTCTCTCGAATGCTAGTTACAAATTTCTTACTAAAATTTATATAAACATATACTCTATACATTCTGACATCCAAGTAGTGTCCTCATCAGACTTCCAGTTACACTGCAGAAGTCCTCCATCTGTTGGATGCCCATTCACCATGTCACATGGTTTCTCATTCACTGCCATGTCACATGGTCTCTTACTGCAGTTCACCATCATGTCACATGGTAATGAGTATCCTATATGCCGCATCATTCTGTGTGTATGAAAGTTGTGTATACATTTGAACACAAAATATGTGTTTAAGCAGTTGGAAATAAATTTCTCAATGCGTCATCCTCCCTCCCCCCAAAAAGATGGGAGTAGGCATATCAAAAATATATGTGTAAAATTGGCCATCATTGCAGCAAAATTTATACATTTAAAGGAGTATTAATTTTGCTAAAAATGTACCAAATAAAATACTAAAGTGCAGAACATTAAATTGGTGATCTGCTGTCCTAACATATCCACAAAAGTTGCATATTTCCAAAGCACTGCATTTTATTAGCTGCCACCAACCATCGTAATAGATCTGCTGATACTCTAGATTGTAATGTCAGGCCCATAAACGTCACAATGCTCCCCTAAAGGCACATGCAATGCAACTTTAGATCTGCTGGTGACACTGTAAAGGATTAGGTAGTAACTCATTAGAATTTAATCCTAAAATCAAGATTAACATACTTGATCTCAGATTAACTTAATATCCTGAAATGTTTGTCAAGAGTCCTAGGATGCAGCTATATAGATCTTGCTTTTGCTGATATATACAGTCAAACTTCATTACAACAACACTCTTATATCCAACACATTCACCTAACAACACACATTGTAAGGAACAAAAAGTACACTTTCTATGTTATGTCTTATGTAATAATTTGTACTCTGGCAGACAATTTGCTCATATAATAAAGTTGATGACCATAAATACACATGTATGTCTTACTTTTGTTAGCTGTTAGAGCCGTTGAATGACTATTTTCATTGACTGAAAATGTCTCTGATGGTATTTAAAATGGTTCAAAATGGAGGGAATGAAGGTGCAAATTTAAAATTTTTCGTGGGAGAGCATGCCCATAGACCCCCCCCCCCCAGCTATGCTTTGTGCCTTTGGTGCTCACTCTCCCAGTACCTGCAGGAGGGAGATCTCCCACCTTTAACACTTTAACATAGCCTAGCTTGGAGGCTCTGGTAGGGCGGTATTGCTGATCATTGCATTTAGTGTACTGAAACAACCAAATTTCTTTTTTTATGAATAATATTGCATGTGAATAATTTTTAAAACATAATTCCCAAATAAATAGATACGTGTAACTACGATCACTTAATGGAATATAAAGGTTACATATGATGTAATGACTTCAGCAACACACGCTTGTGTCGCCTCCAATGAGTGCACTACTTCACCTACCCATCTTTAAATTACAAATACATGTATGCACCAAGAAAATGTGAACATAAAAAATGCCTTGCAAAGCGCAAGGTCACTTGATATCAGGCAATTCCTCAATGTCATCATATGTAACAACACTGATGCGTTTGCCCGCAAGTCGCTGTCCATGACTACGAAGATACATCATGTAATCAGAGTGATACTGTCCATCTGTGTAGTCCATGAATCTACTGTAGTCAGTCTGAAGCTCCTGGACAAAAGAAAGGGAATTGTTAATGATCATGCTATAGCTATATGACCTTTGTCACTCCAAATACCCACACAATGAATGTAATCTGCCATACTTTGCCTTGTGAATCACACTTCATCTGCCTTTAACCTTTCCTTGTAAGTCACACTTCATGCTACACCTTGCCTAATGTAAGTCACACTTCATCTGACATACTTTGCCATGTACTTCACACTTTATCCAGCTACTTTGCCATGTAAGTCATACTTCACCTGCCATAACCTTGCATGTAAGTCACACTTCATCCACCATACTTTGCCTTGTAAATCACATTTCAAGTCACACATTTCCTACTGTAAGTCACACTTCATCTGCCATACTTTGCCTTGTAAGTCACACTCCATCTGCCATGCCTTGCCATTTAAGTCACACTTCATCCACCATACTTGCCATGTAAGTCAGTGTCACTTCATCCACCATACTTGCCTTGTAAGTCACACTTCATTTGCCATATGCCTTGCCATGTAAGTCACACTTATTCTGCCATACTTTGCCTTGTAAGTGACATTCCATTCACCATGCCTTGCCATGTAAGTCACACTTCATCCACCCTACCTTGCCATGTAAGTCACACTTCATCCACCCTACTTTGCCATGTAAGTCACACTTCATCCACCCTACTTTGCTATGTAAGTCACACTTCATCTGCCATACATTGACTTGTAAGTCAAACTTTATCTGCCATATTTGCCTTGTAAGGCACACTTCATCTGTCATGAGGGAAGCCAGATCCAAGGAAATGCAAACACTTTAAATTTGCTGAATTGTTTGTCAAACTGTACACTACTACCATGATTACTAAGTTGTGTAGAACACAGACACACATGGGCCTGGTATCAACGTGGGATGTTATGGAATCAATGAAACATCATGCAACCACTTGCAGTGCTCAACTTACCCTGAAATCATTTTCCACTCTCTGTGAGTGCTTCAGTTCTGTCCTATACTTCTGGTCCAGAATGCTATACCTACATAGTTGAAATAGAGTATTTTACATGTTTTTTTTTTATGCATAGATGATATATGTGTCAAAACTGAACTGCTCTCTTTAACACAGAGTACATGCATAAAGAAACACTACATTGCAACACAGAAGTACCATGAAGTCTGGACAGGTATTCACATGCAAACTTAAAGAGTCTATAATTACATTGTATACAAGTGATTCATAGCTATATGCCTCAGTATATAAAGGGCTGTATGCTTCTTTTTCCAACAGACATAGCTGTGCATTGTAAATGACCAAACTTGAAAATTAATTCCTTGACATCTGCATCACACTTTATCTACACACAAATGTACCATTTATATATATATCTTGTCATGTAAATATATATGTATATAGTGAAACCTCTTTTGAGAGACCACTGTTAGGAAAGACCACCTGCCTTTTCAGACCATGTTTACTGTGTACATTTTGTCATCTTTCCAATGATTTTGCACCTCTGTTGAGAGACCACCTGCCTTATGTGGCCACTTTTTGGCCTGCCCTAGGGGTGGTCTCTCAAAACAGGTTTTAATATATATTATATATATATATATACAGTGGTACCTCTTTTGAGAGACCACCCCTATGGCAGGTCAAAATGCAGTCTCTCAAAACAGGTGGTCTTTCATTAGAGGTACGACAACATGGAAAAGATAGCACAGTGTTCTGAGAGAACGGTCTTAAAAAGATATGCGGTCTCTCATTAGAGGGGTCTCTCAAGAGAGGTACCACTGTATATATAATATATAATATATATCCTGGTGAAAATTGATATTGCAATGTACATGCAGCTTTTATCAGTGCACACACTATACATGATACAGTTGCTGTCTTACCTTTTTTCATGCTGTTTGATCTCCTGTGCATGTAGTTCTGCTACTCGTGCTGCCTCAGCTGCTGCTATAGCTTCGCACTCTCTCTTTGTTCTCTCAATAGCTTCCCGCTCACGTATCTTGAACTTTTCCTGCAATTCATTTTAACACGCACAAAAAAAGTATAATTTGGGCTGGCACCAAGACTTTTTCAACTGTAGCCAGTTTGGCTAGAGAAGCATTTACCTCATTTGCCAAATACTGATTATGTTATCCAAATTAAAAGAAAAGTGACATTTTTGAAATTATGCTTGATAAATCTAAATAATAAAGCACTGACAATATCATGAATAAAATACATGAAAATTTTAATAAACTTTGAAATATTCTTAACATATTTGGATAGGGCCTTACAAAAATTTTGTTCTAAATAATAAAGCACTGACAATATCATGAATACAATACATGAAAATTTTAATAAACTTTGAAATATTCTTAACATATTTGGATAGGGCCTTACAAAAATTTTGTTACACAAATCACACCTTTTTTAGCCACGGGCCATTTGGCTAATAGATAGCGCTGCCCTAGATAATTTGTGTGCTTCATAGATATGCACCTCTTGGGTTGATAGACATTTTCTGTGATTGACACCTGTGTTTTGTGGCAGGAACTTAATATGCATGCTTCATATTGACTGAAGTGCTGTATATCATTGAGTGTTTGAAGTCTGGGTTATGTAGACCCCTGTCGCTGAGCATTGCAAGGAGAAATTTGGGTGAAAAGTACCAGTGAAACCTCATTATAATGACACTCAGATATGCAACATATTCATTATAATGACACAAGTTTTGAATGGCAAAAGTTAATTTTCTTTGTTGTTTGATTCATTTATCTGACATTCAGTTATCTGACATATTTCTAAGGGAACAGATATTAGTGTCATTATAACGAGTGTTCACTGTATATGAAATAGACTGTAAGGCAGGTATCTGTGGCTGAGGACAACACAGCATGACAGCAAATTTAAGTGAGCCATTCTTTTGTGTGTTCGACACCTGTGACCTCCTCATGGTACAGAAAAAAAAAAACAAAAAACAAAAACCTATTTTCAGGGTATGCCTGGGATCTGTGGGGTTAATGTTAAAAGTGTAGATCTGTTGAGTGTTCACACAAAGCTAACAGAGTTGGTTTCAGACATAATCCTGGCCACCATTCTTCGATTCCTATGTCAACGAAAGTAGGTATGTATACATCCTCTTATTACCAGGAAGTCTTCCTTTCAAAGAGTACAACCAGCTGGCCAGCGTGTACATCATGTACATATAGCATACACCAGCCACAGGCAGGCTATGGTACATGGTCTTTAACGCTTTCTAGTCCAGGCTTATGTAGAATCCTTGCAGCCTGTGTCTGCTGATTATTCATGGCTCAGTTACAAAATATGACACCAACAACCCTATTAATGCTTATTTTTTCATATTTGTGGTAACTTGAATTGTTTACCAAAATAACTGTTGGATCTAGAACAATATATGTGACAGGTTTGTTTTTGTGAGAACCTGTAACAGTTACAGTAAACTTTGGCAGGATCGGTTTTATTTAAAATGGTATTTTATTGATTAAAATACATAAAAGATATGAAAATGTTTGAAATTTTATTACCAACATATTTTTAAGTGAAATTTTGGCCATTTTTTTTCAAAGAATGGTACGTTCTATCTTATTAATGATGGAAAAGACTCATTTCACTAGGGACGGTTCAAACATTATCATCATTTTTGAATTTATTTAGTACTTTAAAGGTTACTAAATTTCAGGACCCCCCCCTCCCCCCAAATTAGTACTTTAAAAATGATGATTTTCCAAAAAAAATCACAGCAAAGTAGGTCAAAACAGGCCCAAACATTGACCATCATTTTCCATATTCTGTCAAAGTGTACTGACCCATTTAACCTCCCCCCTCCCCCCCCCTCGCATACTGTAAGTACTACTTCAAAAATGATAAAAACATTGAACCATCCCTTAGTTGATATGGAAACCAGAAGTGTGTCTACATATATGCAGACATTGACACCAAGGTATAATACGTAGTTTTCCTGCCTCAAAGCACGGGTTTGACACCTGGCGATCACGGGGGATGTGCGGGTCGCACCACTGTCACAGACAGGCCATGTGCTCATTTCTCGCAACATTAGCATTTTTGAGAAATTTAAGTTCACAAATGACAAACTGGTATTCTTTTAGTACTTCCTGGGCCATATATAAGAAAAATTTCCATATGCCTTTAATAAGGAGTCTGTGTTTCCAAAATGTTAGTCATATCCTGCTTGTCTCCACAGGTACCGACCTGTATCTCGCCATATCTCAGTGAGCGAGACTAGGCAATCAGGTATGCAGTTGGGGTGGGACCTTAATATGCATACTTCCTATTGCATGAATCCACACATATATGTACATTGACTGGAAAGTTTTGAATGAGAGCATGCAGCTACCATGCTGCTGATGGCACTAAGGGGAAAGGCAGGGTCTATGACCATCATGACAGCTTCTTCAGAAGTGAAATTTATTGAGGATTTTCTTTCTTTCTTTCTTTCTTTCTTTCTTTCTTTCTTTCTTTCTTTCTTTCTTTCTTTCTTTCTTTCTTTCTTTCTTTCTTTCTTTCTTTCTTTCTTTCTTTCTTTCTTTCTTTCTTTCTTTCTTTCTTTCTTTCTTTCTTTCTTTCTTTCTTTCTTTCTTTCTTTCTTTCTTTCTTAATATTAACGGAGCTGGTCTAAATTGTTTGAGCAACAAGAGCCTCACCCTGGCCTTAGCAAGTGCATTAGCAATTGCTTTTTCCTTTTCCAAGATGAACTCCTGTCGCAATTGCTTTCTCAGTGCCACACATGCCTCTTCAATGGCCTTGACCTTTAACCTCTCCGCTTCCTCCCACTGTTTGCGTAAAGCTTCTTCTTTGTCCTTTTCAAACTTTCTGGCAGGAACAAGAAGAAATATTGGGACATCATATATGGATCGGGGTAAAATAACAAAATGTAATTTAAAGAAGCCTTTTGGTGCTTTTTTATCATTCACATGTTAAAAAAAACTTATTTTGCTGTTGTACCTACAGGTACCTCTAGATATTTTTTTCTCCATGGCCTATTAGTCACATGGGTGCATTGCCACAAACACAAAAACTTCAGACTTTTATAATCATTTGATTATCACATTAAGTACTTGAGGATACTGTTGTCTCCTGTGTCATCCATCTTTCCATCACAATGTTTGTAAGTTAGAGGCCTTTTGTTTGTTTGTCTATTAATTTCATCACTCTGGAAAATAAAATGTTTAAAGTTGTTTGCCTTACGAGGCTGGTTGAGGAGTACCCCGAAATACAACATTTTATTTACCAGAATCATATTGATAAATGTAGCAGCTTCATCATTAATATAATTTACTAAAATGTACCTACGATGGATTGTACTGCATGTAAATATGTTTAAACTCAGACCAGAATGCTTTTATAAAATCATTGATCTTATGATCATTGTTAATGTCTTATTAACGTTCAAATTTAGTAAGACAGAGGGCATGGTCTCTCCATATTAACCGTCGTGTCAATGCCACATGGTATGTTAGATAATAATTAAGGAACTACATGAATACGATAATGTTGAATTTGCAGGCAATTAGATATGAGCCTAAACTTTACTGTTTTATTCATGTACATGGCCCAGTCAAAGTTGTGGTTGGTCATTAGATCAATTAGATGCTCATAAGATATTTTTGATCTTTTGTCTTCAAATAGTCCCAACAGATTTCACCCAATCTATACTATGATTACAAAGCACTGGTTAGTGGTTTTTGCATAACACTGAAAGAGAGGGTCTGGCAGTGCTGTCCAGCTGAAAATCTCTGTAGCAAAATTTTCTTTTAAATTACTTGTAGCATTTTTTCCACTTCTTCACATACAAGAAACTTATTTTTGAGAAAATTAGGAGCAATTTTGAAGAGCACTGTAGCAAAATATTGTTACAATGCTCCAGTTGGACAGCCCTGTCTGGCTGTAAAACTGACTTTACACTGGCTAGGAGAGTTTTAAAGGCTCTTTATCAGTGTAGAATCACTTAGGGAAAAATATGAACCAACATTTAGTACACACCCTTCCTAATGATTATTATATGCAGTGAAGCCTCATCATAATGACACTGAGATATATGTGACATGCTCACATCACGACGCAAGTTTTGACTTGTCTGCCTGAAATTTTTGCTACAGAAGAAAAGCTGCTTATTGTCTTTGTATGTTTTTCCTGGTTTATTTTATCTTAAACAAAATGTAAAATTTAATGGAAATTTCACACTCCTAACTTACTCACAGTGTCAATTCTCGTATTCTTTCAGCCTCAGCACGATCTCTCTGTTCAGCAACCCTCTTGGCTAAGTCTTCATAGTACTACGCACACAAAATGTTCAATATTAATGTATGTAATGTGAAACAACCATTGAATCATTTTGTAGAATTAATCATATAGTCTTATCTCAAAGCTGTTGATACACATGAGCCTTGCATTTATCATCGCAAACAAACATTAGTAATCTAAAACTGTCACAGTCACTGTAATTTACCCTTACCGAAAATGTTTTGTGTCGCCAGCCTAATGCCAGCCTATTGACAGCCTGATGTCAGCATGTTGGCAGCCTACTGACAGCCTGTTGGCAGTCTATTAGTATGGCTAGTAACAGGCAGCCAATAGGCTGGCATCAGGCTGGCGACACTAGGCTGGCAACTGGCTGGATTTGGCCAACAAACTTTCCCCCCAAAAATAAGTCCAAGTGTTGCCAGCCTGGTGGCAGCCTTGAAACATCCAAGCATGCCAGGCACCGAATTGAAATTGTCGCCAGCCTGTTGCAAGCTGTGTCTCCAGCCTGTTAATATTACTACATGATCCCATATGAGGTTGTTGCCAGCCCCTTGCCAACTGTGTTGCCGGCCCACTGCCAGCTACATGATCTGCCCATGTGGTTGTTGCCAGCTGTGTGGCCAGCTAAATGATCCATGTAGTTGACCCAGCCTGTTAACAGCTATGTGACATCACGTTTGGTGCCAGCCTGTTGCCAGCTGTAAAACGTATAGAAGTTGTCGCCAGCAAGTTACCAGCTATGTCCCATGTGGTTGTCCCAAGCTTGTTTCAAGAGGTGCATGCACCTGCATTGCCAGCCTGTTGGCAGCCTATTACCAGCCTGTTGACAGCCATACAGTTATACCCACTCAATCAATATGTTTCCTGCTGCTTCAATTATTTAGGTCAACTGTTTTTGTTTAGTGGTAAACATGCAATGCCCATATATTTTGTAATAGAGCAATTGAGAATTAAGGAAGAAATTGGCTATTTCTTGTGTTTCACTGTTCAAATCTTTTGTCAGTGATTTTGGGTGACAATTTAATATACTGAAATGACATTTTCTTGAAACTGACTCCCACATTCCCCATCTTGTAACCTAGAGTTATGAGGCATATCTCAACAGCTGGAAGTGAAAAAAAAAATGCTTGAAAGGATATAACTTATTTATGAGAATTCATAAAAAATACATAATGTTCAGCACTTACAATGTGACAAACCCTGCCTTAGCATTATCGTGAAGCTACTTGATCATCTTTTGTGTTGAAAATTCAGCACCAAACATCTCTTCTCACAAAAATTGACAGATAGTACAAAATTATATATCCAGCATGGTTGCCATTTTCCCTCCTAAAAGAACAAAGGATGCTGGGAAGTCAGTTACCACTTCCTTTAAATGGTATTCTTTAATTTCAAAGTCTAAGTGTTGCCAGCCAGTTACCAGCCACCTGTTTCTTTAATTTTTATAAGTTCCGATGTTGCCAGTCTGTTGCCAGCCAGTCAACAGCTGGTGTTTTGAAAAAAAATTCAGAGTTTATATGTCACCAACCAGTTGACAGCCTACACTTTTATATAAAAAGTGTGCCAGCCTGTTGACAGTCATTAACATGATTAAGATACATCAACAGCCAGTTGTCAGCCATCAAAGTATGCCCCAGCCTATTGGCAACCAGTTAGTTTCGGTAAGGGTAGTAAATCAGGCAAATTACTATGGAGGTGTAAAATGTTCCATTCACCCACAATAACACAAGATGGCTACCTGATAAAATATGTCCCACCTGTTTGGGCTTGAGTGCACAATACATCAGAGTTGTGCTGGAGTCTGTACTAGCATCCTGGATTATTGTTTTTAATAAGATCTGGCGCTATACAGTATTGTTAACCTGGGACTCATTTTTTACTGATGGGTTGTCCCAATAGTTAATTTGTTCTGCAAGGACTCCCAGGTTGGCACTAATTGTAAATGGCAATACATAAGTGACTCTAGTCGTAATGATCTAGCTGGCACATACAATGTTATAAAACTTACCTGTGGTTATTTTATAACCAAATGACTGTTGCATGCTGGACACACTGATAAACAAAATGGAAATAAAACTGACAGACAGACTGACAGATGATGCATTTAACTCATCCACAAGGTGCACTTATTGACCCTTTCCCCCTTGAATTGAGACTGAGTCAACAGCTTTCTTTGGCATGGGTTGGGCACTTAGTGATGCAGGTGCACTTTGTGCCAAGGAAACCTGTTGACCTGGGGCATGTGATCTTGATAGGTCTCATCTGCAATTCTCACACAAATTGTTTTTCATTACTGTTGAAATTAGTTGAAAACTCTGAAGCAGACAACATTTGACCACCAGCTGGTTTTGGCCAGTTTACGGGGGAAAGGGTTACGACCACTGGTTTCACTGTCACTATATTCAAGGAACTCAACCACTGGAGCCCTCCCATTCAAAAATCAGAGGCTACACGCTTGGTTACTTGGCATTATATGATTTTGATCACACGGTGGAAGCATCACCTGCAATATTATTGGCTTCAGAGCACCTAGGCATGCAGCTCAACAATGTATGCACAGTCAACCACTTTGGAGTGCATACAAAGTGGGAGATTTAACTCATTCCACCCTAATGACGCTTATTCCTGCTAATATTTAAATGTTGTCTGCTAATTGTATTTTACTAATTTAGGGATTATTTTTCAAAATTTTTTTATGAAACTTGCATGGAAGATCATTCCAAATTATATACCCATGGGCAACAGCTTAATTCCTTGGCGTGCTTTATGCGCCCACAGCGTGCCAAGGAAAGCTGTTGACTCAGTCTTCTATCAGGGTGAAATGAGATAATCATCACTTGGTCACTGTGTGAGACTTGAGTACCAGTTGCTTTACTTAGTGTAGTCTTTCCCTCAGTGAAACCATAATGATATGGAATAGGGGTATGTAAATCTCAGGGTATTAATTTCATGCTTTCATTCAAAACGTTTGACTAAAAAAAAAAAAAAAATGCAAAACAAACACACCTCCACCCCTTGAAAACAAGCAATATTTTAGCAATAGGTTACTGTTTAGCCGGTGTTGACAGTGATTAGGCTTTACCTGTTTTTGCTTAAGTAATGCGCGTCTCTTCTCCTCTTCTTTCTGCTGCTGGAGGCGGTGAAGTACAGCCTTCAGCTCCCGTGTTGCTCGAGCCTCTGCTGCCTCCAGGGCTTCCTTGACAGCCTTCTGCTTCTCTGCTTCATGGTCCACATAGATTTGGCTTAGTATTGGGTCCCCTATACCTGTAATGGCACACAAAGTGGTGCATCTAGTTATAGGCTATAGTTTATTGCTAAGAACATACGTATAGATAATAGACAGATGTCTTACAACAAGTATTAGTAATGAGGACATGTTTACTTTGCCAATTCTTGGCTTATAATTGCATACAAGCATAGAGACATCAGCAACAAGAGGATGTGGGGAGGGGGGGGGGGAGATCAAAGAAGTGCTACATGAATGGTCCCGTCATTGAAGGTCAATATATCGCAAAGCTATTGGGTGTTATGCTATGTCTTATTGTATCTGGGTAGGCAAACATTTTATGCAAACTCAGTACATACTTTTTGGCTTGTATAGTACAGAAGGCTTGTAAGGGAGAAACATAGCACTGACTATGCTGACCATATGGTTACATTATAATTCACACCATTCTGACCACACAGTGAAATTATACACATCTCTATTCTGACCATGCTATTTAATCAAATGGAGTGAAGTAAACCCGTGGTGAGGTAACAAGGTACCAATTACATTGGTGAATATAGCATTTTTCCCAGTTGACTGTTTATAGGCCTTTATCAATATCTGTGGTAATCATTTTGACAAGCACATAAAAAATGTGAAATACGTGTGTGGGCACCTTTTAAATTGAATTTTAACTAAAAATGGGATTTTTTTATACACATTTAAAATATTTAGAATAGGACAAAAAGAAGAACTTTCAATCATCTCTTTGTTGGGAATTGATGATGAACCATGATGTTATTAATAATCTGTCAAATGAAATGCAGCTGTGGAATAATCAATAATTATTGTGAGCACAGTGAGATCCATCAAAAGCATGACAGTCTCATCAATGGCAATGCAATGTTCACAGCAGTTTTTTTTTCTTATCAAAGGGTTATAATAGTACTGTCTCTATCTTCGCCATACAGTTATAATAGTGCTGTCTCTATCTTTGCCATATAGTTATAATAGTGCTGTCTCTATCTTCACCATATAGTTATAATAGTGCTGTCTCTATCTTCACCATACAGTTATAATAGTGCTGTCTCTATCTTTGCCATACAGTTATGAATAAATAAAGCAGTCCCTACCATAACCGTATGGGTATGATAGTGCAGTCTGTATCCTGACTTTATGGTAATAACAGAGTAGTCTCTATCTTCACAATACAGTCATAATAGGGACTCCTTTATCCTCACCCTATGGTTATAATAGCATCGTCAAAAAAGAAAAGTGCAACCCAATCCATCCAGGGACATATACAATGTTCCTGTACACACTACTGGATGGCATGTCATATACCTTTGAAGGCTATCAGATGACAAATTCTGCTGAAAGCCACAGAAAGGTACCATTGCAGGAAGTTTTGCAAGGCCTGTGTTACGTCCATGACAGTGAGCTTTGCCTGTTTTTCATATATAACAGGCCTATACCATATAGATATAGGCCTTGGCCAGCTAAATTGGCATAACTTAAGGTGGCCTCAGGATAGCTATGATTCATAAAAATCATAATCTGCACCAAAATAATATTTTGTATGTTTTGGAAGGCTATTAATAGTGGTCATCTACATGCTGACTGAGAAAACAAATTGAAAAAAGTATTATATAAAGGTGAAATTTGAGTATCAAAAATTGTAACCTTTTTGTCAAGGAGCAACATGTCCCTGTGTTTACAACAGCATGTAAATGAGTACAATCTGGGCCTAATGAAATTTGGTCAAGCTGCTCTTTGGCTGAGGAGAGCAATAGGCCAAAGGCCTGCGATACAGAACAGGCCCATTGTGGCACGCACAGGCTGTGGAGACAGAACAATAGACACAATTATCAATTCAGTCGCTGATCATGTTTAGTTGGTTCAAGGAGCTCCTTGGTTGGTTACATTGAGCCTTTGGATTGTTTTCTTTGCTATACTCGAACTTCATCACTCCACCTCTTGTGGACCACTGCAAAACCACACAAAAAAAACCCAAACAAAATAACCCCACAGAGTGGCTCACATCAGAGAGGATTCACTTCAAAGAAAAACAATTTTGATAAGATTGCAAACCCTCGAATCTGATGAAAACACATGAAAGGTATAGCTGTGTGTGTACACAATAAAGTTCAAAGCTCTGTGGTGAGAACAACTTGAGTAATAATGGTTCATGTCATGAGATGTGAGTGATGTTACAAAACTGCAGCTATCTTAGGATCAGTTCATGCAGTTTTTGCCATGACTCTACCAATTTTGATAGAAGAATTCTCAATATTGGATAGCTTGATTTTCATGAAATAAAACATTTTGTGGAGCTAAAAGTTTATTAACTAGCGGAAGGTATTCTGGATTTTTCAACACTTTGCTTCTTTATGTGTTTATTTGGGCTCTAAACCTTAGGAATTGTTAATCATTGTGATAACCACTTGTAATGTTCAGTTCAAATTTTACTATTACATTCACCGAAAAATTGAGTTCACTTTCTCTGGGCATGTTTGCGAAGTTTCATTTTGTAAACTTTGAAGTATTCAAGTTCGATATTTTTTCGAGCTGTGATAAATTGCCAAATTTGACCCTGTTGTAAAACTCCATTTGTGCCATAAAAACACATTCTAACATTATTTTTTTATGTAAATATAATCTTCATGTCTTGAGCAAAACAAATATATGTAGTTTTATAGGTCCAAAAGTAAAAGCCAAGGCACAAGATTGGGTTGAAAACCACATTCCTATAAGTGCATCCAGCTTTGCTGACACCACCTTAATATGACTGCTAATGCTAATGTGCAGTGTATTGCTCAACAAAAACCATCAAACCTCTCAATAAGGATATAAGTGAAGAAGAGATTCAGAAAGCGATTTCCAGTTTGCCTAATGAGAAAGCTTGTGGGCCGGATGGGCTTATCTATGAAATGTTTAAAAGTGGCTGTATGCATATAGTGCATCATCTGTATGTTTTGTTTAATAAGATTCTTGCTTTACAGTTTTTTCCTCATGCATGGTGCGACGCCATTATGAGTCCTCTTCATAAAAAAGTTCCTTAAAATGATGTTAATAATCATGGAGGCATCTCGCTTTTGTGCACTCTGGGGAAACTTTTTTTTTTACAAAAATCTGTGGTAATAGACTAATTGAGTGGGCAGAATCGGAACAAAAGGTGAGCGAGGGACTGGGGCGTACAGGGAAGGACGGAGTACAACTAATAATATTTTTACCTGATATGCAACATGTGAAAAATATATGTAAGAAGAAAGGATGTTTTTACTGTGCATTTGTTGATTTTTCTAAAGCTTTTGATTGCATACCCCACAATCACTTATGGTTTAAGCTAATCAATAATGGCATTCATGGTAGATTTCTTAACCTTTTGCGATCTATGTATGGTAAACTAAAGTCCTGTGTCTGCACACCTGAGGGTTTGACTGAATTCTTTTCTTGTAACATCGGTACCAGACAAGGATGTATGATAAGTCCATTTTTGATCTTTTTGTGTTTGGAAGAATTAGTTGATATGTGTAAATAAGCTGGGGTTGATGGTGTTTTTATAGCTGGAAATATTGAAAATGTAGGACAGTTATTATATGCAGATGATTTGGCATTTTTGAATGACAATGCCAGTCAAATGCAGAGGATGTTACATGTGTTGAGTGAATTTGCTGATAAATTCTGTTTAAAAGTGAACTTGTCCAAATCAAATTTAACTGTTTTTCGAAAGGGTGGTCCATTGTGCAAAAATGTATCTTTATATAGGTAATATATCTTTGGCATAGTTTTTTCATCAAGGTTGAAATAGACAAATTTGCCCATTGGGGGCCTCGACGTCATGTTCTACATGCAAAAAGGCCACCCCTAGATAGCTACGTCACACAGTGATTGGCATTCTGAAACTTCTGCCATGTGCAGTAGTTACCAGGCTAACGGCAAGTTTTAAATTCCATAGATGAAAAAAATGGTGATAATCGGAGAAAATTGTGACCTTGGATGAAAAAAAAATTAACCCAAATGATGTTAAATCCAGGATAAAATAGCGATGCCAAATACGGCAAATAAGAGAACGTAAAGTGAATCAATGACCCAAGTGAATGGGTTCCCAAACACTGCACTGGGGAGCTACTGAAGGTTGATAATGATGATAATTTGGATGTGACCATGTTTTTCAAGTTGTAGGCCTATAGACTGTAGGTTTTGATTGATAATTTCCTTACTTTTTAAAAATTTCCATGTGTTAAATACAGGGCTCGCCATTAACTTTTCTGATTACCGTTTATTATAATTATTGGAAGGTTATTGGTAACAAAAATAAGTAGATACACACACACCGAAACACAACAGAACATGCACCTACTGGTAGGTTCATGAACAGTTACAGAGTTAGTCAGATTCACTGCTTGTTCTGGGCGAAAATGGGAGTATTTATCACACTTACCCAGAATGTTTGTGTGTGTCAGCCGTTTTGTTGTGAGGGCAGTTTTATTAAGTGCTCTCTCTAAAAGTTCTAGAGGGTCTCTTGATTTCCTTAGCACCCGTGTAGACATCTTGAGAGCCCAGATTAAATGTTAAGGGGACACATTCCAGGTAGGCCTAGATCCATGACAAGTGGTGGATCCAAAGTCTGTGAACCTCCAAACAGGAAGTTTACACCGTTGCCTAGGCACCTGCTGAATATTCATGATCCACAGCTGAACAGCCTGAAGCGGGCATCCAAAACGCTCTGTTTTACGAAGAAAAAAAAAAATCTTATAGCGGCTAGTACATGCAATTTGGTGTTTCAATCTTATTGTGAAATACCAATTGTTACAAATTTGCATCTTTATGGCGATGCTTTGAAAAGCTCAGCAACTCACGATTAAGTCTCGGGGTTCGAGATTCAGACGTGACTCAGCTCATCGGAGCAACATGGCGTCGAACGTGGACACAGACTTCCCTGTGCAGGGACTTCTGCCTAAAAAGGAAACCGGAGCATTGTCATTCCTTACTAAGTATCCGCTGTATGATGGTAAAGGAGCAACTATAGCAATTCTGGACACTGGTGTCGACCCAGGGGCTCCTGGATTGCAGGTAAAAAAGATGGAGCTTGAGATCTAAGCCGGGCCAGGTTGTGACTTGCAGTATCCATGACCTTGACCTCCCAAATACACACACTGTGTGTACATTACGTGGTTGTGATTACATGTACTACAATCTACAATAAAAAAAATCAATGGATATTTTATCAAAATAAAACGTGCTGCTTTTGGATTTACTGAAAACGTAATAGTCACTCACAAGATAAAACCTACTGTTCAGTATAAAATGCAGCATAAAATGACCAGAAATGGGATGGGGTGGCTCAAGCGTTAATTAAAGTTGCGTTGAGGGTCCACTTGGCCTTAGATGTCACAGCGGAGACCTAGTTAGGTTATGGTCATGTAATCGGTCATATTACTCATATGTCCATGGTTTGGTGAAAACACTCCATGATTTCCATTGAGCATTCATTTCCAGGCATGTTAAACTTCCAACTTAGAAGTTAGATGTCCTATGCTGTAAAAATTGCAAACTTGGGGTTTGAATTTGGAAAGATCTGAAGTACATCTTGTTTTAATGTGGTCGTGGAAGTAGGTTCAACCTAATTGTAGCGAGCAGAGCATCAATTTTTCATTCCAAAGCCTCGACGTCATGATCTGCATGCAGAAAGCCACCTCTAGATAGCTATGTCACACAATGATTGGCATTCTGAAACTCCTGCCATGTGCAGTTGTTACCAGGCTAACCGGAAGTTTCAAATTCCATGGAGGAAAACATGGCGATAATCTGAGAAAAATGTGACCTTGGATGAACAAAGATTCACCCTAATGATGTTAAATTTGGGAAAACTAGAGATGCTAAATACAGCAAATAAGAGAACTGATCCACGTGAGTGGGTTCCCAAACACTGCACTGTGGAGCTACTGAAGGTTGATGATGATAATTTGGATGTGATCACGTTTATCAAGTTGTGTAGACTGTAGGTTTGGATTGGTGAATTACCTTACTTTTTAAAAATTTTCATGTGTTATATGTAGAGCTCACTCTCCTCGTTATTAAAATTGTACAGGACTGAAATTGGGCTTTGAGAAGCCTTTTCATGCATGTTTTATAGAAGTTGTAAGTGCCAGGATGATGAGACCAAGAATGTTGAGATGCAGTGACAGGTGACAGTAAGGACTTGAGCTCAGTGAAAACAACCCTCCCTGCCCATTTATCCACATGTCAAATCTCAGGCTTTCTAACCACTGATTTAAACACAACACTTGGCACTCTCAAGTAACAAATGCGGTGGTGTGCACCCAGCTTGTTGTGGTTGCAGATCAGTTGATCACACCTTTTGAGGGACTGAGCAGTGCAAGCTCCCCCCCCCCCATCCCATTGTAATATTTCATCTGGCCTTGATCACTTATTGTGTATCAACATTGAAAAAATATGTCAGTGAGGTTCTGTGAAACATTATTGCAAGTTTGTATCCATTGACCTGCTAAGGTCACCTGGTCATCTGTATACTCTTGTGCTGATGTGTACAGTGCATGGGTTCAATTCAAACTGCTTTTAACCAAAATAATGGACATTTTTCCTCCCATTAAGGTAGTAATGATAAAAGCCAAATCAAAACCTTAGATGACAACCAAAATATTGGACTTCAAAAACCAAAGAGATTCTGGTTATAAAAATACAGAAAGCTTTTCAAAAACAGGAGGAAGGCCACAAAAATAATAGCCTATTATGGTTCCCAGAAACAAAGTACAAAGAGTTATTAGAAATGCAAAAGTGAGTATATGTTAAACAAAGTTGAAGAACATGAAAAGAACCCCAAAAAGTTGTGGCAGTGTCTTGTATCTCTCATGCTCTGCCAAAATCCTACCAAAAGAAACTTTAATAATCCTAACAAAATGTTGTGCTTCATAAAAGGATGGGACTAGGAGCCTATGGTACATGTTGGTGCTTCAGAAATGGCATTAGAAAGACTATTAAGTGTTTAAAGCTGGGCTTTCATGTAGGCATTGTGCCTGGTGGCCAATTGTTTTTGCAAATAAAATATGTGTAAACCAAAGCTGGCAAAGCAAATTGGTTTAACTCACATGCACAAGGTTTACAATAACAACTGACCCATGTGTTTGACCAAATTCTTTACCAAGGTATCACAGGTACACATCCATCAAAGTCAGAAACGTTTTTATATCCCGTAGGTAAACTCTGTCCAGTCTGCTTCCTTTTATTATGTTGGAACAAAACAATGGAATTCTCTTCCTTTGGAAAGTAAGACTACCCTCACACTGGTCCCTTTTAAGCACAAGGTCAAAAAGCAATTCAGAAAAGTTTTTTCATCCCTTAGGTAAACTCTGTCCAGTCTGCTTCCTTTTATTATGTTGGAACAAAACAATGGAATTCTCTCCCTTTGAAAAGTAAGACTACCCTCACACTGGTCCCTTTTAAGCACAAGGTCAAAAAGCAACTATTACAAGATGGTATAAGAATTCCCAACCCCGTCACCTCTTAAACTGATTTATGCCGCCAGTTCAACCTCATACATCCAATCCATTGACATCAACATAAAAACAGCATGTCATTGCATTATCATCTACCTCAAAGTGTCATCCATATCATCAATATTTCACTGTACAGTGTATTTAAATGTATTTTTCTGTGTGTTTGTGCATATATGTATTTCTCCTTATGTGTAAATATTGTGTAGTGTTTTATCTTGTGTAATGAGATTGCCCATTCAGCTATTGAGGACAGATGTTTTTTGGGGCCCCTTTGGAAATAAACCACTAGGTTTTAAGAGCTACCCCTGCAAAATCAATTTTATATGTTTATACTATTGATCTTGCAAAATAAATCTAATAAAAAAAATCAGTTATACCCAGTGAATTTGCTACAAGAGGTATATGTTTATAGTAGACTGGCACATGACAATGGATATTTGTGAATAGTATTTATTAAACCACCACAGTTAAATTTGCAGTCTGAAAAAATGATATCAAATCAGTCTACTGTAATACATGAAAACTTTGATCTTTCTGGACCTCAAGTTTGTCAAAAGTATTGTTCCCTTTCTGAAAATAATGACTATTTTTTTCATGCATAATATAAAGTAGATGGCTAGTCCAAAGAGAAAGATGATAATCATTAAACAATACATACTTGGGTTTTTAAAGTAAAAAGTAATCAGTGCATCCATTATGTGGATGTGTATTATTCAAATGGATGGATTAGTACCAGAAAATGATGGATTTAGTAACAAGGATGCTTCAAACCTATGAAAATTATGCGATATCCAATTTAAGTGTATTTAAATAAAGTGAACTATAAGACGACATTCTGCATTCTTGTTTTTGGGGTGCTTTAATATGTTTAAATAGAAGGGAAGTGCCTCCAAGCCACATAAATCATAAAATATGAGACCACGTAGTGTAGCAAAACTTATTTTCGACCTTGAAAATGAAGTATAAAAAAAATTGAAGGATCACAAGGAAATGCACTTTTTTTACCCATTATTACACTATAAGACAAAGACTGTGATAAGATTGCTAATTGGAAAGGCAAAACCTTACCAGTAAAAGTCAGGTCTTCAGTAGGACCCAGTGAGACTGGTTTCAATGCTAACATTTGAAATAAACTTTGTGGGGAGCTACATGTACCATGCGATTACACACTTCTGTGGTTGAGTGATCAACAGTTCCCTGAAAAATAATTCAGGAGTTGTGGATGGGAGTGATCACTTGTGTTAAAGTGAAACACCTTATGATTAACTAGAAATGTCTCATGACCATTGACTGCAAAAAGGGGCACTGTGAAGGTGAAAGCAAGTGTTTGTTCTTTAATTTAAGTGCAATGCCAATCTATACATGATGCAGGAAGTACCCTGTTTTGACCTCATCCATTGCAATGAAACAGATAACTTTAGGGTCAGCATAAAATAACGAAAACTTAATTGTTGTGTAAACAAAAATGTTTGTGACAAAACTATGACAATTTACATGTCTACACAAATGTAGAAATACATGTAACTTTTTCCAAGTTAAGTAAAAATGTCATGTTTTCTACAGAATTAATGTGAACCTGTAGAACTTAAAAAAAGGTGTCTGGGATTTCTGTTATGTTTATGATACTTTTTCTAGTAGAGCCTTAAGATTTTAAGGTACAGTAAAACCTCCCTTACCGAACACCCCCTTATACCGAACACTTTTTCTCGGTCCCAATTTTTTCCCATATGCTTCCATTATAAGCAAACCTCCCTATACTGAACACCTCTCTATAGTGAACATGAACACCCCAAATGAACACCATTTTCCCAAAAAACCTCCCTATACTGAACACACATTCAGCATATTTTTGTGTATTTGCAGGGAATAATTACTGACAAGGCTAAAAGTAACCAGATTAACGTCAGAGACAGGCTTAATTATTGCTTATACCAGCAGCAATAGAAACAATCCACAGGCAAGCTGTTGAACACCTGTTGTCACCTCTATAGATGGCAACAACAGGGTGGAGGGTGAAAGTGTCTATGTCACTTAGCACCTTGGTCCTATCCTCTCGGATAATTGGAGCAGTTTTGGGTGTTTTGCTTAATCATTCTAACGAACAATAACTTACAAATTAAGTCATTATGTTTGTCTCACCAAAGCCAGGGGATTTAATTTCAAGGAGTACCAGTAGACTGAAATGAGCAACAGCTCTGCTAAAATAGGTGCAAGGTCGTAAGCATGTTATTTCAATATGAACATACACTATATGTCATAATGTTCTTTAATAATTATATATACATGTGCATGTATACATCTGAACTTTGCTCTATCATAGTCAGTACATCTTTCCCAAATGATAAAACAATCAAAAATTACTTCTTTGTTGTTCATTTATTTGATGATGTACATGTAGTTAACATGAGTATCTCCCACCATAATGATCACAGCTGGTATCTGTGTAGCACGGTTGGTAAGACATGAGGCCACAATGTGGCAACCTCCCTAAACCGAACACTCCCTATACCGAACACTTTTGTTTGGTCCCATGGGCGTTCGGTATAGGGAGGTTTCACTGTACTCCATTTTGTGAGAACTTTTTCAAATTGTCATGGTTCCAAAACAAAGACAGATAGAGAAAATCCCTGATATTTTTAAGTCCCATATGTGTACAATAACTCAATAGGGTAAGCTTACAATTTGACAACATCTGCAAAAAAGTTGTTTTTACATCCATATAGATACAACTTCACTTTTTTTTCGTCTCAAATCTCTGTTTATTCAGCAGTTAATGCAAAAAGTTAATATTTTATCATGGTGGCAGCATTTTTCAATCTAAGCACTTGCAAAGGTACTAAAAAAACATATGTCAGTGTAACTCCTATCCTTAACATGACTAGCTTTTAACAGAAAAAGAAATGTGCAGGATACATGTGATTGTTTCCTTTTCACACTTCTGTTTTCCATAGGTGACACCAGATGGCAGGCCAAAGATCATTGACATTGTGGACACGACCGGCTCTGGAGATGTAGACACTTCCAGTGTGGTAGAGGCCAAGCATGGAGAAATAAGTGGATTGACTGGGAGAACTCTGAAAGTGAGATTGGTCACATGTCGTCACTGGTCTCCCTTTATCAGTTATACATGTACTCTAATCAGCAAACCAAATACTTTTGTTGAAACAGAGGATCACACGATCTTGTTTCTCCAGTCAAGCAATCAGGAGATTGCATTGGGACCGGCCATCTCAAATAATTCAATTTTATATGTTTAAATCAAACTGGTGTCAACTCTTTCGTTTTTGCAATTAAGAGTAATAATTGAGGCAGGAAGCAGAACCTGGGAAAATCTTTTACTATATGCAGATGGAAGTGAAACAGATTATTTGTCAAAAAGAAAAGCGTGACTGCTGACTTATTTGTTGAAAAATGCCTGCATTTTAGCTGCTTTAAATTTTGTTTTTTTTTTACACATGTGTCAAATTTTAACTTTTTAATGGTACAAGTTTTTAGAAATTCCTGACAAAGCAGCCTATGAGCAACGTCCCTTCAAAACAAATTCAGCTTGTTGGAAAATTGATAAAATAAATTTAAAAAAAAAACAATGGAAAAAATGACTTATGTAGGTGTCCTATGTCCATTTATTGCACAGTGATTTAACATGATGGAAATTTATAGATATATCTATATTAACATTACCTGGTAGGAACTTTAAGTAACATATTAATGTTTTTACACATGTTGTGTAATAGGACTGAACACTTGTACACAATACATGCATATGTGCATAGCCACAGTGTATACCATATAAACACTTGCTTTTTCAATCCGGAGAGGCCTAGCCTGGTGTTTCCCTATCAGCATATAATTTTGTCCAATAAAAACAGTCAGATGTTATTCAGGGTCATATTTGATGATGATAATAATTTGGACATAGATACGATAGTTACTGGATTTGCTATGCAGCAGGAGGAGATTTGATTTTGGTTCTTTTTTTTTCTTCCAAATCGCATGGATGATAGAGCACTGAACATTGCTCCTATTTGTATAGTTATATCATCAGGCCTGTTTTCATTTCTCATTGAGAGTGATACATGTATTTAGGCAATAAGTGAGCAATTTCCCTCAGCACACTCAAGCTGCAGTGTACCCGTACTGTGTGGAGGGAATCTGTTAAGTCACTCCCGGCATTGTTAATCCTTTTATCACATGTAGATACCAGACAACTGGCAGAATCCATCTGGGAAGTACCACATTGGTGTCAAGACTGCATACAGTTTGTTTCCAAGGACTCTTCGTGACAGAGTGAGTAAGGAGAGAAGAGACAAGCTTTGGGACCCAGCACACAGGAGCACACTGGCAGCTGCTATGAACAGACTGGAAGAGTTTGACAGTAAACACCCGGATCCTTCTGCGGTAAGTTCATGTAGCTACAGTATTGTTACCACCCACGTTGCATGGCTTACCAGCATAGTAGAGGAGTTTAGGACCCCAGATGGCAGCAGTTGACGGTGTTCTTTTGCATAAATTTTGCTGTTTGCCAATCCAAAACTTCAAAGGGATTTGTTGTTATGCAAATAGGTAAAATTATGCAAATTATCACCCTCAAGTGCTGCCCTCTGGGGTCCTTAAAGGGCCTATTGCTACTTATTTCTGGTAAGGCAGTAGTTATCAGCATATATATATATGTAACAATCTCATATCCTTTTTTGTGGAAGTTCTGTCCTTAGGCAATTGGAACATTATCTGCTTACAAATGGTATGGTGTGGTCCACTTCCTTAGTTCTAAGATTGAATCATTTCACAATGTTATGCATATTGCTTTGTAGGAAGAGAAGCTGGAGAAGGAGGAGATTCAGGCACAGATAGATCTATTGAACACCTTGGATAAAAAGTACAGTGACGGAGGCCCGGTGTATGACTGTGTCGTTTTTCACGATGGTGCCACATGGAGGTAGGCTGAAATAATATTTATTAATAAACTTTTTCCAAGTCTGTGAATTAAGACCAGGATTGGATATTCCTACTCTTGCTGGAAAGATGTTTCATTCAAATTCTAACAGATCTGGTCAAAGTCATAAGTTTTTGCATTGCATGACAAGTCACAGTGCCTTTCTTCCATGGATTACCAGACAATTTAAAAACCTCTATTTTACCAGTTCAGAATGGATTTTCTTTTTCAAAAATGCAATGTTAGGCTGGAGAAGGGCTATGGTTTCATTATGATTCGTTTTGCATGGGTCAAACTTTTTGGATCTGCAGACTGGATTGTGGAATTTGAGTGAAAACCAAGGAGAACTAGTTTGATTTTAAATACTAAAATGCATGAGAAATTGTGTATATAGTGACTTGCACTTAAGAGTAATTTGGACAGCTTTCACACATACTTGAGCCAAACTCAAATGCTGCTTGCTAATGAATACCATGATGACCAAGTTCCGGGATGATCAAGTCCATAAAATAATTCTCTATATCTGTATTACATCATATGCAAGACTTAAACAATGTGTTTGAGGTAATGTGTTATAGGGAAAAATTATGTCTATGTTTTTTCTCTCTCTGTATTGTATTGTTTTACCTCACAAACAAGACTTTTACAATGTACTGTATGATTATGTAAGGAAAAATTAAAATATGTCTTTCTTCAGATATTTGAGTTTCTTTACAAAATATTGCTTTGAATTTATGGTACATGCTCGATCTGAAGATGTAGGATACATGAGCCTTTTTTCTGATCTTATTAAAGATCAGTGTATCATGAGAGACGAGTTAACTGTTACATATAATGTATAATTATTTCATCATATATACAAATATTGCCTCCAGAAGAGTCTGCTACTGGTATTAGAATACAACATTTTGATTAAGTTTGTCAGTTCATAATCCATTATTTAATGAACACATAATATACAATGATATGCTGGACCTTTTTCCAGAATTGTACCAGCAATAATATCCAAGAACTATATTTGGAGCATTTTAAGTACTGATGATACATTTAAGGTGAAAGGTTCTCATCTGCTGAACAATCCTATTGTTTTGTGCTACTCAGCATAGGGTGAAATTATAGTAATTGACCACTGTTTCCTTTAATTTAGCATGGTTCTTCAGGATGCTTTTTTCTGGTGAATGCTAGTTTGAGCATACTGGTATGGAGCACAAGTATTATTTCTCATGTGTGCTTGAAAGTCAACTCTTTTTTCAATTTAGCAAACAACCAAAGGCAAAGACTGAATTAGATGTCGACAGACTGTCAGTGCTGCTGTTGCATGTATCTGTGTCTTAAGTTTCAAAGTATACATACATGGCCATGTTGCTTAGAAAAAGGAATATTTATAAGTTATAACCTCTGTGCAGAGTCATCAGTGCACTTTGCTGTGTGAAACATGATTAAGTGTGGAGTTGTAAGATCAGATGTTTCTGAATTTTAAAAGTGTTTAATAAAACATCAGTTCACTTTGCTGTAAAGGGGATGTGCATCACAAATTTGGGGATGACCTGGAGCAAGGTATGTTCCAATGTAGTATTTTGGATACAAAGAGGGATGGGGTATTATGGTGTGTTTATGGAACCGATGCACTTATTTTGTAGGGCATGCGTTGACACTTCAGAGAAAGGTGATCTTGCGTCCTGTAAACTTCTTGCCTCCTTCAAAGAAGAGTTCCAGTATGGAACCTTATCCCAATCAGGTAAGGATGCCACAAATGTTGGGTCATGTTTCCATTCCTGTCACTGTCAGCATGATTAAAGTGGTTATTGGGTTAAATTGGGCAGATGCTGATCAATGAACTTATTCTACAGTACATTGCAAAAGAACTGAGCTTTGTTAATGTGTGCCACAAATGCAGTTTTTACACCAAATTAAATCTTATTTTAAAATATAGAAGGCAGAATAGAATTAAAGCAATACAATGTAAAGAGTGTTGTTTTGAATGTTTCAGATATGATGAACTACACAGTCAATATTTATGATGAGGGCAATGTATTAGAACTGGTGACAAATGCAGGTAAATACCACTTTAACTGTTTACATATATGCAATATCATAATATCATGTTTATGCTCCCTCACAACTTCAATGGGCCAGTATTTGGTTTACGTCTCGATCACATACATGTACCATCAATACTTTCTCCCCCAACTTAGCAAAAGAACTGCAATGTGCTGTCCCTCAAGATGGCAAACCCAGCCTCACAAATTAAACTGCTTGTTTTATGATTAACCTGTAATGTACAAAAGGACAGTGAAATTGATATATTTCAAAAAAGAATTTCTGTTGATTCAGTGCACAGAGAATGTGTGAAAGTAAAATTGTAAAGAGTTAAAATCGGGTGCTTTATTTTGTAAACAGTTGACACAAAATGGGTAGTGATTATTGATTAACACAATGTGTAGTATACGTGTAAATCAAATGGATTCACCTTTTTGACAGCAATTGATGCAGTTTTTCGATCAGCATGCTTTTTTAAAGCATCATACGGAAATCAGTGGGTGTAAACGATTTTGGATCAAAATATACAAGTCTTTAATCCTTGATTTACAGCTGAATATCATAGCTTGAATTGCCAGTCTATTACAATGTTTTTCATGAGGAAATGACTCTCCTCTCTTTTCTATGACTATTGGAAGTCAGTGTCAGTCTTATTAACTGTTATCATTATGTGCACTGGTTGGAAAGAACACAAAGATATCCCAAATTAAGATGGGTGGCACTGTTTTACATGTACAATTTTGTCATAGAAAAAAAGAAAAAACAAAAACACATTTTTAGCTTTATGAGCATGCCAAACATACTTTACCTGAGTAAACTGAAGAAGATATGTGGAAGGCACAACTATTATACATATGTCAGGGTGTTTTTTTGTGTTTACCAACACGTCCAATGGAACAAATGTATGAAAATCACTTTTATTTGTGACCTGATTACATCATTACAATAAACAAGGAAATCGTTCTTGACAGTAGACACATGATGTGCCAAATTACTGGCTAAGACCAGTGTCTTCTTTTCGTGGAGTCGTCAGAGGGTAAAGTGTTGTATCTTTTACTTACAACATCTTGTGCTGCAGGATCTCATGCCACTCATGTAGCCGGCATTGCTGCCAGCTACTACCCCAAGGAACCAGAGAGAAATGGAGTAGCTCCCGGAGCACAGATCATCTCGGTTAAGATCGGAGACTCACGCCTGGGTTCCATGGAGACGGGCACTGCTCTTGTCAGAGCTGTGAGTAGCACATCTAGACTTAGTCGCTCTCTTCATATCAACATCATAAGGAAAACTTTTATATTTTGCTGTCCATTTACATAACTGCAGAAAAGTTTTGCAAATTTTATGCTTGAGGGATTTGCCCATATCCTCTTGAAAGGTCCAAAACCAGTTGGTGGTCTAGTGTTGTCTGGTTCAATGTTTTTGGCTTAAATTTTGACAGTCATGTAAAATAATTTCAGAATTTATAGGAGATGTAAACATGCCCCAGGTCAGCAGCTTTCCTTGGCATGGGTTTGTACAGTGGCTCTACCTTTCGTCATCTTTAAACATGTTTTCAGGCTGGGACCATGTCATATGGCTTGACTGCATTTTGGGTTCAAGGCTATTGCATATAAAATGAGTTCCTGCTGATGGCTCTTATGTTTGCATTGGGAAGTATTGTAACATATTTGGTATGTGTACAAAATTGCATGGTACCCAATTTGCATTGGGATAAGGGCTATCGAGTTTGCAGGTCCACTTGCCTGGGGCATATGAAATTCCAGTCTGGGCAAGTGAAAATTGCAAGCATATGCACTGGGGGGTAACTGCAAAATTTGCATGTAGAAATATAATTTGAAATGATGGACAAATGTATCAGAACAATGGGCAAGGAAAATAATAATAGTTTACCTTTAGCACCAGTGCAGAAAAAATGTGGAAAAAAAAATAGATGGTCAATCCTTAGATGGGATCATTTAATAATCAAAAGTGATGCAGTATGCAAGGTAACTGTAATTACATGAACTGTATCTTGCCCCTTGATCTTTTTGGCAAACCAAAGAGAATCCCCTTCCCCCAACTGCTTCAGTTACATGTATGGAGATCTGATATGGGTGACATCAGTGTCTGTATGTTGATATTTCAGATGATTCACTGCATTGCGAAGAAGGTAGACCTTGTCAACTACAGCTATGGGGAGGCCACACATATACCAGACTCAGGGTGAGTCTCGTCATCAACATGACATGCTTTGTGTCCTGTTGTCCTTTTGTCAAAAAAAAAAAGAACACAAAAAATCATGCATTTTTAGCTTGTGGTACCTTTAAGGGGCTGTCTGTAAAACTATTTTGTAGTGTAAATTTTAGAAAATCAAGAATTGTTTCCTTTCAGAATAGGGAGGATTAGGTACCAATCTACAATATGGAAAAATTCTGAGTTTTTAAAATTTCAATTTTTATGAAAGTTTTGAGCTAAAAAATCATGGTTTTGGGCCAAACACCTGAATGGTTTTGTATTTACAGCAGAATGTAAATGATTTGTCAGTCAGACTTGGGTCTGCTTGGCAGTGGGAAGTGATCAAGCTGCTCATTGATAGGGGAGAACAATAGGCACTCCTAATCTGTTATTTTAGTGACTGAAACCAGCTATTGGGAAACCACATTCTTGTGATCTTCTATAAAAACTGCAAAGATTCCTTTTTGAACATAGATTTCAAAGATATATTTTCATGACAACACATCAAAAGTATGGTATTATAAGTCAGAGTGCTTCTCACAAGACAAGTATCGATCAGAGGGAGGGAGCACATTTTCCACAATGGCCAGTTTACCCCTCTGAGAGAGCCAATTAGACCTAAATTAAATGGTTAGACTGATTTTGATTAAATCAAAAGCTCTTGAAAATTTTCATTTTTGCCTAGGAGCGGTATGCAGTGTTTGTAGTTATTTTTATTTTTTGTATTTTTTTGTTTGTTTTATGTTGAATTATGCAAAGTGGAAAAATCGAAACAGTGCCTCTTTATAAATTAAAAAAAAAATCATTGCCCTTGCTTTTATAGAAAAAACAAGAGAACTGTTCCTAGACATTACATCAAAGCTTTATTATAATAACAAATTTGAATATTTTATGTGAAATACTAGGGATTGCTCAACATTTTCATCATTTTTGAATTAGTGCTTACAGTATGCAAGGCGTAGGGGATTAAATGGGGTTGTACACCTTCACAGAATATGAAAAATGATGGTCCATTTTTGGCCTGGTTTGTGCAATTTTGCTATGATTTTTTAGGAAAAATCATCATTTTTAAAGTACTAATTTGGGGGGATGGGGGGGGGGGGGGGGAGAGCATGAAATTTAGTACCCTTAGTACTAGTTCAAAAATGATAATGTTGAACCATCCCTTATGATTTGTATGCCCAGAAAATATCTGAAGTGGGCCCCTTTGTAATATGTTGGCTATTACTTCAAATAAAGAGAAAATGATGATTTTTTTCTTCACATAATGAAAATATACATTAATATCTAAAAGAAAATGTATCATTTTTGGGGGTAATAGCAATATTTTAGAAAGAAGAGTAAAATAAGATACTGCGATGCTATATATGCTGAGCTTTACAGGTGGCCCTTAAGTCATTACATGCCAATTATTCATTGCTTACTTTATGTGCCTAGATTTGAGACAAGGATAGCACATTTAAAACCTTCATGAATATAACATTCATTTAAACATTTATGTGCCAGCAGATGTAATCCAACTTAAACCGAATGATTTTGGCATTGCCTCGCAAATCATGCTATATAATAAGTGGTTTTTGCATTGCCTGCCAGTTCATACTATGCTTGTTAAACGAAGTCATTACAAATCAGCAAAACTGGTGCATATGCCTTAAATGTTAAGATCTTGACCTTCTGAGGGCTGAGTTTCTTTGCAAATATTTTGTGTCATAGCTTAATACAAAATGATGGCTATACAGGTAACTCAGGTTGGTTTTTTGTTGAAGTAAAGTGTGTGAAATTTACTTATGTTATAATTTGATGTGTCTCAATCCTGCAGGAGGGTATGCGATATTCTTAGTGAAGCTGTCAACAAACACGGCATTATCTTTGTGTCCAGTGCTGGTAATAATGGACCAGCACTGTCTACAGTGGGGGCACCAGGGGGCACCACCAGTGCTCTCATTGGTATGTATCTTTCATACTAAGCCATTCCTATTTGGGATGCTTCAACATTTTCATCTTTTTCACAAGCGTACACACATTTCTCTTTTTCGTGACACCCCTACTCCACCCTCCAAAAAAATACAATTCAACATAAATTAAAAAAATGATGATCACTAGCCAGGCTGCCAGCAATAAACCAGAGATGACTTTCTTGACTCCTACATTCAAGGTAGCTCCGTGTTTAATACAGGATGTAATTGTCTGTAAGTGCAGAGAACCTGAACATCACCTCATTTAATTGCACAATTAAAAGCGGACAATACCTTTTCACCTCCTCCCCCCGTAGTGTACGGTTTGTATGCTTGTGAAAATGATGAAAATGTTGAGCCATCCATTAATTTTTTTGTAGTGCACATGAAATCTGTAAAATAAAAACGATAAAGGATAATTTTGATTGGTTGATTGTTTTGTGTTCGTGCAACAGGCATATATTTATTGAGGAAAGAGTAAAATATAGGAGTGAACATGTCAGCACTTTGACATATTTGTAAGCAAAATGGAAATGATGTCAAAAGAAACCAAATGATTCAAGGTTTTAATCATTGCAAGAGCAACATCAGTTATGCCAGTAATGCAAAGTGAGTGAGGAATCTATGAAACATGTTACATTTTTGTACGTTGGGTTGTGATTATGAGTCAGTGATACCCTCCAAGTACATACTATGGTGTGATGACATAAAATTCCACAAGACTTTGACCTGGGTGATAGATTCAGACAACATCCATTCCAAACTGTTTGACTCTTTCAGTGCCAAATTTTGGACTGAGTCAACAGCTCTAATTTCCTAGGTGTGCCTTGGGTGTATTGCTGCCTAAGCGTGATGAGCAAAGTTGTTGACCTAGACCATTATATTGTCTGGGACTGCAGGCATGCTGGTATTATTCAGCCTGTGCTAAATGTTTATATACTCAACATGTGTGTGCATGTTTGTGACAAGGACTGATTATAGCATTGTGTTGTTGACAGGTGTTGGGGCGTATGTGTCCCCAGACATGATGATAGCAGAATATTCTCTCAGGGAAAAGTTACCAGGAACACAATACACATGGTCCTCAAGAGGTCCAGCGTAAGACATTTTTTTGTTGTTATTTTATGAAGATCATGGGAGTTAAGACTTGCACAACTATGGGGCACCACTGGTTAAGAAGGATCACCCAAAACCTGATTTGCCAGATAACCCCATTGACCAGTTGGGCCCTTTAGTGACTCGGGTGTTGCAACGTTATCTCAGTGTCACTCATAGTGCATAAAGCTCAGAGTTAGATACATTAAATGGATAAATGATGCAAAAGATTCAACTTAATGTGATTACTTGTACAAACTTGCAAATCTTTCCTTTGTTATCTGCCTTTTTTTTTTTACATGTAGATAAGAGTGGTTAAGGATTGAAACAATCACCTGAAGCTGTCAATTGCATCATACTGATTAGATTGTCCACTGTTGTGCATGTCAGAAGAGTATTTACTGTAACATGATTTAATCTTTCTGATTTCTTTATGGTAAACAAGACTCAATGAGGCACATCTGTAAATTATCAAGCTCAACATCACTACACAGTAGTTACATTGTTGCCGATGTGTAGAAAGGTATAGTTATATTCAATTTAGAGTTCCAGATCTGGGCATGAAAATTTATGTATTAGCAAGCTGTGGATGAATGAAATTTTCATTAAAAAGTAAAATTTAATAGCCTTTGCCCTGCGTACTACCATTTATTTTGGTTTCAAAATCAACATCAGAATGGAAGGAAAACATTTTTCTTGCAGTATTTTAATTTAATGTGGGGCAAGTAAAAATTTCAAAAGAACTTGCCCTGAGGATAAGAGTAATGAAAAAGAATTTGCATCGTTGGAATATTTTTGGTGAAAAAGTGTAAATTTGAGAGTGAGAACTAACCACCAATAAACACATAATTTAAAAAAGAAATAGAATTGAAACGAAACACAGTAATGAGGATGATGAAATAAATTGTAGGTAAAAAAAAAATTTAAAAACCTTCCATTTGTGTTAGTCTACAAATCTTGATGCTGAACTATGACAGAATATTAGAATGTACAGAGTAGTCATTGTATGATGCTGTGAACCTGTGGAATCCTAATTACTTCTGAGGAAGTACACAGTAAAATGATTATGAGAAGGAAAAAAAAAAGACTTGGTTTGTAAGCTGTACAAAAGGCAGATTATAGTTAAACGATAGCATGTCAGGGGCATGACTATCTGTTTATTGTACTTAGTCAGAAATAAACTGAAAATTGCACATAATTCAGATTAGTGTTGAAGTATTACTTGAACCAGCAAACTGAATTATATGCAATTTTCAGGGAAATTGGACACATGAATTGTCAAGCCTTTGGTATAAACATACCAAGCCTAGGTCACAAGTGTTTCCATTGCCCATGGCTAGTATTGAAATCTTGCCGAGTCTTATGCCCAATTTTTAGTTCTACCCCTATCTACCCACACATGACATAGTGCACAACTGACCTGTTTGCACAGAAAACACTTTGAAACTTTTCCTTGCTATTAATTATTAATAGCCACAATAATCCTCTGTCTCGCCACTGGTCTCGCCTGTTTTTTTCTCATAGTATTGAAATCCTCTTTCTGCTGGTTCAGGGACTTTCCAAGCTGTGCAAGGAACAAATGCTCAATACGCATGTGAACTTTACCTTAAGTGATCAATAGGAGGAAGCCTGTAATCATGTAACAGCCTTTGTGACTGAAGGCAAGTTTTCTTCATGTGTATTCTGGTTCTATAGATCTGTTGCTGTGTATTTCAGCCATGATGGGGACTTAGGAGTCTGTATCACGGCACCAGGGGGCGCCATTGCAACTGTCCCAAATTGGACACTCAGAGGTTCACAGTTGATGAATGGAACTAGTATGAGTTCTCCAAATGCTTGTGGCTGTATAGGTAGGTATGGATACAAATTATTTCATTACAACTGCTGTAGATTTAGCCAGCGTCTGGGGTTGTGCAAGGCAACAGTAGATATTCTTATAGATTCACGTATAAAGTTATAAGCATTGAGGCACTTTTTTATGTGAACACACTCTCAAGTTGGCAACTTTGGTTAGTTGAAGCATATTTTATTTTTCAAAATTACATGTTTTGCTGCTACATCAGTAACTTTTTCATAAACAAACTGTCTTGCCAGACTCTTGCATGTGTAAATCGTAGAAATCACAATGGGAGATGTTTAAGTATATCGGTTAAGAATGGTTGTCCATTCCTGGTTGTGATGTCCAAGTGAGTCAAACTTTGAGGTTCTAATCAGAGTTCTAATATTTTGTCCCAAAATTTTTCATAAAGAAACTACACGTTGTGATCAAAAGCTTAAAATTTATATGAAATATGGGCATGGGATATTATTTTGGGGTGTTTTATTTTATATTACCTAAATATGATTTTTAAACAATTATGTTTGCAGCAGTTTCAACTTCTACCAAAATGTGTGGCACATACATTTCTGTTTGGCAGTGTTAAATATACTTGTTCTGTATTTCATTGACAGCACTTCTGGTGTCTGGCCTTAAGGACTCTGGGATCCAATATAACCCATTCCTTGTGCGCCGTGCCCTGGAAAATACAGCCCTGAAGCTGGATAATGTAGAAGTGTTTGCCCAGGGACATGGATTAATTCAGGTATATGGGGCTACTTGGCAGACAGGTGGCACATTTGTGATAACATTTAGTGATGGAGATGCAGAATATGATACACTTGCTAGGTGTGAAAAAACTTCTGAAGTTGGCCAATCTTTAGTTTGTTATATGTGCCCTTAACTCATTCCATACTATGGTTATAGGCCTTGGTCAGTGGTTCTGGCACTGCCTGGCAAGTCATGCTGTAGCTGCCCTTGCAGCAGCTGCAGCATGACTTGCAAGGCAGTGCCAGAACCACTGACTTAAGACTATAGGCATGTTGGTACTTGAACGAAAGCTCTTTTCGTGAATAATATAAATATGGAATTGTCATATTAAATCTAGGTTAACATACAGAGAAATCAGGGACTGGTATGGAATGAGTTAATTAACAGATTTTGAAAGACTGTGTGTACTTCGTCAAAAGTGTGTGTTCAATTGTGCATTCATTGCAATGATTACTGGATACCTAAACCAGAGCAACATGTCACAACATGACCCAAGTGTATGATTATACAGCCTTTTTTAAACCTCAGCTGACTTCTCAGTCTGCTGAGATTATAGAATGGCCCTCTTGCTTTTTGTTCTTCAACAATTCACATTTTGAGCCAGCATGACCAGCACTTAGGTATCTGTATGATGGTCTCAAAGAACTGTGATCTTGATAAAATTCTGAAAATCACAATATAACTGCAGTTTGTGCATCCAAGGTCAGCTGCTCACCGCACGATCAGTCCTTTTTTTTTTTTTTTTGTTAACGGTTTACTGTTTTATCAACATATAATGGTGGCTAATGAAAACTTGAGCAGCATTGGTGTATTTGGTGAGAAAAATATTTGAAACAAGTTGTGTGAAGGTATAATTGAGAAATTAGGGAGGGTCTGAGTTTTTGCCTGATTCCTATTTTTTGCAGGTTGACAAAGCTTTTGAGTTTTTGAGTCAGTTTGGCAGCTCACAGGAAAGTAATGCCAGGTTTCGCACAACCTGTGATGGGACGACAAACCGTGGTATTTACTTACGATCCCAGGTGCAGGTAGAGAAGCCATCGGAGCACACAGTCACAGTAGAACCTGTCTTTGTGGACGACTTGACCTGTAGGTAACACATTCTGTTGCAAGAGCCTTCTCTTTAAAACACTTTTAAAAAGCTTGGCTGGCACTGGGAACTTAACTGTAGCCTGTTTGTCTAAAGTAACATTAAACTTTCTTGCCAAATGCTGATTATATTTGCTAAACCACACACAAAATTCTACATTTAGAAATCATGCTGAATTAACCTAATAAAATACCATGAATATGCCTATAGTCTTAAGTCAGTGGTTGTGGCACTGCCTGGCAAGTCATGCTGCAGCTGCCACAAGGGCAGCTGCAGTATGACTTGCCAGGCAGTGCCAGAACCACTGACCAAGACCTGTGACCATAGTATGGAATGAGCTAATGGTAAGAGAGACCCAAACCAAGGTTTTGCAAATCAAAACCTTAGTGTGGAAGTTGGTCCAATATTGGAAGCTACTGTACATAAGCTGTTGACAATTGCTCCAAATAGTGCCAAAATGATTGATATTAAAGATATTGAAAATATGACATCTTTAAACACAAAGGTTCCGACATGATGACATATTCTTAGGACTAATGTATTTCTAGTGTGCAGTACAAAAGAAGAGAAAAAAAAAAGGGGGGGGGGGGGGAGGGGAAAGAGATAGGTTGCAGCTTTTACGTAATCCAGTTTATCAACCTGGCCAGATCAAAGTCATGTCAATATTTTGCTAGCTCAAAGAGAACAAGATACAGACTAAAATTATATGATGGTCAATCTCATTTTGCCTTTTAAAGAAAACTGAGGAACTGATAGAGGCTAAAGTCCCCATTTATATTGACTTAACACTTGCGGCACTGGTAAGTTGTACTTAGCTACTGTCAGTTTGTGTGTTTGAGACCAGCATGGGACAGATGACTTATGTAAGTCTACAAGAAAGGTTCATTTTTAGGTATTTTTGTTATTTTGCTGGAGTTGATTAATTTGTATTTGCAATGACCAGAGAGACTTTGTGCCCCACAGGTCCCACAGAGAAGATCAATTTCTGTTTGCACGTCAGTCTGGTGTGTGAAGCGTCCTGGGTGTGTCAGCCCAGTCACCTAGAGCTGATGAACACAGCGCGTACATTCACTGTCAAAATAGACCCCCGAGGACTCTCGCATGGTGCTCATTACGCTGAGGTGAGACATAAACTGAACAATAAAGCTGACATCATTACATTACTTTTATCTTGAACTGAACAGTAAAGCTGACATCATTACATTACTTTTATCTGTGCAGTGTGCTTTGTTATTTGTTGATTTAATTCAACTGGCAAAAACACTCAACATAAAAAAAAAAAAGTGAAAGTATTACAATTGACTTGAAGAAGCTTGATGGACTGTATGTTGTGGTCTCTGTGTGTGCTTAACCCTTTACCCCTTGAATTGACATTTGAGTCAACAACCTTCCTTGGCATAAGTTGGACACTAAGTGCCCAACCCATGCCAAGGAAAGCTGTTGACCTGGGGCATGTGATCCTCATTGGGCTCATCTCCAATTCTCAGTTAAGATTGTTTTTCATTACTGCTGAAATTAGTTGAAAACACTGGAGCAGACGACATTTGACCACCAGCCGGTTTTGGCCGGTTAAGGGGGAAAGGGTTAAGAATGAGCAATCACATTGTAGACATTATTGCAATAACTTAATGCTACCCCCCAACAGGAAGTGTGGAATTGTTTACATGGCTAGGGGATACTTTAAAAAAAAAAAAAATCATCTCAGAATTTTTAAGGTCAAACTGACGTATTCTTGTTTTACATAACAGTTTTTGGTATAAGATATGAAGAGAAATAACTTTTGGTATAGTTACTTATAATTTCATAAAATCTTTTGCTGGGGTACAGGTATCAATCAGGAGAATTTCAAAGTGAGAGAAATCAGTGCATGACTGTTGTGATCATGATGCTGTTAAAAATTTTGACCCCCCCTACTCCCCCCCCCCCTTTTTTTTGTCTGAAATGTGACGTTTTGTATTAAAAATGTACATTCTGTTGCAGATTTTGGGTTATGATGTCCTGTGTGTAGAAAAGGGACCCGTGTTTAGAGTGCCCATCACCATCATTGTGCCAATTAGGTGAGTGATACTGCCACCTTGTCATATAGATATATGTGGCCTCACTGCCTCCCCTTATGACACTTTTACATCCGTAAGGTTGCTATAAGCCAATAGCATTATATATCTACTGCTTTTACATACGTCCTGAGGACAAATGAGATTTAAGGTAGTGCATGTGAAATACTTGAGAAACTGAAATACTTGTACAGATGAATCTTTAATTAAAAGACGAAGCTCAAGTTAGTAATATGCTACCAGGAAAAACAAAGGATGAATGAAAAGATTCTTGGAATAGCTCACTTCAATTTGAACTTGTTATTTCATTTTTGGTTTTTAGCTCTGCTGTCAGTCAGCTGAGCTTATGTTAGGACCAGCTATCTGTCGTCCGTCCATTGTCCGTCTGTCGTCCACAATTCATATTTTCAGTTTCTTCTCCAAAATTGGTGGGGATGTGCCTTGGGTGGGTTTCTACTAAGTTTGTTCAAATGGTCACACTGCAGTAATTTTTTTATTTTTTATGATTTTTGTTCACTTTCTTGTGGCAAATCTTAAAAAATCTTCTTTTCCGAAACCGCTCACCCAATTGCTTTGATATTGCATAGGAACACTCCTGGGGACTGCTAGTAGTTAATTTGTTCACCAGTTGCGCTGCAATTTAAAAACAAAATAATAATGATTTTTTTGTGTGTTTTTGTTATTTTTGACTTCTCCAGAACCGTTGCTCAGATTAAGCTGAAACTTGGTGCATATGTTCCTTGTGGTCAAACAGATTTGTTCACTAGGTGGCACTGCTGTGGATTCCTGATTTTTAACAATTTTTTTTAATTCGGGAACTTATCGCTCAATGCAGCTTTCCTTTTCATTACTATGCAAGTCAATGGGCATTCTAATGCTAATTCACATTTTCGACCTCTTTTCCAAAACGGTCATCCAGATTGACTTCAAACTTGGTGGCAATGTACCTTGGGTGGGTTTCTACGAAGTTTGTTCAAATGGTCACACTCCAGTGATTTTGGATTTTAAATGAATTTTTTTGTTGTTTTTTTTGACAAATCTTAAAAAATCTTCTTCTCCACAAGTGCTCACCCAATTGCTTTGATATAACATAAGAACACTCCTAGGGACTCACTCCTCGGGACTCCTAGTTCTTGATTTGTTCACCAGGTGGTGCTGCAATTTTTTTCCATTTTTTTAATGAAGTTTTGTGTGTTTTTGTTACTTGTGACTTCTCCAGAACCGTCTCTCAGATTAAGTTGAAACTTTGTGGAAATGTTCCTTGTGAAAAGATTAAGCAAAGATGTTGACTAGGTAGCACTGCTATGGATTCCAGTTTTTTAATAATTTTTTCAATTTGGGAACTTATCCATCAGTGCAGCTTTCTTGGTGATTACTGTGCAAGTCCAATTGGCAATCTAATGCTATTCACATTTGCGACTTTTTCTCCAAAATCGTCATCCAGATGGACTTCAAACTTGGTAGCAATGTACCTCGGGTGGGTTTCTACCAGGTTTGTACAAATGGTGACACTCCATTGATTTTTGAATTTTTAATAAAATCTTTTTTTTGGGGGGGGGGGGGGAGGGGGTTTGGACAAATCTTAAAAAAATCTTGATCTGCACAACCGCTCATCCAATTGCTTTGATATTAGATAAGAACACTTCTAGGGACTCATAGTTCTTTATTTGTTCACAGGTGGTGCTGCAATTTTTCCATTTTTTATGAATTTATGTGTGTTTTAATTATTTGTGACTTATCCAGAATCGTCTCGCAGATTAATTTGAAACTTTGATATGTTCTTTGTGAAAGGGTCAAGCAAAGATGTTCACTAGGTAGCACTGCTGTGGATTCCTGATTTTTAACGATTTTATTCAATTCGGGTACTTATCAGTAAATGCACCTTTTCTATTGCTTACTATGCAAGTCAGCGTGCATTCTAATGCATTCTAATGGTAATTCACATTTCAGCCTTCTCTGAAGAAACTGTTGGTCAGATTTACTTCAAACTTGATGACAATGTACTTTGGGTGGGTCTCTACCAAATTCATTTAAACGGTCATGCTCCAGTGAGTTTTTGGGGGGGGTATTATTTTTTGGAAAATCTTTAAAAAAACGTTTTAATAGGAACGTTTAACATGAGAATTTCTTGTAATGGATAGAATTTAAATATGTTGGCCAGATTTGTGCCAAACTTGGTAGGGATGTACCTTTTATAAGTGTCTACCTATTTTGTACAAATGGTCATGCTCCAGTGATGTTTGGACCTTGCCCTCATTCCCAAGGTCACAGGACAACTGACACAGAATTTACTGTTCACTTGATACCTTGAGATCTGTTTAGAGTTAGTACCTTGATGTTGCACATGTTAATGTTTCTCTATGAAGGTCATGCTTAGACAGTACATGAGTGACCTTGACCTCGTTTCTGGGGTCACAGTGCAATATACATGAATTTCACTATAACTTGAGAACTATTTGAACTGGGACCTTAATGTTGCACATGTTAGTGTTTTTCTCTAAAGGTCAGACTTACTCAGTACATGGCTGACCTTGATCTTATCCCAAGTTCACAGAGCTGCAAGTGTGATGAATGTCTAGGTCAGCTGAGCATGGGCTGTTCACACAGCCCAATTGTTTTTTATTGTTTTTTTTTTTTTTTGTAATGCCATTTATGGATTGGATCCTGCTTCTGCCTCAGAGGGCAAACTGGGACAGGGTCAGAAGCCAATGGTAGATCAAACGTTGGCATATTGAAGTGGTGAAACTGATCAGAAACTAAAGCAGACTTGGCTAGAAAAACTAAATTTGCTCATTCAGGAAAAGAGAGCATGATAATCTTTTGATCTAAGCTGTGTATATTAGTATCTAGCTCTGCATGTTAAGTTGACCTTTGACCTGAATTGTTTGACCTTGCAGTGTAGTGGACAAAGTAGAATACAAAGTGACCTTTGACAAGGTCACGTTCAAGCCCGGTCAGATACAGAGAAGTTTTATTACAGTACCAGAGGGAGCAACCTGGGCAGGTAAGCTTTGAGCATATCTTAGTGTTAATACAGAGGCCTGATGGGCTCTGCTAACAGGCACTGGTCATTTTAACTTGGCAAAGTGGTCAATTGTCACTCCAAAACAGACAAATTCACGTATTTCTGTAATGTCTCATTGCTGTAACTAAATAGCCTTCATGTGTGTGACGCAGGAGGTCTGAGTTACAGCTTTGCCTGAGGTACATGTACATAGTGTTATGTGACAGGTCTTGTGTGAAAATGCCTGGCATAAATTCATTGCAGAATATGGTGTAAAATTTCAATAATGAACTGTCATTGGGTCAGTCATCTGTATGATGAAATTAAAATATGGTAATTATAATATTTTATGTCTCAAGGAAAAATGGGATTTTGAAGCTATCAAAGTGATGCTTCATAGTGGTGCCATCTGTAATAAGACCACCTTATGTGTACATGTCAAATGGACCAATAAAGGGGTGGCCCTTATAGAGGGTGAGATTGATGCAGTTTAGATGTGATAGTCTGTGCATGATGTGAGATAGCCTGTGGTGAGGAGTCCCTGGAGGAGGCAGATCACTGTCCATGTATCTTAATACAAGGAGAACAGTGGCGCCCCCTGTGATGAGGCTCCTCTAATATAAGGCAGATATCTTCATGCAGAAAGTGTCAAATTGAATTTCTTATATTCCCTCAAGGTAGGCCACCCCTCTAATGTGGCCACTGTTCAACTGTAGTAAGGCAGGTCTTGTTATAGTTGTAACTCTGTAATATACCTGGAAAAGATATCACTCCTAAACTAAATGTTAATGCTCATTGCATGTACATTGGTATATCTTTTTTGATGTGAGAACATGTGCAGATATGGATCAATTAGACCTTTTAGAAAAAATGATGATAAAAATGACATCACTATGGAGGTGTAGACTTGCATTTAATCAATATTAATACCTGTTTTCTTTGCATTTCTGCTAACGTTGGGAAAAGTATGTGTGATTGATATATTCTGTGACGGCAGACTTGAGCTCTGGTATCCTGATAAATGCTGGCAATGTCTGCTATCCTGGTACCCTGACATGGTATGACAGTTGGGTATTGAACAGGACTGTGCTGGTGCCCTGACTGTAGCTAGGTGTTTGTCCACTGGCTGTAGATTAAATGGGTTAGTGACTGTACAGTGGATCACCAGGACATTTGTGTCAAGGGAGGGTGACCGTCATACCATCACATATGTGTCTAGAGTTGGTTTGGGGCACGGATCTTGGGTCTGTCGCCAGTGTATATAGGGGAGAGCTCCAGTGTATGAGAGGTCTGGAACCGGTGTATCTCAGAGTAGGCAGTTATTGGTGTATCTCACAGGGGAGAGTGGGCTGTTATTAATGTATTCTCTTTTGAAAAAAGGGTGTCACCAGTATATCTCATTGGGAAAGAGGGCTGTAATCAGCATGATCAGTATCTCATTGGGGAAAGAGGGCTGTCATCAGCATGATCAGTATCTCATTGGGGGAGAGGGCTGTTATCAGTATATCTCAGTGAGAATAGGGGGCTGTAATATCAGTGTATCTCATTGGGGATAGATTGATATCAGTATATCTGGGGAGAGAAGGCTGTTACTTGTGTATGTGTTGGTAAGGAGGGTTGTCACATGCATACTTCAGGCCTAGACAGGGCTACAGAATGCTGTCTTTGGTCAGAAACCAAGCAGGCTACCTTAATACAACCAAACAGCAGGTAACTGAAGTTTTTACTTCATGTTTCAGATCAGCTGTGTGGGAGGGCACGTAACAGGGATAGGGATAAAGGATCATTTCAGACATATCCTAGATCTGTTTAAAATCAGTGCTAAACTATGTGTAATGTTACTCTGAGAATAACAAAAATGTAGAGAATGGTATTGTAATTCTAACTTTTGTAGTTGGTGTTAAATATGAGCAGGTCAGTACCTTGATGAGGGCATACATTAAGCATATATTCAGTTTATAACCTTGTTGAGGGGCATGTAATAGTTAAACAGATGGTTCAACATTGTCGTCGTTTTCATAAGAGTACACAGAGTGCTCTTTTGCAAAACCCGCTCCCTTCAAAAGAATCAATTTCAATGTTTATAAAATGACAACAGGTATGAAACCCTCATTATTATGCAAAATGCTTAAACTTTTGAAAAGTTTTGGGGCAGGTTTGACGCAGGACACGTGTGGGTCACTGTTGCATGTTTTGTGTTGATGAAACTTCTCCATTGTGTTAAGAGCCTGTAGTGTAAACTCCAACAAAACAGTCGTGAAAGTGCACAAAATACCTGCAGTTTTTGTCATTGTTCTTGTCTCAATTGGTAATTCAGACACACCCCTTGTCACAAAATGACTGCCTAAGCTAAATTTAGTGCATACCATTTCAGACTCATATTTGCTATATGTCCCTCCATATACAGCATGAGAAACTGCTGTTGCGTGAACATTGACAGCTTATGTGAGTTAATTGAATCATCATTTTATTGCAGTGTTAAATGCATGTGATGCCTATACCCGTCACCCATAGTGTACAGCATGTACACTGTATGCTTCTGACAAGGTTGAACCATCCCAAATAATATAGACAGGCTACACCCTCAATTAGGGGCATGTATGACACATTTATAACCTTGATGAAGGGCATGTATTACATGTTACAGTCTCAGTAAAGGGCATGTATTTATGCTATTTCCTTGATGTGGGCATGTATTACATGTTTGTAACCTTGATAAGGGGCATGTATTACATGCCATGTCCTTGATGCGGGGCATGTATTACTACATGTTGTAACCTTGATAAGGGACATGTATTACATGCCATGTCCTTGATGCGGGGCATGTATTACTACATGTTGTAACCTTGATAAGGGACATGTATTACATGCCATGTCCTTGATGAGGGGAATGTATTACATGTTGTAACCTTGATAAGGGACATGTATTACATGCCATGTCCTTGATGAGGGGCATGTATTACATGTTGTAACCTTGATAAGGGACATGTATTACATGCCATGTCCTTGAAGTGAGGCATGTATTACATGTTGTAACCTTGATAAGGGACATGTATTACATGCCATGTCCTTGATGTGGGGCATGTATTACATGTTGTAACCTTGATAAGGGACATGTATTACATGCCATGTCCTTGATGTGGGGCATGTATTACATGTTGTAACCTTGATAAGGGACATGTATTACATGCCATGTCCTTGAAGTGAGGCATGTATTACATGTTGTAACCTTGATAAGGGACATGTATTACATGCCATGTCCTTGATGTGGGGCATGTATTACATGTTGTAACCTTGATAAGGGACATGTATTACATGCCATGTCCTTGATGTGGGGCATGTATTACATGTTGTAACCTTGATAAGGGACATGTATTACATGCCATGTCCTTGAAGTGAGGCATGTATTACATGTTGTAACCTTGATAGGGGTGCTGTATTACATGCTGTGCTCTTGCCAAGGGGCATGTACTTCATGCTATGTCCTTAATACAGGACATGTATCACATGTTATGACCTTGATAAGGGGTATGTATTATACACTACATGTATGTCCTTGATAAGGGTTATGTATTACATGCTGCGTCCTCGATCGGGAGCATGTATAACATATCATGTTCTAATGGTTTAACAGCCACTTCCTGCAAGTTTCTTCACAAATTTGTGTAGAAATTTTGCCACATAAAACATGCCATAAATATATTTGCCGAAGCAAATGGCAACAGGTAATTCTAGTATTAACCCGTGTCTCAGTTAGAACAGCGTTTAATGATATGTGAGGTTGTCATTATATCTAGTGATGAGAACTGTCTTCAGCCCATTTGATTTATAAGGTGGCATGGTGAAGTAAGAGTGGAGGTGGAACTGATTACTGTGGCAGTTCAGCCACTGGCCTGGGGTGGCACTGACTCATTGTGGTGTACCCTTGTTTTAGTGTTGCACGTCAGATCCAAGGACTCCGAGAAGAAGATACGCTTCCTGCTGCACGCCATTCAGCTACCGCCCCATTGCCTTATAAAGCGAGGGGTGTTCAAGAAATACGTGACGCTGTCTGAACTGCACAACACCACCCAAGCTTTTAGAGTGATTGTGAGTAGAGAGTGTGCGTCCTACCCCCCACTCAAATGTCTAGAACAGTGTGGTCTCTGGCTGTTTGTGTTCTGCCAGGATTATTGCCATGTCAGGGTACCACACTGAAATGGCAGACAGCAGATAGAATATCAGGGTACCAGACAGATAAAGTTTACTTTGGGTATGAGAAATCTTCTGTATGGTTATGGCATCACTCAGTCTACTCTGTGTGCTCAGGGTACCAGATTAGCTTGATAAGACCAGGGCACCTGACAGATATTATGTTGGGTACCACAAAGACCTGGAGTGGTATTCAGATACATATTTTGAACTTAAGCTGAAAATTTAGTTCAATTTCAAAACCATAGCTTTCTTGTTGGCCAGTTTTGTGCTCAAGTCCAACTTAACATACAAAAATGAAATTTTGCTGAGTACCAGCCCAGGGCTTGGTGTGGCACTGGACTGAACAAGAACCAAAGACACAAAGGAAACTGAAAACAATGTGAGTTGAGATCCTGGGTTGTTTATCTTAAAGCACTAAAAAGTGTTTTCTGTCATACTGTCATACAGTGAAGCCTCCATTACTGAACACTTCCATATACCAAACGCCTCCATACTGAACACTTCATCTTGGACCCAATTGCATATTTTTATTATAAGCAAACCTCCCAATACTGAACACCTCTCTGTACTGAATGCTATTGGGCGTTCAGTATAGGGAGGTTTCACTCTACATTAGTATGTTAAAGTGTTTCACTCACATGTTCACTGAGTGTTCCCCCCCCCACCCCCACCCGCAGTCTTCTTCAGTCGATGGGGTATTGTTATCATCATGTCTGTGCATATGTGCATTAATTTTGTTCTGTGATTACCATTGCAGATGCAATAACTTCTGAATGAATTGAGCTATTAGCATGAAACTTGTACTGTAGAGGCATCTCATTGGAAGCTTGGCAGAAATTAACATTCAGCAACCTTGACCTAATTTCAAGGTCACTAGGTTTATATTTTTAGCCTGGCTGGGGGGGGGGGTGGGGGTGGGAGGCTTAAACCAGCCCTGACCGTTATACATTGTACAATGTATTTCAATCCAGGTTTGGTGAAAGTAAAGGATGTCCAGTGTCTCACTCACATTTCAGTTCCTCGTCCCGTGTCCAGGGTTTCTTCACGCTGCATGAGTAACCCTGTCAATGTCTGTCAAACTGACCCAAGGGTGTTTTCTGTCAACTTTTCAGTGATTAAAATTAGGTCCTCAGACCAGGAGAAGAATTCTCGATACATGCTTCACTGTGTACAGATGGTACCTAAAGCAGCCTATAAACAGCATGAACTAGAAAAATTTGTCACCTTAACTGAATTGGGGCAAACTACAGAGTGTATACATGTTCTAGTGAGTATTTATACTGTATAATTATGTGTGCTTTAGTGTCAAACTGGCACAGTGTGAACAGATTCCAAGCACACTGCTTCGAACAATGGGGAAACTTGTCTCCACATGTACATAGTGTTGATCATACTGCATACACGTAGGCGTGATAGACCATCAGCTCATCCACTTCCAGTAGATCACCTTTTTCGTATGTATTGCATTTATATCAAATGGTCACGAAAGTCATCTATTTTAACTCATTGGTTTCCAATTTTGACAACAAAACTCAACATGCTTCAAATTAACATAATGATACCAAAATGATATTCCTTGTGAACTGAACTTGAATTCAAATAGCAGTGTGTCTGTGAAGTAGTTACAGAGACCACAAGGATGGCCCAGGTCAACAGCTGTCATTGGTGAGCTGTCAGTGCTGAACTGTAAGCACACCAAGGAAAGCGGTTGACCCAGTCAAAGCTTGGCACTGAAAGACAACTGGGTGGAAAGAGGTGTCCTTCAAGACTGCCAACTTAGTGGTTTAAATGGTTTGCCTTGTCAGATAGGTCCGACTGTAGTTGGCAGGCAATACATACACCACAGACAGAACCTTGACCCACCTCCCATGGAATGGGCAGCCGTGGGGAATATGTTGGTCACGTTCTGTGTTTTTTAGGGGAGGGGAAAAGGGTGTTAATTCGGAAATTTAAAAAGTAAGGTCCACTGTAAGTAGTTAACCAGACTGTTGATCACTGGCTCATAGGCTTTTTGAAGAATTGCATGAGCCTGCTATATGCAGTATATTTATCTTGCTGTCTAAAATCAGGAATGGAAAGTTGCATGCTTTAATATCCATGTAGTTTTGCAGAAAGTTATAATCATAAATGTCACAAAGCAAATGAATAAAACTGTTTAACATTTGTGTAAATGAAACAAACTGCATGCATATTACGTATTTAAGCTTATGAGTGTTTGAGCCCTGTGCATTAATTAATAAATATTACAGTTAATCAATGTTGAACAATATGGTAAACCAATTTTTTTTGTTCGTTGATTATACCTTATTATATTAAGCTTTTGTAATGGTATGTGTGATGACTGATAAATTGGCATGTTTTTTGCAGGGAGGTGTACCTTTAGAGTTAACATTAGCTAAATGGTGGGCCAATATAGGAGAAGTTGTAGTAGATTATAGTATCACCTTCCATGGGCTGGAACCCAACTGTAGATCTATCAACATGGTAAGTAGGCACCAAAGTTACATAGAGCATAAATCAGTGCCATGTTATATATTAGAAATGGGAACACCCATGTACATGTAGGAAATGAAAATGTTGTATAAATGAAGCAGTAATTTGGGTTGCACAATATACTCTGACCATGTTCAAAAAGAATTTTAAACTAACCCAAATTTTCATGATCTCAAGTCTTTTATTCCTGAGTTGTATAGAATTTTAACAAAGCAATGCTAACATGCATTTAACCATACTTCCTAAACAGGTTTAACCCTTCCCCCTCGAATTAACCCTTAAAGTGCTGATTTAAGACTAAGTTAACAGCTTTCCTTGGGAGACTTTGCGTGCAATGCATGAAAAGTGTCCCAAGGAAAGTTGTTGATGAAGGCTACCTTTTGCTTTAATACTAGGTTTGCAGGTATTTGAATGAAAGGTATCTTCATGAGGAATTTGAACCTTTTGACCATTATATGTTTAACGGTATTGAGAAAATGACCATAGGTGTGATTAGCACTTTGAAGATTAAATCTTGAGTCAACAGCTTTCCTTGGCATGGGTTGGGTACCAGCTCATAATACATACCACCCTGTCATCCTGGGTTTTGTTATCTTGATGTCTAGATTTCGTCTACGATTCTCATTCAAATTGTTTTCCTTTCTGATGAAATAAGTCAAAAACATTGAATGAGACAAAAAATTGACTACAGATGGGTTTTGGCTGGGTTAAGGACCCAAGGGTTAAGGTTACGATACACACACTCAAAGTTGTTCCAGTCTTATTACTGTGACCACTATGTGAATCACCATGTCACATGTATACTGTGACCAATCAGACAGGCCATCACCACTGATACACCAAAACAAGAATGAGGCAATGACCTCTGACATATAGCTGAAAAATTCAATCCGAATATGAAAATTACCAGATAGTGTACCGGCCAGTCAGATTGTACATATATTGGTAAAATGTGACACATGTACTCTATCTCAATAAGTCAAAACTAACAGGGTTCCCACCAGAACACTTAAATCATACCCTCAAAGATCTTAACTCATTCCATACCAGTCCCTGATTTTTCCGTATATTTACCTAGTTTTAAGATGACAATTGCATATTTAAATTCTTCATTCTAACCCATAATACCATGAAATATACCTGAAAGCTATCTCCATTATGTTCACTCTTTAGCAGAATGTGCCTCACACCAGAGTATGTAATGTATCCTAAAAATATTGGGGCAGAAACCCCACTCATATACATGTAATGTACTCTACAGCATGGGGCAGAAGGAATATTGCGGCTAGATGTGAAATCAAGTTTGAAGCATACAGAAATGGCACCTGTTATATCACTCAAGAGTCACGTACAGCCACTTCGGTAAGTTGCATCATATATCATTTGCAAGTCATCTACAGGCATTATGGCGAGTCGCATACTCCTAGTCATAGTCTGTAATGTTGTAGCCAAATGCCCTGAAGCACCGAAGTTTCAATTCATTCTGTTTCATATCCCACCCACGTGTGTGTTGGAACTGTATGCATATTGTTTATAGTATGTGGGGTAAAATTCACTGTTTATCAATATACTAGACATGCCTAACTTGTAGTAGCCTTGAATTTAACCTGCTAGGAGGCAAACAGAGCAGGCCTTTTTTTTTTCACATAAATTTTGACCTGTTTTTCAATTGGCCAGTCTGATCAAAAGTTGAACCCATGTACGCATTGTCATTGTAAGGTAGAAACACTGTCTTTCACTGATCTAATATACAGTCTGTATCCTGAAAAATGTGTACTATGATATATTTCACTTCAGAATTTATCATGGAAAGAAACTCTTTAAATGCACAGCTCTCAATATCTTTAACACTACACAACTGGAATCCATATCAAAGCAATATTATAGTTGAAATAATCACTGCTTTAACTTACATTATATTGCCAAATAAGACAGCAGAAGAAATAACAAAATGCCACAATGTTGTCTAATGGACTGAATCATTTACCCCAGCCCATGCATTGTTTATCACTGTATATGCATTGATGTATGTATTTGTTGGCTTACAGTAGCGAAGTCCTGTTGTACAAGCCGGGGGGGGGGGGGGGGTGGCTATTTTTAATTTGAACCCTTATTCTTTGCTTGGAAGGACATTTGAATAGTGTGGCTGCACAGTACTTTTTGAAGAGAGTGGCGTTCTTTTGCAATGGTCCCAGTGTCAAACATATAGCTGTGCAGTTGTCTGTCTTGGTGGGAATGGAGCCAATGCAACAGATGTTCTTCATCTTAAAGGGGTCCACTGCAATGGCCCCTCAGTCAAGGGAGTGGTGGTGCAGTAGTGTTTATAAGAATAGAGCTTTCTTCTGTGATCCCCATGTTGAAAGAGTGGCTCTGTGACAGTCCTAATGTCAGAAGTGGCTCAATTGTGAGAGTAGCCCACCTCATAACCTATGGCAAGAGGGTCTCAGCAGCAGTCCCTTTTACAAGGCAGTGTAGTGTTCCCCCATGGCAGATCTCCATGTGTCAAGGGAGCAGTTATTAATAGTCCTTTTGGCTAACTCTTTCAGTGCCAACTGCAAATTAAATTGAACTGCTTACTTAGAACTTCTCTGAATTATACTGATACTAGATCTGTATTCTTTGTAAAAGGATCTCTCATTCAAGTATCAGCATGCATATACCATACTGGACGCCCTAATCGTCACAGCAGGAGGGGTGAAATAATTTTATGAAAGCCATACCCCTGACCTTTATGCCAACTACAATCTAAATTTCCCGACGACTTAGCCTGGGAGGAAGTTTTCTTGATGATGGAAAAGACAAGCGGCCATGTTTGTTTACATTGCCGGTATACATACATGGAAGATTGATTGATTAAGAGTTGTGATCGTCATCAAAAAGTCTCAATAATGCAATAAAATGTGTAACTATAGGCTTACCCTTACTATAATCTGAGTGTGTATTCTTTTTCATAGCTTAATATGCAGACATAAAAACTGGGGAAATCCCGAATGCATTCAAAGTCGCATGTTTGCCATGTGTTAGTCACATGACACACTTGTGATGATTGACAGAAGCTTGTTTATGCGATCTCGCGAGAGTCTCGAAAACGAGATTAGTCATGGCGGCACCCTAATAGAAACACATTTGGATCATCCATGATGTTTTTGCAGCGAGATTTAAGAAATTTAAATGACAAAATTTTAAAACAAATACCAAAGTTTGATAATTCATAATGTTTTTAAATAGCCGTATGATAGCATTTACCCACTGATAGGGGGAATCTGACACAAAACGAGTTTCATTATGAAAGTAAGGAGCGAGATTCCAGTTCACTTTTCACATACCAAGACAAAATAAAAAGGCAACACAGGTGAATGTTTTTAAGTTTATTTATTTTCATTTTAACTTATTCACCAGCTTTATATCACAGAATTTTGTTCATTCCTTGTCACGAGTGGCCTGGTTATACTTCTTCATGGTGATATACCAAGTCGACCATTTTAAATTTTTTTTTGGGGGGGGGGGGCGACTATTGTGCACATACCCTTGAAGTGTCTTATTCCCCCTGCACAGTTAGGGGTGCGACCTTTGTGCAGGTGAGACCATTAGGGCGTCCAGTACGGTACTTCCAAAGAGAATAACCAGGGACAATGGTTTTTCTCGGCACACACAGAGTGCATTGCGTCCAATGCGCACTGAGAAAAGCTGTTCTCTTAGTCCAAAAGTTGGCACTGAAAGATTTAGGAGGACTTGTTCTTTTGAAGACGACAGGTTACAGCAAATCCTTTTATCAAGACAGCCCAGTGAGGTCCAACAATGCCAAGTCTACCCTAGCATCTTACGATCACTTCTGACATTGTTTAATTATGCGTTTTATTGTTGTAGGCCCACAGAGCACAAGCTTCGCTGCCTATCTAGTCCCAGGGATACCCTGCCTGAGGGCCGCCACATCTATGCAACCGAACTTACCTACAACTTCCACCAGGTGAGCAGCATTTGTCTAACCTGAACTCATCTCAGATGTAAACAAAGAGCAGTCAAAGCTAAACCCCTCAGTTGTTGGTAGCAGATGAACTCGATATGCAAAAAACAGTCTGTGTGGAGACAACATGCATGGAGTCTTGCTTGAATAAAATACAAATAGAAGCTAAATAAATGAAATAAAAATAATGATTAATTTAAAAAAACAAAATAAATAAACAAATAAATAAAATTCAAGAAAATTGAGCACCATGAATTAATGGAAGAAACAGCCAAAACACTCGAACATGATTGTTGGTTTAGTAACAACTTGGACACAAAGGTGGCAGCAGTAGTCAGTCTTCCTTTTGTGTGCCTGACCTTGGTATGAACAAGGAGACTAAAACAGTGAGTATATACCTGAGTGGGGTAAGTTTGTTGAATTCAAAGTTTGGACACTTGTAAGTTTTGTCTTTAGTTGCTTTCTAGACAAAGATGGACCTGTGCACAGTGTAGTGTGTGGCCTGAATGCAATACATACATGTAATGCCAAGTAACAGATATTTAGAAATATTTGTATTGACAAGACTTAGTTATTAAACAAGAATGACACTGTCCAGCAAAGCCAGTGTTTTCCCCACATTATAAGCTCAAAGGTGGCCCACCTTTCATCTTTTATTCACCACGTTTCATCTTTTTGTCACCTTTCTCCTTTTTTATTAAAAAGAAGACTATTTCAGTTATATTTATGCATTTGGTCAATATCTGTCCTGGAACAAGAAATTCTAGGTTGCCATCAGGTTCACCACCTTTATGCTCTCCAAAACTGGGGAAAACCCTGAAAGCCACTATGCTTATACATGTTGAAAAGCAAACAGTCATACATTAGAATGTATTTTACCCATTCAGTCATTTTTTGTGGACAGATCTCTGCCAGGAGCTTAGGCCTCATTGTGTAGGCAGATTAGTTACATGGAATAACTGGACGGACCATCACAGAAGAAATAAATTGTGCTTGACCTTGTCAATACTTATAAACAGGAGTGTCAATTTTTCTGCTTTGGACCATAGAATCACTTGGGTGCAGTGTCAAACTGATAATGTTATCATGTTATATGGTGTACACACTGGTGTGGCACATAGAAAGACTTACTTATAACTTAAAAACAGAGATGCCACCTTTCAGGATTTTACCTGAATTCAGGTAATTTGCCTTTTCTTGAACTGAAAAAAAAATCACCTTGTTTTTTCAGAACAGCTCAAATTTTATGAAAAGAGAGGGGGTACATAGTTTTCAGGTAATTTTGATCACATTTCAGGCAAAATTTGTCTTAGTGAGTAGCATGTCTGTAAAAAGTACACATTGCTTCCTCAGAGTCCACTTAGAAGTAAGAATATTTCCTGTATGGAGCTATAGTATTGAATGTATTAATTACCACTGCTGCATACTGCCCACACAGGCCAAGGCAGGTGAAGTGATGCCGGACTGCTCCCTGCTCAGTAACCTGCTGTACGAGTCGGAGTTTGAGTCACAACTGTGGATGCTTTTTGATGCCAACAAACAAGTGGTGGGCAGTGGGGATGCTTATCCGGGCCAGGTATGTGCTGTTAACCCACTTTGGAAGTTTATGAAGGCCCCAGCAAGATGTGTACCATGTACATGTCCCACATACAAGTTTTTATACCTTTTACATACCCCAGCCACATACGTACAATACCCCACTATTCAAGGTTAAACTTATTACATGAGCATTCCCATGTTTTACAAATTTATCAGGAAAAGCTCTTTGTGGAGAAAACACAGTGTATAGTTTAGGATACATGAGGGTAAATTTGTGCATTGTGTATAAACTTTTAAGGCATTTGAACAAATTGTAATAATGATATTTGTTCGTATTTCTCTTGGCTTGATCACTGTGAATAAAATGGTGGACAATGTACTGCTGGTCAATTTGGAAGAAGCATTTGTTAGTGCTGCCCTCTGTTGTGCTTGCAGTACAACGTGAAGATAGAGAAAGGGGACTACACGGTAAAGCTTCAGATACGTCATGAGAAGAAGGACCTGTTAGATAAGCTGAAGGATGCCATCATGCTTATACACCACAAACTGTCTAGTAGTCTCAGTCTGGATGTCTACTCCCACCCGGTGGAGGCCTTGACTGGTGGCAAGAAGTTCCCCACTCATCTGGTGTTCCCTGGCAGGCAGACTCCTGTGTATGTGGCGCCTATACCCGATGACAAGTGAGTCCTCAGTAGCAGCAAGAGAACAGTTTTTAGCTCTGTTGACCATAGGTTGTAGAGCTTATGGGATCACTCATCTCCATCTGTCTATCATTCTGTCCATGTGTAAGCAGTTGCTTGTCAACACAATAGCATTTGCAGTTTTTAAGATAGCCTCTTGAAATTTTCTGGACATGTTTTATTGGAGAGAATCTAGCTTTCTTTCATTATTGGTGGCGCCACCTAATGGATTGTGTAATACATGTGCCAAAAAATAATTTTTGAAAAATTTGAAAACACTACTGTGTTTGATTTTCAGTGGATCATTATGAAATTTGGTAGAAGTATTCTGGGTCCTAATATGTCATAACAGGACAATAGTAGTGACACCAGAAAATATGAGCTAATATATGATTACATTTATGAAATTCATTATCGTAATAAAATGATAATGCTAACCTTGTAAGATACCATAAAAACGTATTGTGCTTGGAAGTTCACTATCATGTAATATGGGTGAATTTTGACTTAATTTGTCAAGGTAACTGTGGAACAAACATCATAGGTAATACTATCCAAAACATATTAAATTTACTTTTGTGGTAATCAATTGAGAACAAGATGTACACCAAATATACATTGGACCAACATTCAAATTTTATGTGACCTTGACTTTCAAGGCCATAAACCACTTAAGTAAAAGAGATTAAGTTCAATATGTGAGAAAGAGTAAGGATAACAATACCAAATGTACCACAGATGTGTATTATATGTGATGTGGAAGTTCAATATTGCTTCATGAGAAGAAAGACCTAATTTGGATGAACTGGACTTACTTTTTGTAGGTCACATAGGGAGTGAATTTCAGGAAATTATTTTTTGTGATAGTCATTACATCTTACATTGTGCACATAAATCCATATATTACAGGAACGTTATGCAGACAAAAATCTATTGGGCATAAAGTTATGGTGGCGTCATTGGAGTTGTTTATTGGAACTATGATCATAGATGTCACAAAATGTGTTAAATTCATTGTTGTGATAATAAGCTGAAATGGAACTACAAAATTTACACCAAATATGCATGTCTAATAGATATTAGGAACTACGTCATAACTTGTTATGGTAAATTCAATATGTTGAGAAATAATAAGACTGACAATATCAAATGTATCACAGATGTGTTTCATCTGAAATTTTGATGTCTAATATGGATGACTTTGACATACTTTTGCAAGATCATGGAAGGAATGTATTTGAGGAAAGATTTTTTTTGTGGGTATCCAATTACATGTCAGCAGAGCATAAGGTCCATGGGCCTCTTGTTGTATATGTTTGTGTGGCAGTCAGTCAAAGAAATACAGAGAAAGTCTGCTCATCACAGAATGGCTGCAGAAGAAAAAGGCTATGCCTTCTAGTAAGCATACATGAACATCTTATGACTGAGTTTTACAGATTTTCCAACAAAATGAAGAATCTTAACGTAACAATATCAAGTACACATATTCTCAAAGGTATTTTACTTGGAATCCTGCATTTTACAATGACAACACTGAGATTGGTTCAGTGTTCATATAACAATAAGGTAAATTTGTGATCTTATTTGCACACAATATTTTTTTCAGCATTTTCATCTGTAGGTTATTTGAAATTCAAAATTGTTGTGAAGAAATTGTGTAATTTGTCAACGTTTTTGTTCTTATAGTATTATAATTGTTTAAAGTTCAAAGATGGGACCTCATTCAAGCATCAAAAGCTATCATGATGTTTGAATGGGTTCCCTGTCAAAGCTCTCAAACACAAAATCTGAGGCCTGTCTTTTCATTGACTCTGTGACAATGAGTTTGCCACAAGTATGAAGTCTCTTACCAAAACAGACTGAAACAACCCATCAATGTTAACCATTCCAAGAATGTGGACTTCTCTTTGGAGTACAGTAAAACCTCTCTAACCGAACACCTCTGTATACTGAACACCAGTTCTCGGTCCCAAATATAAACTTCCAATGCTATCAAACCTCCCTATACTGAACACCTCACTATAGTGAACACTTTTTTTCCGGTCCCAAGGGTGTTCGGTATAAGGAGGTTTCAGTGTATTTCAATAGCAGCTGGGAGTGGGACAATTGAGAAATTTAACCTTTTCAGTGCCAACTGCAAGTTTAGTTGAACTACTTAAAACAAACTGCTCTGAATTATAAAAAGGGTGCTACCTTCATGTTCTTTGTAAAAAGACCTTTCATTCAAGTACTGGCATGCGTGAAGTTACATAGAATAGTTCAGGTCAACAGCTTTCCTTGGTGTGCTTTGAGTGCATTTTCCCCTTAAAGCATGCCGAGGAAAACTGTTTACTCAGTCCAAAATGTGGCACTGAAAGAGTTGACCAGGACACTGAGTCAGTAGGTCTCCAGACACAATGCAGCACATTGTGCCAAGGAATGCTGTTGACTGACAGCATATTATCGTTAATAAAAAAAAAAGAGCAATAAAATGAAGCAGGCATTACATACATTTGCAATATCAGGTGCTTCCTGGTAATTTTCAGTGGGTTAAGTTGCTGGTAAATACATTAACATAAGGTCCCCCATGGTCAAAATCTTGGTCCATCTCTGTGACATCACACGGGAAGACTTCTTTCAAATATTTCAGCAAAACTTGCTAGAATGATCAATGTTGATTATTAATAACTACATGTATCTGTGATGTCAAGAATGTGCTACCTGGCCTGACAAGGACTTTATTTTACCCAGAGTTCCAAAGGGCAGCAGTGCTGGTCACTTCCTGTCTGGATCCATATCATATGCCAAGGATGAGATAGGGAAGAAAGTGGTGAGTACAGACCATCTGCCTTTTAAGACCGTATTTATTAGGTATGTGTTGATTTTTCATGCTAGCTAACCTCTTAAAGATAAATATTCTTGTGCAATAATGTGCATGGCAGATTTTAATTTTCCACAGGTTGTACTTTTCTACTTTCAGTCATACAATCTGCAAAAGTACTCCATTATTAATTACTGTAAAAGTGTTTTTTTTTGTTTTTGTTTTAACTTCTTAAAAGTTTTTTATTGGAATGGGGTTGGGTTTGTTAGCTCTGCTGACCTAATGTTGCAGAACTTATGCGACCACTCATGTCTGTCTGAGCGTAAACTTTTGCTCATTAGCACAATACTGTCCGGAGTTTGCAAGTTAGCCTAATATAACTTTCAGGGCTAATTGGGTGTATGAAAATTAGGTCCCTTTCAATATTGGTGGCGCCACCTTCAATATTATGCAACATAGGGATCAAAATATGAAAATCTTGTGAACACTCTAGCAATGTTAATTTTTGGTGGATCTTCATGAAATTTGGGTGGATTATAAGGGAGGTCAGAGTCTAAGTTGCTAATAATACTAGTGGCACCACCTATAATTTCATGGAAATTATGAGCCTAAATGTATTTTGGGATATAAAATTCCATATATGGACAAGTAATGGGAGTAGACTTGCCAAATTTATAGGATATATAGACTATATTCAGTGCTAGAATATTATATGATATCAGTGACCTTGACCATTTTTTGTGAGGTCACCATGCCTGCAAAGTTGAAAGAGGTGATTTTGTAGTGGAAGGGTGTAGCTTGGACATCAACGGTAAAGAGAATTGAGCCTCCAGATCAAAATTGCGCTTGATTACATTGTACATTAAAATGTAAAAATAGGTGACCATGGCGCAGTAATTATGGAGTTAGGCACTTGTCCAAATTTATTGTTTTTCTTCAATTACTCGAAAATTTATTACCCAATTTGAACAAACAGACCATGTATGAAAAGCTGGATGTGGGGCACATATTTTAAACAAAGTAACAATTTTTTGATCGGAGTTGAAGGTCAAGGTTAAATGGCCAGTTTGAATATAGGGATCGTCTCATGAATGCTCTGTACCCCACAATTTTTTAGTTAGGCCCATATTATGTTAAGGATTTATAAAGGGTATGAAAATCATTGTCGAAATCAATGTTGGTGGAGCCACCTATAGTATTATGTAATATTCAGGTCAAAATGTAAAAATCTTGTGACCAGTCCAGCATCCTAAATTTTTTATGGGTCTTCATCAAATTGTGTGGGATTGTAGAAGAGGTCAAACTCTTGGTTGTTTATGATACTAGTGCGACACCGGTAATCCGGTAATTTGATGGAAATTATGAACTTAAATGTCTGGAAGGATACAGTTCCATATCTCCAAAAATAATTGAATTAGATAAGCCAAATTTATAGAATATATAGATCATATCCAATGCTAATATATTATTTAAGATCAATGACCTTGATATATTTTTGTAAGGTCACCGGACCTGTTAAAATGGAAGAGGTGATTTTATAATGGTAGGTTATAGTTTGGCGATCAGTGGCAAGGAGAATTGAACCTCTAGATCAAAGCTGCACTTGAGTATATTGTCTATAAAACTCTACTTGGTGACCTATGATATTGGTCACCATGACCCAATGATTATGTGACCATGACCTAGTTTTAAGGTCATGAAGCACTTCAGAAAAGGACATCTAATTCAATATCATGATAAAGAATAACTTAAAGCCGAATGATGTCAAATGTACCACAAATGTGTATCATATGAAAGTTTGATCTTGCATAACATCGCTAACCTTGATAAATTTTCAAGTTTGTGGATTGAATACATTTCAGAAAAAGATATTTTGGTGATGGTGGTCAGCAGAGTATTAGGCCCATGGGCCTCTTGTTTGAAGCATTTAAAAGAAGTTTCATTTTCTCTTTTTGGACAAAGTTCCTGTTACACCTATGTTAAAATATTTCATTGTGTTTTTGTTGCCACCACTTTGTGTCATCAGCAAAATATGCAAAATAAAAAAAGTCTGCGATATTAAGAGACTTTACAGCCCTCATTTATCTGATGCAAAGCAGCTAGCAGTCTCTCTCACAAAATGTACTGTCTGTACATTTATATTGTGGCCCTGACTGACTTAGAATTAAATGAAGAAACCATGACCTGGCTTCACAGGTATGATTACTGCTTGTCAGTGCCAGGAGAATAGTTTCCATTTTATTTTATTTTTAACCCTTTAGTGTTATGGGCCAAAAGGTATTGTTGTCATCATGTCCATGCCTCAGTCCATCCATTACTCTTGTGGGTGCCATAACTTGTGAACAAGTTCAGCTACCACCATCAGACCTGCTCAGTGGAAGCATTTAATGGAAAGCTCAGACGACTTGAACATTCAGCAACCTTGACCTATTTTCAAGGTCACCATGGGGTCAAGATTTTGGCGACCGGGGGGTCTTAATAGCATTCACTGTAATATTTTTAATATGTGGTTGTCAAATAAAGTCAATTTGCAAGGAGTAAGGATCGATATTGGAATGCAAACCTTGTATTTTGCTGCCTACACGTGCAGTGTTTTAACCCTTTTGCCCTTGACTAAAACTGGGTCAACAGCTTGCCTTGGGATGGTTTGGGGCTAAGCACCCAACCTGCCCCAAAGGAAAGCTGTTGCCCTGGCACAGACTGACATGGGTTGCTTGCAAATCATATTCAGATTTTTTTCCCATCAATATTGAGATAAAGTAAAGCTGATGGAAGTAATTGACAGTTCACGTCCAGCTGGTTTGGGCTGATGTCAGGGGATTAAGGTCTGATTTCCAGTTATGGTGCCATAAAATGATGTAAGCTGAGATCATTTCAAATGGTTATTAGTTGGTGTGATGTCCACATTGGTCTTTAACTATCTGTGACTCTCATTCAAGTCTGAATGTGTTCCATACCTTGTAAATTTGAATTTGTATTTGGAAGAAACATTAGGAGCTAACACAGGTGAACAGTTGTATTAGGACCATTTTATTTTTGTGTGTGTGTTTATTTCATTTTATTTATGTATTTATTTTTTGTACAAAATTTTCATAACTCATTTGCATGCAAGCTAAACTAAAAAAAAAAATGTTTCAAATATAAATTGCTGCTGTTTATGGTAAACCTGATGTAAGTTCATTTACTGGAGACCTGTAGCTTGGCTGTCATTGTTTTAGGCAACATATGACTTCAAGTACTCCCTGACAGAGTCCCCGAAGAAATCCAAAGCCAATGGCAGCAAGGACATGAAAGACAAGGACAAGGAGAAGTCCAAACTAGACGAGTATTCAGAAGCTCTGCGAGACCTCAAAATCTCGTGGATGACCAAGTAAGTATGCAGACACAGTTTGCCTTAAGATCTCATGGATGACCAAGTGAGTATGTAGAGACACAGTGGGGCTTTAAGATCTAATGGGTGACCAAGTAAGTATGTAGACACAGTTTGCCTTAAGATCTTATGGATGACCAAGTAAGTATGCAGCGACACAGTGGGGCCTTAAGATACCATGGATGATTGCCTATGTGTAGAGAAGCACTTTAGGGCCTCAAGATTTCATGGATAACCAAGTTAGTATACACGCAACATGGTGGGACTTTGAAATCTTACGGTCGACTGGACAAGTATAGAGACATAGTGGGATCTTTTAATAAGATCTTATGGGTGAGCAAGTGAGTATGAACTGATACTTAGGGACCTTAAGATCCCATTAGTGACCATGTGAGCACACATATAGAGAGGCACTTTGGGTTTGGACCTTAAGATCTGACATGACGTCATTTATGAATGGAGGCATTACAGGAAACTTATTAATACAGTTTCAGGGATGGTGACGTATTAAAACATTACAGAGATTTAGGTACCTGCAAATATAAATTTTATGGGTTAAAACATAAGCACAGACTAAGAGTGAACGAAATGTTGCGATTTCATGGATGACCCAGTGTAAAAATTCAACACTGTGGAGTTCAAGATTTCATTGGTCAAGTTAATTATAGACGTGCATTAACAACCGATGGAGCCACCAGTGCACTTCCACCAAAATAACCAACAAGTGTAGGGCGAGCGACTTGGGGGATAAACCAACCAACCTGCTGTGACTTGTTTGTAGCTGATAGGAAGTGGTGGGTTAAGCAACAAGTTCCCACCTGCTGATGACCTGTGCCATTGAGAGTATATTAATTACTGATGATGCATAAGTTTATTGGCAACTGTGTTGACTTACAGTTTAATATCTAATAGCGTTTAACCATACTTCATGAACCATTTGTAAGATGAAATATAAACATGGTTGTGTCCATACAGGTTAGATGACAGCACAACATTATATGAAGAGTTGAAAAAGGACCACGAGACCCATCTGCCAGTCCACGTGGCTCGGCTACATGCACTGGACAATGATAAGGTTAGTTGTGTAGAAAGTAGGGTAAATTTACATTGATACACTGTGACAGAAAAGAATCTCACACAATATCCTGATGTTCAATTGAATATAATATGAAATATTTTTTCCCTTTTTGTTTCCCCCAAAGGGCAAATTTTATGGCTCCATTTAATGCAGAATTCAAACCATTTTCGGGGAAAAGTAACTTGTTATCATGGCACGAGTGAAACACAGACAACATAAACTTGTAACCAGAAAATTTTTGCTATATACAGCCTGACTCAGGGATAAAATCTGCCAGTCTCAGGCTTATGCTGGTTTGATTTCTAGTTGAATCCAACTATTAAATTTAACTCTTTCAGTGTCACAGTTAAAAGTTAAGACTGAGTCAATGTTTTTGCTGTGCAGGCCCAGTGCCCCCCCCCCCCCCCCCCAAAGTACACCAAATAAAGCTGTTAACTCATTCCATACCAGTCCCTGGTTTTTTCATACATTTACCTAGATTTAAGACAACAATTGCATATTTAAATTCTTCATGAAAAGAGCTTTGGTTCAAATACCAACATGCCCATAGTCTTAAGTCAGTGGTTCTGGCACTGCCTGGAAAGTCATGCTGCAGCATCACTTGCCAGGCAGTGCCAGAACCACTAACCAAGGCCTGTGACCATAGTATGGAATGAGTTAACCTTGAACATTGGCTTCTTTGTGAATACAACAGACAGTTGACTCTTGAACAAAAGGTCTTTTTATAAAGAATTTAACTCCCCCTTTTTTTTGCCTACTAGGACTAAAGTCAGACTACTTAAATTGAACTGTACTGAATTATAATAAAGATGCTAGATTCATGTTCCTTGTAAAAGTTCATTCATGAACCACCATGCCTGTAGTTACACAGATATGATAGTCCTTCAGGTCAACAGCTTTCCTCGGCATGGTGGGTGCACCCAAACCATGCTGAAGAAAGGTATTGACTCAGTCCGAAATGTAGCACTGAAAGACTTAAATCTGAAATCATTACAACAATTCAGGTTCACATAACTTTTGTTGTGATTAGCTCCAATAGAGTTCAAATATATTTAAATGTTTGTGATGATTAATCCCTCACTAGACCGTTTTACCTTTGTGCGACATCTGTACACAGGAGCGGACCAGCCGTCTGAGTGCGATCATAGATGCTGCCAAACTTGTCTTGTCAAAGATAGACCAGGGGGCACTACTGAGCTACTTGGGCATGAAAACAGACACACGGCCTGAGGCGGCCTCCATTAAAAGGTAAGCACATTTGAATCTAACAGTAGTGGAAGCTGGAACATGGGAGTTTTGAAATGTTGCTTGTTCTTGACCCTTAAAGTGTTTATCACTGCTATAGTTGTTTTCTCATTACCGTTAAACATATAATGGTTAAAAGATTCAAATTCTTCTTGAAGATACCTTTCATTCAAATACCAGCAAGACTAGTCTAAGGCAAAAAGTAGTCTTAGTCAACAGCTTTGCTTAAGGCACTTTGCGCTCATGCATGCAAAGAACCCGGAGGAAAACTGTTGACTCAGTCTTAAATCAGCGTTTTAAGGGTTAACAAATATATGCTGGAGATTGAAAGTGAAAAATGTGCAACAGTTGCATGCAGAACCAATAGTTGGAAGTTTACACCATAAATCTGGTAGATGTAAAATTTGATAGAGCCCATGTGAAAAGTGAATTTATGTCAATGCACCATGCACATTGCTGTCACAATTCATGAATCGGTCAAATGCTGAGCCTCGTGTAATATGGGCCTGGCATGGTGTAATATGGGCCTGGCATGGTGTAATATGGGCCTGGCATGGGACTGGTCTGACTCAATGGACATAACAGGAACATAACTTGTCAAATAGTGTTTGCTGCTAATCATGAAAATACTAACTTAAAGGAAGTTTAAATGGTAAAGGTTACAATATAATGAAGTATTTAATGTAAATAATTGACATATAGCTGAATATGCACAGCAATGTTCTTATTAGTTGAACAATCTAGTACTCCTTACAATATATATATGTGGATGTTAGCACAGAAGTGCCAATCCCCTCATAATAACATTGCATATTCCTGTGCTTGTAGTCATCAAATGAATGCTCCATTGTTTCAGTGAGATGGACAAACAGAAAAGCACACTGATAGATGGCCTGGTACGACTAGGCTGTGCTCAGGCAGACATTTTGCTGGAGGTCAGCCCAGAGAGTGGGGTCAGCGGGGAGCTGAGCCAGACCATGGCGCCACCTGTGTCCTCTACCACTACAGTGACTATTAAGGATGTAGATGATACCCTTGCACAAGTACAGAAATGGGTGGATTTGTCTGATAGTAAGGTAAGTTGACCAGTCCAGGGCTGTGCCACATACTATCAACTCTACCCTTTTCCTTTTTTACTGCCTTAGCTGCCTTGGCACTATATCCCCTCTTAGTAATCCAGAGTGAATTTTAATTCACGTGACGTGCCAGAGATCTCTTAACATCAGGCAACATGTGGATGGTTAGACTGGTAGAGAGTTTTGTTACGCGTAGCTTCATGACACTATGATGTTGACCCAGCGGCAGTCAGCAACGTTACCCCCTGCTATATAAGCAGCGTACAGTACAGGGTAATAAAGTTGTTCATACCTGAAACTGTGCCCCACATCAGATCTATCTATCAGTGTCATGGTTATGTTATTGTAAATAGATGTTTATATGAGACTTATATATTGTCAATGTTTTTGCATCATTGTATGTGCCCTCAGTAAACAGTATGTGGATAATGTTTTCCTTCTTTTTTTGTTTTTTTGCTGACAGGTCAGCCAGCTGGCCACCAAACATGCTCAGCTACATCAGCATTATGGGAGAGTACTCAAGATGATACAGAAACAGCTGGAGGACAAAGCCACGCAGGAGCTTGATAGGAAAGCTATAGAGGTAAGACAGCTCTCAATAGTATAGGGTAATTATGAAGGTGAGACAGCTCTCAATGGTATATGGGAGTTATGGAGGTAAGACAGCTCTCAATAGTATAGGGGAGTTATGGAGGTGAGACAGCTCTCAATGGTATAGAGGAGTTATGGAGGTGGGACAGCTCTCAATAGTATAGGGGAGTTATGAAGGTGAGACAGCTCTCAATGGTATAGGGGAGTTATGGAGGTAAGACAGCTCTCAATAGTGTAGGGGAGCTATAGAGGTAACACAGCTCTCAATGATATAGGGGAGCTATAGAGGTAAGACAGGTCTCAAAGATATAAGGGAGCTATGGAGGTAAGACAACTCTCAGTGGTGGAAGGCGGCTGTAGAAGTGAGATAACTATCAGTGGTGTAGAGGGACTATAGAGATAAGACAGCTGTCAATTGTGAATTTGATTGCTAGAAGTAAGACAGCTTATACAGTTGTAGGGAGCTACAGAAGATAGCTTTCAATGCTGTAGGGGAGCTATAGAGGTAAGACTTCCCTCAGTGGTGTTGGAGAATTCCAGAGGCAGGCCAGCTGAGCAATAATGAGATCAGAGGGTTATAGAGTATCGTAAAACATTCATGAGGTCAGAATGCTATGACCCTGTCATCACAGACATAATTATTGAAACAACTTGAGGACATTACACATAATTTTCAAACTTCACTAGCCCTGATGACAAGTTGAAATTAACTCCCACTGTTCCAAAGGTTATGAGCTGTACGCAGACTATTCTTGCCAAGAAATAATAAATGTTTTGGTTCAGTTGCTTTTTTGTGTACATTCAGTATAGGGACATGTGACATTAACAAATTTAAAGGAACATATTAGAGATTAACAAATTCAAAAGAACAAGTTAGAGTTTAGAGATCATTATAATGGCACTCAGATATCTGACATATTCACATAATGACACATTTTGAGGGACTTGCAGTCAAATTCTTTTGCTAGTCCATGCATTTATTTGACATACTGAGATATGTGATACATTTTGTTGGGAATAGAATGTGTCACTATTATAATGAGGTTCGGCTGTAGTTTGGATACTTTGGGTGTGTAGCAGTGTGTATTTTTCCCATACATACCAGTTACAAGCTTCCAGAAAAGAAAAAAATTACGATTCAAAAGTAAGGTAACAAAATTAATGTAATTTTGAAAATGTTACTAATATGACGGTGTTTCATTGACAGACTTACAAAAAGCTGGGTTGGCTGCACTGTGTACAACACTTTGAAAACTGGCTGCCCATCAAGTATCCCACAGCATTCCGTCCATTTTAACCCAGTCTGCCTGTCTGACTCCACGCATGTCAACGATATCACACACGTCATCATGGCCAGTGTCTGCTAGCAGCTTATGTTCTGCGACAGTGGAAGATCTAAACTACTCACGCTGCTTGGATGCCAAGTGTTGTCTGAATAAATATTTGTAACTTAGATATGTCTGAGTAGAAAACAGTTTGAATGATAACATGTTGGATGAAACCTGGGGCATGTCCTGTAAAAGGCTCAATGGCTTTTATTGGTATGACACAGCACGAACAGAGGCCCTTGCTCTGCTAGAATGTTATGTTCTGTGAAATTCTAACTGCTTGTCCTCTGATGATAACATGTCATGGATTGGTACATGTAAATGCAAAGTTGGAATTTTATTTCTTTGCCTTTGAATTCTGGACATACTGTAAATGTGTGTGTGTGTGTACGTGTACATGTATATGCAGATTCATAAAATATATGTATGTATATGTACTGGTACAGGGTATAATTGTTCACAGATGTGTCAGGTTTTAGCTCTTTCAGTGTCAAGTTTTGGACTGAGTCAACAGCTTTCCTCAGTGCACTTTGAGCACATTGCACCCAAAGCATGCTGAAGAAAGCTGCTGACCTGGACCATAACATTGTGTGGAACTATCAGCAGGATGGTACCTGAATGAAAAGTATTTTCACAAGGAACATGAATGTGGTATCTTTGTTATAATTGAGAGTAATACAGCTAAAATAGTTCGACTTTAGTGGCATTGGCCTTGAAGGACTTAAGGAGTGCTGGAGAGCCTTAAGTGGCAGTTGACGGGAAGTAACGGGTCACCCGCTGACTCTTTGAGTCCAAAGCATGCCTATTGTTCTGAGGGAAAAAAAGAAAAAGAAAGTGCTGCAGCTCAACAGCTTTCCTTGGTGCACTTGAGATGCATCAAGCATGTCTGTTGCTCTTGCCAAAAAAGTCTGGATCTACGTCTTGACTTGGTGTGCTTTGGACATAATGTATGTAAAGGGCCCAAGGGTAGCCATGTCTGGGGACCAGTCTGTTGTTTTAGTAGAGTTTAGACATGCTGGCACTTGATTTTACAAAAGAAAAAAAAATGTAAGGTGTTTTTGTAAGAATTTTGAATCTGCAATCATTGTAATGCAGATGAACTCGACGTCTGCTGTTTCTGTCTATGAAAGATTGAGGGCTTACTGAGCATGTACTCACAGGAGTTATCACGGCCAGTGTCAAAACATCTTTCATGGTCGCCATATGTGTATCAATAGATGAGCTGGTCCCTCAGGACACAGTGAATGTGGATAGACCAGTGTCAGCTGAGTAAAACATAGAAGACTGCTCCTGATTGGCTAAGCATTGGGCGGCAAAGATTGCCACCAATTAATTAACATGTGCTACTGATGTAAAAATGCTATTGGCCATCTGAATGCAAGTATGTTTTTAAACATTTGTTTTCAGTTAGAAATGATAATTTAAAATGTTGTAGTGAAAAAGAAAGTTTTATCCTAAGTTTCTGGAAGTGAATTGTGAAGGGAGGGATCACATTCTTAGAAGAGACTGTTAAGCACAAAATGCAAATGCAGTTCAAAATCTAATTTGAACCAGGTCATAGTTTTGGACGCTCCTGTAAAATTTTCCAGGGTTACATTTACGTAAAGTAAATAGAAAATCAAGAACGTTTTCATCACAGACAACTGTGCATTATTTGTGGAACAATGTGTATATTAAGTGGACAAGTCTTCTTGGGACAAAATGTAAATGAGTGTTACTGAAGTCAAGGTTCAGCTTTTATGTTTGTTTTATGAATATGACCATAAATCTAAGGTTTTAACAATTTCAGTGCAAATAATGACTTCTCATGTTTTAATGATCTTTTATAGACAATGCTCCAACACAAACTAAAACACAGCTTGCATTGTGATGTGAAACTTGGATAAATGGTTTAAAGGGAACTCGTTGCCACCCCTCTTTTCCAGGCCTGCCAGTTTTTACCTGAGGTTTTTGGCCACAGACAAACAGATAGTACTGTAAAGAAGTGTGTGCGTGCGGGTGCGGGTGCGGGGGGGGGGGGGGGGGGGGCATAGGTGTTGAGCATTTATTGAGTTTAATTAGAGACTAGAACTAGATGACCATATATGCCTTGTATCAACATTCTATATTTAACTCACACCTGTTGTGTGGCACTGAGCAACTACTAGTTGTACAGCATTGGATTTAGCCTGGTTAAGCCACATGGAAAAGTAGAGACCACTGGACCTGACACTTATGTCGACTATGTCGCTCCACAGACTTTATTGCACTACACCTTGAGGGGAAACTTTTTTGGCAGTAAATATGGCCTGGCAAGATTGTTAAGGATTAATAGAAAACCTCTTAGCTAGATTTTTCAGATCAGCCACAGGGCTTTATAATTTTGCATATCCTATTCTTGGCTACAAGTAAAGACTGATGCAGGACAAGTAAAATTTGATAGAAATAGCAAGCAAAAGATAAGGTACTGCCTGACTTCTGAACTGCAAAGAGACTTGGAGAGCCCTGAGCCAAGAAAGACCTAGCAAGTCATAACCTTCAATTCCTTTACTCATTCGACCCTAATGACGCCTTTTTCCACTAATCTCTAAATGTCGTCAGCTAATTGCATTTTACTAATGTAGGGATTATTTTTCAAAATTTTGGATGAAACTAGCATGGAAGATCATTCCTAATTATATGCCCATGGTCAACAGCTTTCCTTTGCTCACTCTGGGTGCATTGCGTGCAGAGCGTGCCAGGGAAAGCTGTTGACTTGGTCTTCTATCAGGGTGGAATGAGTTAACTTGGTACAGTGGTGTCATCTAAAACGGAGGCATGGGCATGTGTTGGTGTGTAATCTTCCATCCTGATACATGTAATTAGATGTAGGATGGAGTGCCTATGGAGTCCATTTATTGTCAGATATAAGGGGAAATCAAACCCTGTGATATACACAGCTCATGATTGAAAATGTAAGTTTTATCTGATGTTACTACCACTGGGGGGGGGGGGGGGTGAGCAGCAAATAAAACGGCGATTTCTTGGTGAGATAGTGCAGTAGTACACTAACATTATTTTATAGATTTTCCAAAATAACATTTGTTAACAGGTTTCTATAAAGATCAGCAGAAAAAAGTCCATATTAATTTACTTGTGTTGTCATTCAGGTACATGTACAAGAGAAGGGCACTCAAATTTAATATACCGCATTATAGCAAAACCACCTTATAACAGAGGGACTTTAAACATTGAAGTAACGGAAAAGCTATTTCAGTGGGAGCCATGGTACCCACCATGTTATATCAGAAACCGCCTTGTAATTAGGGGTGCTATAAAGAGGGAGCACTGTATATGAAAAAAGCCAAAGTAAAGGGCAAGATATGTTGGCCTCATTGTGAGTGAGACATTTTTGATGGAACAACCTGTAGATGGGTAATAAGGGAGTTTATTGGAAGAGCATTTGTAGATATTGAAGTGGTGGAATGGCCTGAATATATTCATGCATGTGTATGTAGATAAACTGGCTATTGAGACTGCAATGTAGATTGAATATTGATTTGTTCACAGGATTTTTGTTTTGTTTTGTTTTTGTTTTTTTGACAGATGGCCCCCTCCCCTCTCATTTCCCTTTTTATCCTATGATTTGTAAGGATAAAATAAACAGATATTATTGATGATATTAGCTGTATTTGGGTTAAGGATTTAAAGCCAGACACTGGTGTAGTTACAGTGGTGTGCCAAGTCCATCTTGTATGGGCAGGAGGAGGCTTGGGTCTTAACACATGACATACAAGGTGAGATGCTGCTTTGGCACCACCAGTGAACAAAGAAGGCTGTGTATGTAGAGGCAGATCTCTGTATCAAACTGGCCAAAATATGTTCCTATTGCCATGCTAGCAATGTGGATAAAATTAACTAGTTACAAAGTCAGTCATGTTCTTCAAACAAACAGTGAACTTGATATGAGAAGTAGTCATCCTGAACATTTTAAATGAAATTTAATATTCTTTATTGCTGCAAATGTTACTGTTACCATTGGGGTTCACTCAGTCAGCATGGTATCATGGTGGCTAATTTTCACCATTGACATCTGACAGGGTCAGAGATTTTGGTGGAATATTAATATGCATGTTATATATTTATAGACAGTGTCCATGAACAACACCCTATACCCAACAATGGCGTGTGTCACCAATATAAAAATGAAGTCTGTCTCTGTTGTTGTCATTGGCATGTAATCGCGATGTCATGAAAAAAATGCCTACCAACTACTGCGCTGTTACATGCCAATGATAACAACAGAGACAGACTTCATTTTTTATATTTATATTCATATTAACATTAATACCAGAATTAAATTTGTCATGAATATTTGTGCGTTAATGTATTGATAGCCATTGTGAAGGACCTTTTGTTTATCAGTGGGAGGAGCCATGGGTGTGGCCAGCGGCTTGTTACGTAGCAAAGTAGGCACTGGCACGTGCTGTGTTGTACATGATGTTACCATCGACGGATGAAAACAAAATTTGTCCCTATTCCTTCAATGCTAACAAAAACTATGAATGTAAATATTTGACTAGCACCCCATACCCCACTATGGGGTAGGAGTCAATAAGCAGTGTCTCACTTGTATATGCAACTATGGTGTAAGTCTGAGTGAGTGGAACCCCAAACTTTACAATGGGTATGAGTCCAAATGAGCAGTAGCACCCCATACCTCACTACTGGACACAGTAGTGAGGTATGGGGTGCTGCAAAAACATGTGGCACTCCATACCTCATTATTGGGCACAATTTAAAACATGTGGCACTCCATACCCAAGTCTAGAATTTGAGTCCAAAGGAATAGCACCCCATGCCCAGCTGTGTGCATCAGACCAAGGCAATAGTAGCTCAGACCTAACTGATGGGAGTCCTGTTTCCGTGGCAACCATGGAAAAGTAATGCCGTGTTAATTAGGGCACTACCTGAAAGGTGAGTACCCTGCTGTGATGGTAGGTTCCCTCTGTCCGTCTGTGCAGATGCATTCTGGGTGGTAACTCCTTGTGGTAGGAGGTCAAAAGTGAACATGTCATCATTTATGCCCACTGTGAAGCCTTGGGTCAACTGTAGCAGGAGTGACCTTGAGCTAATTTTTGAAGGTCACAAGGCAGCCTCTGTGCACGTATTTCTTGATGATAACTCCAGCAGTTGCTTGTTCTTCCAAATTGTGCACAATTATGTACTGCCGTAAGGGCCAGGTAAAGTTCAAACATGGGTAACACAGACGTTCTTTGAAGATCACAGAGTAATGTTTTCCGCATTTCCATTCTGGATTATTTCTGAAAAAGTTTTTAAACAAGATATTCCAAATTGCACATTATTATGCACCACTGTCTGGCATTGGGTATAAGTTTGAACATCAGTGCCTAGACCCCATTTTCTAGGTCACAGGTTACTTTTTGTGTACTTTGTTTCCAGATGACAAGTCAAAAAGTGTTTAAGCTATGGCAGGTCATCCAAATTTCACATCATTATGTACCACTTTAAGGCCCAGGTTAGAGTTGAACATGGGTGACCTTGACCTTATTTTCAAGGTCACAGGATTATTTTTCTCATACTTTGGTTTCCAGATCATACAAGCTGAATAAGTTTCATGAGTTCGGACTTCCAAATTGTATATACAGATATCTGGCTATCTGAACATTGTCGACGTTGACCCCTGATCTCCAAGGTCAAAGGACAGTTTTTCTATATTTGGCTGGTGACTTGAGAAGTTATTGAGGTTGGTCTTGCAAATTGCACACAAACCTATATCAATGTGGGGCCTAGGTTATGTTTCAACATGGGTGGCCTTGATTGTTGTTGAAAGTCAAAGGGTGATTTCTTTTTTTTCAGAATTTGGTTTCAGGATCATAGCTTTCCTGTCTGTCACTCTTGTTCAGACAAACAAGACCTCAGGATTTGGATCATAGTGATCAGTGCCACAGACCCAAGATGAGTCTATACACATACACACACAAACACATATGAATATATATATATATATATATATATATATATATATATATATATATATATATATATATATATATATATATATATATATATATATATATATATATATATATATATATAGTGTGTGTGTGTGTGTGTGTGTGTGTGTGTGTGTGAAATAGGTCAATACACTGTATGGCTATGGTCTATTCTCACCATATGGCTGGGGTCTGTAGACACTGTATGGTCTGGGTAAAAACACTGCATGCCAATTGACTTCAGAGCAAGCAACTGGAAGTCAATCATCTATATCCATATCATAATTTTTATGAATGCCTTGAGTTTTATTTATTTATTTTTTATTTGTAATGGTTACAAGAAGGATGACACAGATAGGAAATATCTGTATTTCTGGTAGTAGCCTGAGGTATTTTGCCTCAGTCAATGTTTGATGGAATCGGCTGTTAGAGTATTCCTTTATGTGCTGACATGTACATGCATGGAGTGGAGTTGTTTTAAATGTTTATGTGATAGACGGCATAGTGAAAATTGAGCCAAAAGGAAGATTTTGGCTTCAAAATGGCAAGGAATGGATTGTGTCCATCCACTGTATTGTCTTCATATGGAGACTGAATCTTAAAATTTCTAGCAGGTTTTTTATTTACAAGGTAAAGTTTATACCCAGGAAATGATATGGAACAGGCCCTGGAAAAAGCACAGATTGTATGCCAGAAAAGGCACAAAACGAGGAAAAAAAACACAGAACATGGGCCTGGAAAAGACGCAGAAGGTGCCCGGGAAAGACAGAAAATTATTCTGGAAGGCTGTTCATATGGAAGAAGTCATTGTAATAAGGATAAACAGAGGACACTTTTATAAGTCTGTTGGTAGCAGACAGTTTGAGGAGAGGGCAGAGCAATGAGGGGAGAAGTACTTTTTAACAGAAATATTGGTACATCAGTACAGAAATAATGAATTTGAGAAAGATAGGTGGGTTTGTGGAAATAAAAGTTTTGACAAATTTTAATTTTTTTTTCCAGATCTATGAAAACAAATATATTAGTGACAGTTGGGAGTCAGCTCCTATACATGTATCAGTGACTTCAGGATAATAAGGTTGTAATAAATAAGGGATCTGAGATGACAGGCAAGACCATATTGGTCATTGGGTGATGCAAGTAATTTGCTGCCAGCTGGCATATGTGTAGTGTATATTATATTTGCCCCATCCAGCCTCACCCTAGTTGTGCAATATGTTGAAGCATGGACCTGTCTGCATACTCACAATGTATATGACTTGCAGAGAAATGTCCACAATTTATAGTCTACCTCCATCATTGTATGTCAACTTCATTCTGCATGGACATGGAATAAAGACTGTTTGTACTGTAGTGCATGATTTTTATTTTTATTTTGTCTTCCATGCAAGCTGTATACTGCACAGTAAAACTTGATATTTATAGCACGGAATATTTTGTAATTACTATTGTGATACTTAGGAGCCCCCACTGGCATCCATGCAGGCAGAAAGATGTCAATGTCACTTCAATTTGAACTTTTATTATTATTATTATTATTATTATTATTATTATTATTATTATTATTATTATTATTATTATTATTATTATTATTATTATTATAATCATTATTATTATGACAAGGAAAAAATTTCAGGGTATGGTACTTGAGCTCCATAACCATTTGTTAACCCATTCCATACCAGTCCCTGATTTTTTCTGTATGTTTACCTAGCATTAAAACGACAATTTTCTTGAAAAGAGCTTTCATTCAAGTACCAACATGCCTATAGTCTTAAATCAGTGGTTCTGGCACAGACCAAGGCCTGTGACCATAGTATGGAATGAGTTAAAGGTAGTTATCTTCACACACTACTGCCTGGTCATATTCTTCAATATACATCTCATTATAATTCTAACCAGCAGAGCTGAAGAGGGACAGTTCATGTCTGACACCCCCAAAGCACACGTGTCTGATAAATATCTTTTTATTGGCTTGGGAATGTGTCAATTACAAGTGATTCCTTCTTTTGACTTTTCATTTTCCTTACCGTTTTCCCATGCTACCATCTTGTGTCTCACTAAGCCTCTTGTTGGATGACTGGTGATTTCTAAGTTACGCAGTCTTTTCACTGCTACTGGTTAAAGACACTTTGAAGTTGAGAGATTTACAGATTATCCCATTTTTATTATGCAACTACTCACTTGTGCCAGTGCATGAGTGAGACATTGTCACCTCTGATCACAACAACAGAACCTACCTGGATACAACTGCAGATCTGAAACTTGTGTACTGATGGCAGATTATACAAGTTATCCTGAATAAATAGGAATAAAACAGATCCTCTTCCAGTGTGATGGAGCAAAATCTGTTTTGGAGTTCTAAATGAAACTTGCACATTCTTCAAAGTTCTCATCTATTGCACTACTTCTTCACTTATTGGTGGTTCACTAAACCAGGCTGGTCCATGTAAGCACTGAATAGAAGTTACAAGATTCTGTGGGGACAGACCATGAGTGGTTAGATCAGACGTGTTATCATTTCCTTGACCACAGAGTTAATGAGCTAGATCCTGGATCTCTGCAACATAGTAGGACATATAGAATTCCACATGATTGATTCATGGGGAATGGACTCTGTATGAGTTTGAAACAGTTCACTGGTAAGCAGTGAACTGTTTCAATGAGCAAATTGTCTCGATCCATTCCTCATGACCCTGTCAGGTGGAGTTTTTTCTCCTATAAACGGACAAATTACAAGCTTTCATAAAAAAAACTACGTTTGAGCTGCTACATTGCTGTGAATTTGACACCATTTTGTCACTTTATACTCAAGGGACAATGCATTACTACGGCCATCTTATGCATGCCTAAAGCTTTTATGTCAATGGTATGACATTACTTTCATTGCTAGGAAAAGCAAGATATGAAAGTAGTTCCTGCTGCTCATTTTGATACCTTGAATTTTATTGGATAAGAAAATCTTGTAAGAATGAATTGATTTAGCACTGTTATCGCTTTTGGTCGAAAAGTCGTCGCTGTTTTTTGACGTTACCCATTTTGTTTGCTTATGGATACATACAAGAGAAACACTGTTTCGACTTACTAGAACTTCCCTGGATCCATGCTAGGCTACTGTGTTGTCAGTCCAACATTGGTATGCAACACCTTCAGGCAACTGTGCAGTAGTGTCTGACACACAAATTTCAGTAGCCCAGATGCAAGTAGACTGCCCTACAGCTCTAAGTGGGACTCAGCTTCTTCCGTGGAGCTACCTAAGCCTTCAATTTGACTAGAACTCTAGTGAACCAGTGGACTATGGTATTCTCAGTTACACCACTGTTCCAAAAGCCTTGTATGCCTTTAAAACCCTTCCATGGGAGCTGGGTAACATCTGGGAATCTTCCACTCTTTCAACACAGTCCTGAAGCAGGCTATTATGACAAAGGGTGTGGAGGATATAATAGCCTGAAAATAAAACTAAGCACAGTGCTCTAAGTTGTCACACTATGACTGGGACTAGAACAATCAATGATCTAGAAGGAGAAAGCACCAAACACACTGGACACATAAAATCTGAGCTTCCCACATCAACGTGTTTGCTTCCTAACTCAGTATAAACCTGTGAACATAATGTCAGCAACAGCCCTACTGCTTGATGTTGGTGGTTAGACCAGCCTTCCACCCTTGGAATTGACTAAATATTTCCCCGGTGTTGGGATCAAGGAGGGACCTGTTTCCAAACAGTCATAGAGAGTTGCATTATTTGGACAATGTTTTTAAAGGCATCAAACAGAGGTTTTGCCTTTATAGTGGAGGTAGCCTCCATTGCCACAAGGCAGTTTGTAAGGAAAAGCACAAAATACAGGACTTTGAGTTCTTCCTTTGGCAGTTCTTCAAAAACTACTTTTCTCTATTTTGTGAAGGTCACCATTGTATCTGACATTTAACTGGGGGTCCTTTGTAATCTGCATGATGGACTTAAATGTACAAATGGCTGCCCCTTCATTATTCACAAGTTTTGACAGACAAGTACCTCTCTTTTGAGGGGGTGTTACTTCATACAAGCCATCCTTGAATTCATGATCATGAAATTATTCCAGCATGGGATCAATACCTGAATACCTTGTACTAATGCCAATAGATACAAAGTCCTAGAAACTGCAGAGAAGCAAATGATATTTCCTCCAAGCACAGGAGCTGATGAAACAAGGAGTTAATCCATTGCCACTTAACAGACACAACCGAACCAAACACCATTCCTTGAGCTGCTAGACCCTCTGGAGAGTCAATGAACTTTCATGGGAAAAAGTTTATTTTCTTTGTTATTTGATTCATTTATCTGACACATTCAGTTATCTGACACATTTCTTAAGGAAGAAATGGTGGCATTATAGCAAGTTTTCACTGTCTATGCAAAATGCATGCAATTATGTGCATGAGACATTAGGACATTGAAGTGGTGCACATGTAAGCGATACTTCAACAATGGGAATAAAACAGATCCTCTTCCAGTGTGATCCCTTAGTGTGAAATGTGGACATGTTTGGTGTCTATTCATCCAACGTTCCATCTGGAAAAGCAGCATATGTTACATGAAGGATTTACAATATGTTATGAGGTACAAAATTCCCCTCTTTGCTGTATTTGTGTATGATATGCTGTAAACATTAAACTGCCATGAGTACCATTGTAATTTTCTGTTGTATGATCATCGATGCAAAGAGTGAATTTTTTGGAAAGATTAGAATCCCTGACTCGTTTGTTCTGTAGGCTCTGGTGTTTGGTTTCGCTGGGTCCCAAAGCTCCACCAATGGATGTCTCAGTCAAATCTTAGGAAGTGAGCTTTTATTGCCAGCTGCTACCCTTGTCTATTTTCTATTAGGCATTGAACTACCAATCACAATTTCTTTCAACTAATAAGGGTACAGTGGCAAAGCTGCACCCAAATACGTGTCACAGGTAGTAAGGACAGTGTCAAGGTACCTCATTTTTGGCCTGGTAATCTCTAAAAAGAAAAATTGTGGGAAGTTTGAAAGGAAGGACTAGTAAGAATACTCAACTGGTAAGGGATTCTCCAGAGTTGCTGGCTTCCACACGAAACAAAGAATACCAACCATGCAAATTTTACTGAATGTGGCATTTCCTTCTAAGATATTTTCTTACTGTCAACAGAGGGACCACACGTAAACTTTGAATCACAAGTACTTTCTCAGTTTTACTAAAAAAGACTGAAAATTTATAGCAATGTTATTGTTATGTCAGCTACAAAATTGGGTCCCAGATTTTTATTCTCTTGGATAGATTTGTTAAGAGAGTCATACAAATGCCAGGCTCTTTGAATTTTGAATGGGATGCCATCTTTTAAAGGCTTACAATTGAAGGACAACACAAAAAGAAAAAAGGTGAGCCCAGATAAACATATTTACTAAATATTTTCAAAATACTTTTCCAAATCTGGTCACATATAAAATGAGATGTCCCTTTTGTGTGAAATTGAGAAGACAGTTTTGCATTATTTTTATATAAGCACACAGAGAAAAACCTGCACATTGTTAACTGTACAAAACACAGATCCTTAGCTTGTCAGCACTTGGTAAAGGTATACTTTGTAGTACTCATTAGCATTCTTTGGGTGATGGGTGATTTCTGAACCCGTGTCATACTGTATCATATCGTTCAGTGGTAGCATACACTTTGTCTTCACTTTATCGATCAGGGAACTTTATATGTAGGATTGGTCAGCACCGTTGTCAAGGACCAAGGTGGTTCCTTTGGATCCCCTATTACCCACAGCCTAAATCTTTGTTGTGTGCAAGATGATGCATATTTGTTTATTAAAGCAAGTCCCATGTAAGCAATGTTTGCCACTTGTAGGGTGTCTTCAATAGCTCCTCTTTTGAGAACTGCTTGATATTGTCCTCCTGAGGCTTTATTGCCTTGACTGTTACCTAAACGATTGTCACATCCACAACATAGTACATGATGTCTACTTTTACACTTGGCACATTTTTCTGCACATTCTCTGGCTATGTGGCCTGGTAGGAGGCACCAAAACAATGCTGCACCTTCCAAATCATCCCCTGACATTTAGGAATTGATAAATTTAGCACTTTAAAGCATTTGTCTGTGCTACTCAACCTGCCTCCGAGGTCATACAATCCCCCCTTGTGTGATGAAGTTTTGTAATGTCCAGGAAGTTGAAACCTTAGAGCCTTTATCTCCTGAACCTTTTTAGCATTCTTGCATTATTCCTTAAATGAATCAGACTGTTCTTTTCACTCTGCTTCGGTATCTAGAATGGGAAGCTGCCATTCGAAATCACTTTCCTTTCCATCCCCTTCCCATGACCTTTCCATTGTAGTATCATTTGGCAGCCCACATGGGATGACTGGCATACAGCAAATACTGCAGTTTCTGCCCATTATGTCCATTGCTTTTAAGCTCTGCACATGGCACATCAGTTCATTTTGCTGATGTTGTGGTGTACTGGTGTTGAAACCTCTCCACTGTGACATTTGTACAGTTTAGAGCCCTTAAACTTGAACAAATGCAATGTGCTTCCATTGGGATTGTTCTGCATGGTTTCTTGTTGGCATTGCTTAATCTCATAAAATTAACTACTGAAGGTCTCAGTCATACCACAGCAAGTGAGCTAGCGCTACTTTCATGATTAGCAGCCCCTGCCTTTGTTGTCTATGAGGTTATTTAATATTGGACTGCGAATTACAATTTTTTTTTCAACAGAGCAGGGCACAGTGGGGAAGCTGCAGCCAAACACGTGTCTTAAGCTGCAAGGACAGGGTCAAGACACATCACTTTTGGCCCAAACAATCTGAAAAAATGTGAAGTTTGAAATGAAGGACCAGTTATAATGCTTAACCTATAAGGAACATTCTGGAGTAGCTAAATGTCACATGAAACGATTGCTATGGCAACCATGGAAATCCCACTGAAGGTGACATTTCCTAAAAAGACTTTCCTCAACATCAACAGAGGGATGGCACATGAACTTTGAATCACAAGTACTTTCTCAGTTTTGGTCATGTTAATAAAAATTTGTTGCAATCTTAATGTTATTGTATCATCTAAAAACGGGTCTCAGATTTTTATTCTTTTGAATATTGTTAAGAGTCATTCAAATGCCAGGACCTTCGATATTTGCATTGGGGTGCCATCTGCTCAGTTTCAAAGGTGTCTAATTGAAAGACAACACAAAAAAGAAAAAAAAAGTGAGACCTGTTTTTTAGATAAGCATATTAACTGACCAAGTAATTTTCCAAATCTAGTCTAAATCAAAATTGAAATGTGACTTTTGAGTGAAATTGAGGAGATAATGTTACCAGACTGGTGTATAAACATGAAAAACCTGCACATTGTTGACTATACAAAATACAAATCCTCAGCTTCTTTAATTGCTCACAAAAAGATGTACTTTGTACCACTTGTCATGAAGATTCTTTCCCTGATAGGGTAATTTCTGAACCCATGTTATAACGTATCACACATCCTTAAATTTGAATTTCTTGACTTCATGGATTAGGGAACTTGATGTGTACGATCATTCAGTATCATTGTCAAGCAGCAAATGTGGCTTCTTTGGATTCCCTTTTACTCACAGCCTAAATCTTTGTCATGTGAAAGATGTCTCTCCTTACATGTTTGTGTATTGCAGCAAGTCCCATTATAGAAAGGTCTGTCAGTTGCCATGTGTCCTTAACAGCTATTGTTGTTAGAATTATATTGTCCTGCCGAGGCTTTATCTCTTTTACTATCACCTACATGATTGCCACGTCCGCAAAATAGGACATGGTGTCTGCCTTTGTTATTTGCATATTTTGCTGCACATTCTGCAGCTATGTGGCCTGATTGGATGCACCAAAAGCAAAGTCCTGCCTTCTAAATCATCTTCTGACATTCCAAAATTGTGCCATTTGACTTGCTGCAAAAGTCATAATCCCCTGTGTATGACAAAGTTTGTAGCGCCCAGGCAGTTGAAACCAGAACCTTTTTATCTAGCACCTTTTAGCACTTATGCATGGGGATTGCTCCTTAAATGCCTCAGACGTTTCTCTTCACTATTTCTATTTCATGACAAAAGAAAGCAGCTATTCCTGATCACTTTCCTTTCCTTGCCCTTCCCATTGATGTTCCGTTCTAATATCATGCAGCAGTCAATTCTATTGAATGAATATAATCTTCCCCTTTATGTCCAATGCTGAGGACTTTTCACATAGTTCAACATTTCATCTTGGAGCTTTTGTAGTGCACTAATCTGGAGACTTCTCCACCGTGGCATTATTAGTATACTCAAGATGTCATAAACATGAGCAAACTTCATATGCTCCCATTGGTCAAATCTTCATTCAAGTAATTTGCAGTTGCATAATGGCTAATGGTCAGACTTAGTGCTCACTTGGCATCACCGTCTGAAAGGGATTGCTGATAGGTGAAAATAGAGAATCAGATGTAGCTGTTATTGCTTTAACCCTTTATTTGCCACATTTTACACGGATTCAACAGACACTGTTTTAGAGCAGTCAAAACTTGCAAAAGAAAAATCTGTAGCACCACCTGCTGAATACATTGAAGTCTATGGATCCCATAAAGTGAACCCATGCAATTTCAAAGCAATTCAGGACTTTCCCCCACAGGTAGACCACTTTGCCCTTTGATTTTCGCACCTCCATTGCCTAGAAAAAACCCTTTGCTGGGGTAAGACTATTTGATTGTATAGTTTAAACATGCTAAGCACTTGCCACAGAGCAACGTTTACATTTTTTTTCAATATTTTTTATTGAACATCTCACACATATATAGGCCCATGCATACAATTGTCAGTCGCATCAATACCAATGTACCAGATCATAGTAATCATGATACAATTTTTGACCATCTTTTTTCAAATAAATGATGTTTACCTTGGGAATTTAATATGTGTTGTTCTACTGTTATAATAGAGCAACGTTTACATAGTAAAATGACATGAATACCTCAGCTGAACAAGTCTAAGTATAGAAGGAAAATGACCTCTAACTATTAATGAAACCTTTCATAAAATGTTGAACTTGTAACAATAGGTTGAGACTATCTTAGGGCAGTAAAGCCTGCCTATAGCTAATCAGTGAAGTGTCTGCCATAACTGAAACAAATGCGTTTCTCTTCAAACACCTTACTGGTATGAATAGTTATATCGCACATACCCATATGCTGTGGCATCACGAGCACATGCTGCCAAAACTTACTCAGTTTAAAGGTTTTAACAACCTACTCTGGTGATTAACCACTCAATGTCAGAATCAACAATACTGCAAGAAAGCCCACAGGCCATTTCTCATGAGTGTTTAACAGTGAGCATGGACTATGGATCCACCATTACTTAGATATAAACCAAGATGTCAGGTTGACCTTTCAAGGTCTCTCAGGGTCAAAATTAACAACACCAAAACAAAACTAATAGGTACTTTCCTATTAGTGTTTAGTGGTAAGCAAGGGCCCAGGATCCACCATTACCGAGACATAAGCAGTTGCTGCTCTTCCTACAGTAACATTGCTAACATATAAATGCACCCTTACCAACAATTCCTTATCTGTGTCTATCATTCTTTGGCCCCCACACATACAGTCTGGTCTCCTGCAGCAAACTATACTCAACAGCAAAAGTCAAGCAACACAGCATAGAACTTAAAAATGAACCTATTGCGTGATGTAATGGGCATTCTCAAATCTGATTTCTTGTCACCAGAGTGTATTGACCCATTTCTGGACAAGGGACTGTCCTTGATTTCTCCTACAGTGGGCTTTATAAAGCATGGGGTATGGTAGAAAATTTGTCAGAAGCCATACATGCCAGTGTACAGCATGGCTCTTTGAAGGCACTTGTCTGAGGGACAGAAATGGGAGATTGTGGCTCTATGCACCAAAGCAGTTTGGACATAGACAAGGACCACTCATGAATTTGGTGTCTGCAGGTCTGTGGTTTGCAGACTGCTGAAGCAGCAAGACAAACCTAGAGACATACAGGAGAGAAAGAGATCTGGCACACCGATGGTAACCAATGAGGACAATCCTGGGTGGCTTTGTGGAAATCAGCCATTTTCCACATGTAGAAAGGGTTGTCTCCACCTTTGGCAAGCTATAGGGCACAATGTTAGTTATGACACAGTGTGGCCATGGTGGCATTCTGTAGGCAAGGTTTCATGTCATCTTGCTGTATTTCCAATGAATCCCCAGTGCAACAGGCAAGCATGGGTAGACTGGTGTTGACAACACAGATCCCGGTACTGGGCACTTATCAATGGTAGAATTTCTGTTTCCCTGAAGAGTCATGCATTTTCCTCAAAGTCAACAATGGACGAAAATGGGTGTGGCATGTCAAGAAGAAATAATGCTCCGTTGTCCATGCAGAGATGTTGAGGGGTTGCTCAGAGGTTTGTAGTGGCAGCTGCAGTGGTGAAATGTTATCCGCATATCTGCTGGGTTGGCAGATAGCTCTGGACCTGTTTGGCCGTAAATTATTTCAAGAGCAACAACAAGCATAATAGACCAAAGCCCTGTAACTTTGCTTGTTTTTATAGATATGTAATGTATTTGCTTGACAAGGACACTGAGATTGCTGCAAAAGGTTTCCTGTTTCGTGATTTCAGGTTTTTGTAAAATATGTTTGTATTGGCCCTGTGCTGTACCCAAAATCTTGAAATTATCAATTATAAGCGACAGGGTCACTATTAGTGTTATAATTAATTCTAGCAAACACTGTATTCTCGTGGATATTTGGCAATGATGTGGCAATGTCCTTGTGGGAAGTACAAGTAAAGCCAAACAACATAGAAAGACCCGCTCTGAAGTATGATCAAAGTGCAAGATTCATGTTTCTTGTGAAAAGGCTTTTCTTTCAAGTACCAATATGCTTACAGTTACATAGAATAGTTCAGGTCAACAGCTTTCCTCAGTGCACTTTGGGTGCAATATTCTTGTGGGAAGTATGTCCATGGACCACTCAGCTGCATGGTGTATGTATGGCTTGAAGTTAACCAAATTCCTTGATGTTTCTCCTGTTACCTGAACATCGTGAAAGGTAAACTGAAATGTGTTGTTCTTGTGAGAAGATAAAAAAAAAAGACTTGTTATTTGATGTAAGCACACACAACCATCAGTTACCTGGGTTGCAAAACTCTACTACTGTCTACCACGCAGCATTATGAGTACCTGGCTGAAAGTGTAACTGCCCCGGAAAACGGGAGAACCAAAATTTAGTAGGCCTTGCAATTATGAAAGAAGCAACCCGTAGAGTATGTTAACTGTCTTGTCATATTGCGAGGAGTGCTACAGCTGCCCAACTGTAAAGAAACCACCCATGATTCGACAGGGAACGCTGCAGCTTCCCCATGGAGCACTAAAACTTCCATGAATATTGTAACCCCAGTGTGAAAAAAAACTGCTGCCACCCAAGTGGAGAGCACTGCAGCTTCCCGGTATTGTGCACGTCAGTGCTGGGGGAGTCTTGCAGTGACAGAATACCCCATCATGTGAGTGCTAGCATAACCACATATAGGCAGAATATGGCTTTGGGACTGCCTGTGACAGGGTTAACATGTACCATTTTTCATATGCTCCAACATTAACTCTTGCTTTTCTTTTCTCATTCCAAGCCATGGCGATTTGGCATGTTTATCCAAATACGAAATAGGATACAGACTGGCAGATCTTTTGTTCAGACCCACCAGACTCACCCTTGTATCGAATTTTGGCATGTACGCCTTCCCATTACATTGGGTTGAAACTCTTGAATGCCATTTTACTGGTCCACCTTATGCCACACGACTAACCTATCCCATTTGGTTGTGTCATGCCAATTGATAACAGGAACAGGCAAAGGATTGTAATATCATATGAGGTCCTGTGATGATTAAGTTTGCCCTTTATTTATGGCGGGAGATTGATCATGTAATCAAACCAAAATGGCTGCTAAACCTCCTATCTAGCTGTTACAGGTTTTCAGATGCCTGAAGCATGGCACCTCTGACCACCCGCCTGTACTTTGGGGTCACAGTGCCTCTGCTGTTCAAGGTGTACCCCGCCGTGGTGGAAGATGGGTAGGGACAAGTCTCCAGTCATGCACTTCTGTGGCCAACATAAGCTCTAGGGATGGTGATCCAGCGATAACAATCAAACCGCCAAGGTGGAGTTCAGCTCCTTGCGCTCCTTCCTGGGAGATCAAGGATTTTGGCACTTAAACACCAGCAGGATGAACACTTTGCCTATGTAATGTGAGCCAAAAAGTTCGTTTGTCAGCGTAATGATGTGTTCCCTGACTTGAAGGGCCGTCATTGTACACAGGTCATTGCCCCCCCCCCCGCCCCCCCCCCCCCCCAGTTTGTAAGATGGTGACTTGGGGCCGGAACCTCTTCACTATAGAATTGTGGGGCCAGATGTTAAAATCCGAAGTGTTCATGATAGATGCTCCCCTTCTGCCATGGAACCTGACATTCAACTGGGTGCGATCCATTTCGATGGCTGCATGGGGATCAAAGCTCTGCTTCAAGGCGATGTATGAAGCTATGTCCCAGCACGTGTCAGGATAATGGGAATTGAAGCCATTGTGCAGAGTTCTGAGTTGGGAGTTATCGGGCAATCAGAAGTTATCGTGTATAGTGCCATGGAACTCCGGCAGCAGCATAGAGGTTAATTGTATATATGAATGTAAAGCCAGTATTGTAAGTGTTCCACTTGTTTTTTTTTTCTCATCTTATTTTATTTATTTATTTATACTGTACCAAACAAATAACGCAACCCTTAAACTTTTTAACTTAAATATTTATTGTTACTTTCATATCACAGAAACAAATTAGATCCATATTCTGCAGTCTTTTTGGCATAACATGTGAAAAACAAAAACTTGAAACTGTCAACGAGGGCGCGACCAGCTGGCAATAAACAGGGCAACATTGATTTGTAAAGTTCACAAATTGGCATGTCCACTAATACTGTGTGTGACCACCATCAGCATCTGTAACTGCTATGCAATGTCGGCGCATGGATGACACTAGCCGCTGCACCATCTGCCGGGGCACACGATCCCACTCTTCTTGAAGAGCCTGGCAAAGCTGCTGGCGGTTGGCGGGTGCTGGATCCCGTCTCCAAACACGCTGGTCAAGGTCGTCCCAAAGATGCTCAATGGGATTGATATCAGGTGAGAAGGCTGGCCATGGCAAAACGTTAATTCCTTCTCCTTGCAGAAAATCCATCGTCAGTCTAGCGGCATGGGGCCGAGCATTGTCCAGTTGAAGCAAGTGGAGTTGATGGTGTCTAATGAAAGGGACAGCAACAGGCTGAAGGATCTCATCCCTGTAACGGGCAGCATTAAGATTGCCTTCAATGAAGATTAGCTAGGTTTTGGCTGTGAATGAAATTCCACCCCACACCATCACTGATGCACCTCCAAATCGATCTGTTTCCAGCACACAGGCATCTAAGTAGCGTTCTCCCCTTCGTCGCCAAACACGTGTCCTACCATCTGCATGATACAGGGTGAAGCGGGATTCATCGGTGAATAGCACACCCCTCCACTGTTGATGGGTCCAGCAAGTATGGGCAGTAGCCCATTGTCATCGGGCTTGCCTTCTTGCCTGTGTCAAAATTTGACCCCTGTAAGGACGCCTGGCGTGTAGATGGTGTTCTTGTAGTCTATTACGGACTGTCTGGGCAGATATTCTGTTATTGGTTCTGCCAGGTGTCTGTAGTGCAGTTCTAGTGGCTGGTCGAGTTCTGTTCCGCAGATGTGACACCCTGATGTGTCTGTCTTGTGCAGGTGTGGTTTCTCTTGGTCTCCCAGGATGCTGTCTATCAGCTGTGGCCCCAGTCTCCTGGAATCTTGTAGCAAGTCTGGATATAGTGGATTTGTGGACTTGCAGTCTTGTTCCCACCTCTGCTGCAGATAAACCAGCCTGTAGCATGCCAATTCCTCTCTCCCGGTCTACTGTTGATAATGGACCCATAGTTCTTGGAATACTGTGCCAAATGAATCCCATGCTGCCCTTTTATTGTCCGTGAGGGGCTACACCCAACCAGTAAAGGTGCGAATGTTTTAGTCATGTGGGTAACACTGAATCCTGCAGTTGTCCTTGATTCAGCAGAACCACCAAACTTCGAAAGCCTCATATCCTCGCACACAGTTACGCTTGGGCTGATTTCAATGTGGCCTTTTCCTGTCTCAGAATCAAAGACTTGGCAACCTTAATTTCAGGTGTCAGAGACTTGCGTAAAATAGCCTGCTGTAGTCACTCTTGATTCATGACAATGACCCCATGGCAAGGTCAGGGTACTCGACCTTGAGGTCACACTACTTGGTGCATTATTTTAGACTGATTTAACAACGGTTCGTATATTTCTGAAGTTTAAATACAGTTCCAATGTGAAAATAAACCCAAATGAAAAAATTGCGTTATTTGTTTGGTTCAGTATATATACACCAAGCCCAGACCTGCTGCAGACATCATGATGTAGCACCGGATCTGAAGTGTGTAATTTGACATGCCCACCAGATGGCGGACCTTAAGCAATAAAGACATTGTATTGTCTTGTATTGTATTGTATTGCATTGTATTGTATTGTAATGAAGTAAACACTGACTGTCTTATATTTGCTGTTCAATGTTCGAGTCGAAGAAAGTGAGATTTTTGAAGAAAATTCCGAAAAAAGCTACGAATACTTACAGTGTTAATTTCTGAAACTGAGGAAACCGCCCTGTTCCTCTGAAGAGATAACTATAACTGAATTTCCCGATTTTCAAATTTTGGGTTAACAAAGGCCAAAGTTACGCACCAGCCAATGGCTTGGCTTGCAGCATTACGTAACACTCATGCTGCTTACTCGCGCATACAAACCCATGATGCAATAGTTTGTTTATATGTTAACATCCAGGCTCCATCTGACTACCTTGCTGCTGCCAGACATGCTTTCCCTGCATAAATAGTGGTATACTCATAGCTTTCATATATACTGCATCAGTAAAGAGTTGAACAGAGAGTATCTGCGTAAGGGCGATTATAATTGTCGAGCTGCAACGGGCCTACCCGCCAAAGTGGAAAGAAAGGGACATTTTACGTAAGCAGTCCTCAAAGTGTAGCCTGCAGAGGCAATCATAGACTCGAGCAAGAACTAGCCTAACTTTTATATATCATCTTAATTCTTTTCACATGTTCAATAATGTTTTGTTTCACACACACATTTGTGAAATTAATCATAATAATACATGTGAGATCTTTTCACACGTGTTAATCTTTTTCACATATATATAGAAAAGATTTACACACATGTAAAATACTCTACACATATGTGTAATCAAACTCTTATTTCACATATGTTACTGAAACTTTTCAAAATTAGGAAAGTTTGGCCAACGACATAGATTTGAACCTACAAGAGAACACTTTAATTCAAATTTTTAAAAAATCCGTACGTTTATGGAGTTTTGGCCATAAAACAAGATCTTTGAGAAAGAACTTGTGGAAAGATCTCGGGTACATTAGTCTGATGGTTTTAAAGAAACATTACCATTTCTGTGTCTGCCAAAGCACACATTATAAAGGGCACAACTGAAGTGGACATAGGTTCATATATCTTTTTTTGAAGTCCTCATGAACGGCTGGGCTCATCACTGATCATGATTTTGTGAGGAGTGCCAGCTCATAATAAAACTGTGAAGATCGGTGCCAGACTTATCCATGGAGCGACTGAAAGGAGATGGGTGACATGGTGCGAGCAAGGTGGCTAGGTTAGAAACATTTAAGATATTCCCACTAACATCCCATACAACAAGACTGTCGGAAGTGTCACTTTTCTTTTGGCGATGAAAGGAATCAAAATGCCACAAAAGTTCTATATTTTAGAGCAATGTGCATATTCCAGTATTTTAGGCCTCGATTTTCTACAGAAATAACGTGCCAATATATCATTTGACGGCTGCTCTATCACTTTGCAAGGAGGTATTACAAAGTTTCCCCTACCCCCCCCCCCCCCCCCGACATTAATGAAGAACACATGCTTCGTGTCTCGGAAACTCCCACCGTTCCTCCCCATTCTGATTCCCAAGTGCCAGTCATGGCGCTGGCTGTGTACCCAATCAACTTGTAATGATTCACCTGCATTATCAGCTTCCTATTAATCACCATCTGGCGCCTCAAATATTTGTAGCATAGCCGGTAACAGCACTGTGTTTGATTACTAACCGCCGAAATCGGCCTGCACATTTAACACCAGAAACACTGCATAGCCTCATTTTCTCCAGTTGAGAACTCAGAAATTTCCGCACAATCTTGCAAATCCAGTTGTTTATAATTATGACAAATTGACTCAAACTGAAAAAGACCATTTTATATCTGTAGCTAAAGAGGTCGGCTTACAACTGCATGATACAATCTTGTCTCCTCCACAGCAGGAACGCATGCTGGTTTTCTTGTGCGAAAATAAAAAATAGGGATGTGTTCGCTAAAGACATTACTGAGAGTTGGACCGCTTCAATTTATTTTCGCACAAAATGAGACAGGTGATGATCCCCATTGAAAAAAAATCTCTATATACGCGCGGAGCGAGTTGAGATTAAAAGACAGTGCAAAATCGTACTTGAAAATGACATTGAAGAAAGCACAAATGAATGGTGCTCAATTGTGGTCTTAATCGAGAAGTGTCCTATCTACCGTTTTGCAGTAGATTACTGCAAACTGAACAGCATTACTAAGCCCATGAATTGTCCTTTGCCGCGCCTCTCGGATATTCTTGACATTATTGGTCAAAACCATCCAAAGATCCTGAGCTCTTTAGATAATGCTGAATCATTTTGGCAATCGAGAAGTGTAATAACAGAGCTACCGTTTTGCAGTAGATTACCGCAAACTGAACAGCATTACTACGCCCATGAATTGTCCTTTGCCGCGCCTCTCGGATATTCTTGACATTATTGGTCAAAACCATCCAAAGATCATGAGCTCTTTAAATAATGCGGAAGCATTTTGGCAAACTAGCTAAGATCAATCCACAAAGCATTAGACCGCTTTTGTGACGCATCACAGTCACACTAGTTTTAGTGGTGCCGCCAAGCAGCTGATCTCGAGGCTGGGTAAGGGGTTTCTCGTACTGGCGTACTGGGGCTTTTTGTTTACCGTACTGGCGTACTGGAAGCCCTCCTATTGTACGTACTTCATACTATCCAAAATTTTGAAAGATTTTTATTTTCCGTACTACGTACTCTAGAGAAATAAACACCGGTACCAGCGTACTGACCCCCCCCCCCCCTTACCCCCCTTTGCAGCTGCCTTACGGGTTGATGAACAGTCCAAAATCGTACCAACTGTTAATATCAGAAGTACTCAGAAGCATTGATTGGATCCTATGCCCCATGATTTGTGGACGACACCTGCCGCTTAATGCCAGTTTTGAGGAACATTTGCTTCACTTACATACCATATTTGATCCTATCTATCTATCTATCTATCTATCTATCTATCTATCTATCTATCTATCTATCTATCTATCTATCTATCTATCTATCTATCTATCTATCTATCTATCTGTCTGTCTCGCTCTCTTCCTCCCTCCCTCCCCTCTGCCTCTCACTCTCTCTCTCTCTCTGTCTATATATATATATATATCATATGTGTGTGTCTTCCATTCTTTCCTTTCCTTTCTCTCCCCTTATATCCCTTTTTATCGCTCACCCGTTGTCAGTAAATCATGACATGTAAGGTAACAGGTACTCACCACAACCTGCCAACAAGAACTACCCACCTCACATTGCCATAGCACGTCTCTAACAACAATTATTAGTTATCGTATATCAAACCACGTACTTTCCCTACATTCGAGCATTTGCCTCGGTACATGTTTCCATTTTATTTGTCATGGATGAACGACGCCTTATTCCTTGCATTTTCTTCAACCCAATTTGTTGAAATCAACATAACTCAACATATTCAAGCTTTGTGTGTGGTAAATGTGACTTGCAAACTGAATGTGTCCTTTGTGATTGGATCACGTATATATTTATTGCTCAAATATATCCTAAACGATCATTTCACATGCCTGTTCTTGTTATTTAATTTTATTGCACCAGTTATGTGATGTGAGGGCAATCCAGAATCTTGTATCAGCTAATATCCCTGACTTTTCAAAGCTATTTACCATGTGACTTCAATAGGTATAATTTTGTCATTACAGTTGCAGTTCCAGTTACTGTTTTCATCCATTTAATGTCTTTTAGTTTATATCTCGTGTTTTAGTAAGAGACCATTCTCTTCTGATAATTTCATCTTTTCAGAGAAATCGTTGCTTATATTAAATCATATTCTCAAGCAAAGTTGATATTGAATAAGTCATGGTAGCATAATACACTGCCAAATGAAATGAATGGCCGCTAGCATTCTTTCACGAAATTATTCATGAGTGCTAAGGGCGTGGTTTTATTCCCAGCCAATCAGACAGGGCAGTCAGGGAGGTCGTCACTTTGGCGTTTGCTGCGATTTAACTGGTGACCCTTGATACCAGCCATGATGATGTCAAGGCATTCTTGCCACACAGCTTCGTGGATGCTGGATCCGAGCCTTGCCCTTCCGATAGCTATCAGTTGTCCCACGAACGTCTGAAATATTGTAGAATTCAAAACAAAAGTGACAGAAATAGAAAGAATACCGAGTTAATACACGGTAATAATTCACAAAAGAATTAAACAGAAATTTAATATGATATTTTTGGGGCACACAAAAGGTCAGTTTGGCCATGAAAAACATGGTGGAATTGACGCCACCTTATCTTCAATATATACGCGTCTAATGTGAATTGTCATTGCAGTTTCGATGCAGGGATATACTGTTGGCGTGGAAGCCGATAATACTTTATTAATCTCTATTTTACACACACACACACACACACACACACACACACACACACACACACACACACACACACACACACATATATATATATATATATATATATATATATATATATATATATATATATATATATATATATATATATATATATATATATATATATATATATATATATATATATATATATATATATATACGGGTGCGTGGGTCCACCCATGTGACCTCATATATTTCATTTCACCTTAGGTTTATTCTTTTCTTTTACTCATTTTTACTCATTAGTTTAGTGTATTTATTTATGTATTGCTACTTCATCCTGTCATATTTACGTGTTTAGCATCTGTTTGCGCAATAGTTTTTTTATTGTCATTTATAATTGCTGCATTTGGATGGCCATGACCCAATTATTAGGCACATAAGGCAACTGTATTTAATACTCTCCGCTTATATTACAACACAAGAAGAAGAAGCAGATATTAGATTTTTATTATCCGTAATGGTGGTCTTGTAAATGGTAAGGTACAATTGTTTTCAATTAACCCTGAGCTTGTTTTTAAGGTGACCCAGCAACCTGGTTGAATGTGAGCCAGTGGTATGTCTTCTCACAACCATTGAATGTCCTGCACATTCAGGGACCTGTATACATATATCATTTCATGAAATTTCAAAGCTATCCAGCTGCAAAACGTCTGACAGGGACAAACAACATCTTTCCAACTTAACATGATGGTCAATCGACCGTGTCAATCCTTGAATCTGGCCAACAAGAAAGGGGAATCTTGAAGGTAATGGCAAAGATATAGCAGGCTGTATCAGTAGCTTTAATCAGCGGATTTATTGAAACAACGAATAATCTACGATTCCATTTCTGGATAATAGAATATTAACGATCGTTGAAAAGTTGACTGATACTGAGGACACTGGTTTTATGGTAAATAAATTTTATACCCCATAACAATGCCAAGATACCTCTAGCTGAGTTATACCACTTGTTTCCTCGGTGATGCGAAAATTCCAATAGGTTACCCATAAAGCAACTAAAATTAATTCAAATTTACAAACAAATATATAAGAGTTTCTTGGAAGTGCTCCTTCTGATTAAATGATCGTTAAAGACACGTAAAGTGTGCACATGAACCATTTTTGGTTATAACGGGTAGCATCTAATATATACTGGCGACAAAGATCAGTTCAAAGTGGATATGTACTTTATTGGCAACAATTCAGTGGCATTTTTGGCAATATAAGTTAAGGTACAAGTGTGACGTACGAGACATAGATGCCATTTTTAATTGTTTTACGTGCGCGACGTAGTAATTAGATACAAGACACCTGATGTACTAACATGGATGGTAAAGGAGTAATTAGAGACTGTATACTTGGCATGCTTACGGTGAAGTAGTAATCAGGGACCTTGTACTTAGTGTACTTGCGATGGAAATGTGCAAGTTGTGCTTCAAGAAGTGCAGGGTCCTCCAGACTGTCCATATAAATTTCGATGCGCCCCACCATTCGGGCTATAATTGCATTCAGATTTGGATCATTGTAGCTTGTTCTTGGCCGCACAAGGCCCTTTCTCTCCAAGCTGTAAAGATGACACATGGATAAATTAAGCTTGAACTGCTCCATTGTCAGAAATGGTTTCATTTATTAGAAGAAATTCGACGCCATTATAAAAAAAATAAATTAAAAAAAAAATAAAAAAATAGTATTCTTTCATACATATATAATAATAGATATTATCCAGTCAGAGGTCTGATCTTAGTAGATGCCACGGAATCCGGTGAAAACGTACCCAAGTCAAACAGTACCTCAGTCTTCAGTCAAATACTCCTCCTTTTTGTGCAAGAGGGATTAATATAGGGCTATGCCCTGATTCCCAATTGTTTTTTTTTTCTTTTCAATAAAATATGTTGACACCAGTAGCTCAGTCCAAACGTACTCAAGTCCATACGTACTCTGGTCAAAACGTACCCAGGTACGTTTGACTCATCAAAATGTACCCAGATCAAAATGTACCCAAGTCAACACGCACCCAGGTCGAAACGTAACCAGGTCAAAATGTCCCCACCATTTTCCACTACTGATTAAAGTCTGCCACGCAGGCAAGCATGGAGGGAGATTTGTTGTTGACACATACACGGTCATCTGAATACTTTGCCACCATGTGTATCCGACATCAAATTTGTGTATTCCTTGCTGCTAATCCTATATAGGCCCAGTTGAGTCTCGCATGAATTCCATGCAAAGAGATGGACAAAGTTCTTGGGTTGGTTCCCCGTTGAGGACCCGATTTTATAAAGGCTAGTGAAGCCTAAAATGTTCTTCTAAATTTCAAATTTTATGAATATGATTTGTACCTTTCACAAATTAATTTGCTATAATGATTTAGAACTATGCAGCTTTTCAGTGAATGGTACGGAGTAGGACTTTGCTCTTAGAATATCGGACTTGATGGTGTTCAAACGGTACATTGGGCGTACAGATTTAGGTTTGTTAAGTTACTCTTTGTTTTAAATTTGTAACATCAAAAATTTCAAAAGCTGCGTCAAATGGGGCTTCCATCGCAGACTCACTTAAGTCATCAAAATTTGCTCGTTTATAGTCCCAAATCTATTGTTTAGATGGTCGATCTACACGATGGGAGATAGATAGAGTGCCACAATAGGCTACTGAATGATCAGAAGTGGGGATAGGTGGCAAAAGGACTGAAGTTATGATATGCCCACATCGTAAAATATATGAAAGTTTCAGTCAGATCGTTAGTCCATGCGGGACCAGTTATTAATTGAAATATATTATTTTGTGAGCCAAGATTTACGAGAAGTCCTAGGAATCCCACGACTGACGCTGATCATTGAAGTCGACAGCAATTCAAGATTCAGGATTACTTTCAAGTGCGTTTGTGACAAAATGATCGAGCGGACTAATAAATAGGAGTCGCTCGTCAGCTGACTGGCCATGTGGGTGATAGTACACCCCCAATATGACAAGACCAAGGTTAAGTGGAAATCCAACCAATTTAACACAGAACTTAAAACGATAGATATTTATTTCAAATAGAGAACTGTTGTCTCTTTTTCTGTGCATAGAACTATTCAAAAATGTCTCTTAGAGAGTTATGGTACACCTGCCTTATTGAGAGATAGTTTTCTCAACAGCGTCCATGTGTTTCCGAGCGAGGTATTATTGATGCCATTGCATACAATACATTTGGTTTTCGCATGGTACAAGATACAAGATGCAAAGCTTTATTTATACTCGGGGTTAAAACATACAAACATTACCAGGCCAGCAGCTATTATGACCGAGTTGTGATATATATAAAACATTGGGTACAAATAGAAATGATATGAAGTTGGGGGGAGGGGGAGACTCAGTAAGTTAAAAAGTCACTGGAGACATTCTACAATAACTGCACTTGCACTTCACACCTTCCCAGCTCTTAAGTAGTCTGTTGAAAGTTAAAAAGGCCGACTCAGTTCGTAAATGAGGGGGAAGAGAGTTCCAAATTGAAGTGCCACTGTGAGAAAAAGAGTGCTGTCCGCCCTTTGTTGAGCTGTGCGATGAAGGATAAAGAGAGTTCATTAACCTCAACGAGAAGCTGTGAAGCCTCAAGCTAAACATATTACTGACGTAAAAAGGGCTAGTTCGGTGAATCGCTTTGAAAACCTCTATGGGGATTGCTCTTTGTCTAGACAGCTCCAGAGTCGGTAATCCAGTCATATGAAGAAGAGAAAAATAGTCCAGGTCATATTTTTATACACAAATTTCAGTGCTCTGAACTGTATCTTTTCTAGCTTGAGAGCATTTACACTTTTGCAGAAGTGCCAGACTGCTGGGCAGCAGAACAAGAAATTTATAAAGAAGAAGTCTAGATTTCTGGTCAGGAAAGCAGTCCAAACGAAACAAGCAGTTAATCTGACACGTGGCAGCCTTACAAATAGCTTAAATATGTTGAGAGAAGTTTAGTTTGTTGTCAAATTGAACCCCCAGCAGTCTGACACTTTGCCATGAATAGTTCACCCACCAAAATTCAAATCTGATGTGGTAGTTTCATTAGAAACCATAAACTGAAATTTGGAGGTGTTAGTCTCCATTTGATTGTCCGAACACCAAGTGAAGAGGTGGTATCCATTCTTAGTAAGCTTGTTGGTCAGCTCATGTTTGGTTTTGGCTGTGTCAAAACAGTATTATCATCTGTGTAATTAAATAAGAACCCGTCTTTGATGGCACAAAAGACGTCGTTCATGAAAATGTTAAAAATCATGGGACCTAATATAGACCCATGGGGGACGCCCTTAAGAATCGCATTCCAAGAGCTAACATCACTTGCAACTTGAACCTGGTGCTTGCGGTTTGTAAGATAGTCAGAGAGTAGACTGATGGCTGCATGGGAAGCACCTTATGCTTTCAGTTTTGCCACAATAAAGAGAAAGGGCAAACAATCAAATGCTTTAAATGGGCCTAGAAGTAAAATTCCTACAAGTTTGCGACTTTCAGGGGCATCCGTCCAGGTGTCACACAAATGAAGTAAAACGTGTCGACAGCTAAATCCTTGTCTAAAAGCAGACAAGTAGTTTTTGTATACATGAGGAATAAAGTCATGAACAAGTCGAGACTCAATGAGTTTCAGGAGAATTTTTGAGGAGCTGGTAAGAAATGCTCACAGGACTGTGATTTTTCTTCTCAAGGGCATAGCTTTTCTTATAGATAGGAATAACTTCTGCTGGCTTGTCACCGTCTGAATATTTACCAGAGTCCACACATTTATTGAATAAGTTACAAAGCTGATGGGCTAGGATATCACTAGCCACTTTCAAAGCCTTGGCAGGGATGTTGTCAATCCCAGTAGCTTTTTTGGTATGGAGACCTTTCAAGATAATGTGGATTTGGTCAGGGCTAACATGAGAAAAAAGAAAAGTTGTCAGCCTTATTACACTGTCGGTCAATAGCTAGGATGCTGGGATGGTTATGATGGTATAATTTGGCATTGTTAAATAACTCTTGGGTAGTGTTATAGTCACCAGACAGCAGTGAAAACTTCTCTGACCCAATGTTGTCTGCAATGCTTGAATAGAAATCATTCACAGAGTCTGCTAATTGCTTAGGATCTTTGAGTATAGTTGTACCGTCAGTGATCAAAAGCGTGGTAGCCTGTTTACATTTAGCTAACAAGAAGGGTACATCAGCTTGAGGGCAAACACTCTGGAAGACCATGGCGCGTCTGTAAAATAATTTGACTGATTTAGGAATTAAATACCCTCTGTATAATGCCTGCCCAAACGCCATCTTATCTCTCTCCGTTCCACACGCCTTCGACCATTGCCGTCTGAGCGTCATCCGTTCTACTTGCCCACACTCAGCCATCACGTGATCCGTCATGCGCAAGCACACTGCAATGGCCGCTATGAAGACCGGAAGCTTAACGTAGAAACCCATCGTACATCCTGTGAGAAAATCAAATGGCGATTGATATACATAGTTTATCCTATACCCACAACCAATATAAAATTTTGCTTACTTTGTTTTACTTCGTGGCAGCAAATTAGGTTCCTTACCTTGAATAAAATGTAATATTGAGAATGTAATAATTGGCGCACAAAGTGATCCAATATTCAGATGAGATGGCTTTTGGATTGCAAAGTTGAAAAGACCTCGGCATCTGCTGGCGGCATTTCTTTTTACAGAATATTTCACAAGTTTCGAGAGTCATGTAACACTGATTCCGGTATAACAGTTTAAAACATGTACACTTAAATTCCTTGTTTACGTGTGCATGCATCGATGAGCTAAAATTTTAAATGCACGTCATTCATTGAAGAGCCGCAATTAATGGTCCTACGGCTACGGTCCTCGCTTTCTGTGCGAGGGGATAGGGATTCAAATGTCGGTAGATCAAAGCACGAACCTGCTATTAAGACTAAGTCTATAACGCGTTCCTGATCAAACTGTGTCTGCCTCTTCACATGCAATGAACACCTTACTGCTCAAAGGCTTGATGGGACATGTTTGGGTAACATGTGCCGGGTTTTATCTGCAGTGATGACGGGAACTGCGCGTCTCCTGACAGTCATTCAGTGGTGGCCACTGCAGGAAATGCTTTTACGGCAGCTCACCGCACACACGGTATGAATGTTGATCCCGTGGCCCGTATATGAGAGCCATGGGGTAACTGAGCATTAGCGTCTATCTATCTATCTATCTATCTATCTATCTATCTATCTATCTATCTATCTATCTATCTATCTATCTATCTATCTATCTATCTATCTATCTATCTATCTATCTATCTATCTATCTATCTATCTATCTATCTATCTATCTATCTATCTATCTATCTATCTATCTATCTATCTATCTATCTATCTATCTATCTATCTATCTATCTATCTACCTGTCTGTCTGTCTGTCTGCGTGTTTGTCTGTCTGTGGCCAAAGTATTCGTACGTATGCTTATTCTCCCATGCTATTAAAGGTGCATCCTTTGATTGCCATATCCTCACACGGTCCAGGCAGGTTGGTTGCACAGGCAACTCAAACTTTTGCGGCATCACTAATTTTGTTGCTTGCAAAGTGTTTACTTTACTTAATCTCTGTTTATTTGTTTCCTCATTCATAAAAACGAAATAGCCCCTCTTTCTGCTTGAGTCCTTCCACTCAAAGGCAAGTATGATGACCCCTGTCTATCTGTATATCTGTCTATCATTATAACCACTCTCGTTCTGTTTGACATTTTTCTGAATGTGGAAAAGTAAGGCAGCTTTGTCGGTTCTTTTCATTGATTTCTTCTTTTGTCCTGTGTTTTTGGCGACTTTGAGGAAGAACACGTACTGTAGTAAACCATGGCACAGATGCCGGTGTATACATTCCTACCTAAATGTTTGGTGGAGAAAATCGAAGGACTCGGAGAAAACCACCGTGCACAGTCAGTGGCAGGAACTCTTTCCACATGCTTCCCCTGCCGTGAATCGAACTCGGCCGCAGAGGTGAAAGGCGAGCGTGTTGCAGCTCTGCCAACCGTGTTAACGCCATGCCCACTCTCTTTTTGTTGGTTGCCCTATTTGCACCCCAGACCACTGACGACACAGTTTTCTTTTCAAACAGCCACACTTTACCCACGTGATTGTCATTCATTCACATATTTTCTTTCTCTAATTCACTGTTTCTCTAGATTGAGCTGTTTCCTTTTGAGACAAGTGAACCATATCTACCAACTTATGTTCGATTTGAAATTAATAAACAGCTAAAGCGATGTCTCGTTTCTTTTTTCGAAGCAATTGTCCCCACAGGGAGTACAAAGTCATGAATATTTGCAGTGTTATTTCCTGGAAAAACCTTGTTCAGACTCTTCATGGGATCTCATGAAGTTTATACAGTGACGTATCCTAACACACTATTGTCTTATCCCGAAAATTGCTTAGTACATTATAAACATTCAGTAACCAATCTGGGAACTGAAAGCTCACTGACGTGCTTAATGAAGAATTTAGAAATGCGCTGTCAGAAACGTTTACTGCATCAAATGTACATGTCGTGATTTTTTTCTTACTCTACAAAGGATTTCTTGAACTGAAAAAAAAACATCTGCAAAAATATCGCAAAATTAGTTCCCATGTTTGTTTTATATGAAAACGTCTGCGTAGTACCAGTAATTTTGCACGGCCGCCATCGTTTTTACGGAACTCAAAGACTGAATCAAAATACAGCGAACAGACATAATTATGAGGCAATGGACATCAGACCATAGATGCAATCATATGACTAGCTTTTTCATTGTTTTCGTAACTATGTGGTGCTTAGCATTCTCATATTTCCCCCAATGATAATGATGTAAGACACGTCTTCAACGCATAGTACTCAATGTACATCAGCATCATGTGATTAAGGCACTTACACACCTCATATCCTATGAACATACATTGTTGTTCACCCTTCGATTATCTCTGTATGAGGAATAGAGTCAAAGTAAAGCATTCCATAATTTCCCCCAAAGGGGAAATATATCCTTCTTTTGGTGAATAAGCAATAGCATAGACACTGTAGATCAGAACTTCAAACTGTAGCGAGAGGTCGTGTCAACAAGTATCTGTTCATTTGGTCCAGAATAACAGCTACGAACGTAAAGAGTATTGATATAGAAAGCCACAGATACGTACCCACTCATCGGCTACAGTGTGGTGCAGACACACAGCATTAACACTCGGACATATACACTGTCAACTTTTACACATTTCATCATTTGTATTACCAGTTTATATGCATCTCACAATTTCAGCTGTATCATGTTTGCCTCAATAGAAACAGCAAAGTAACTTGAAAAATACAGCAATGTAGGTCTGTTAGGTCAATTTACACCATGGAAGACCCCGAAGTTTCAAAGTCGAATGGATCGGTCACTGTGTTATATATAAATGTATACGTGTCCACTACAACTGCGGACTGCTGTCGTGAAATAAGAACAAAATACAAAACAAAAAACAATGAAAACAATCATTCAAACAAACACCCCCCCCCAAAAAAAAACCTCCAACAACAACCGCAAGATAGTCTCATATTACATGCTACACCAGTGTCTGTAAAAAGTTAAATAAAAAACAAAACACACACACGTGATGTTATTTGAATCCAGTAACAAGTAGATAGCACCGTAAAAAAAACTTGTGTGAAGACATTAATGCTATTGTCGCTGGCACGAACGTTCAGTGTATAAGATATGGCTGTATGTATCGTATCTGAAAACGATGAGATAAAAACTCCATAAACTTGTTTGTATACCCTTTGAGCGATACTGCTTGTTTAGGTGCTAAGGACCTTAAAAGCAACTCGTGTCATTTGCACGTGTCTTCAGAAAGCTCAAAGATTTAAGGATATGCATATTTTTCTATTTAGTGTCTTTCGCCTAAATTGTTTCATGGAGCTTCCCATGTCAGCTTCGATCCAAAAGGATCCGCAATTTAAATACATTTACTTCATTATACAAAAGAGATCCCCATTCCTTTACCATACTGACGTGAACTTAGTAAAAACAGCCATGAGATGTAACTATTGCTATTAGGCAAGGATATACAAGCATTTTGGTGGCATGTTGAAAAGCTGATATTTGTAATCCGTGTAAATATCCTGCACTCCCATGTCCAATGAAAGACATATTCTATGAAATATTGGGGTTTTTGGGTTATATGTGCGCACAAAAACAAATTTAAGTGGAAGATGATCGATTTTCTAATAAAATGTTTCCTTTCTCGCAGCGTTTGGGCATGAAAATGTATGCTACACAACCCTGGTTTTTACAATCCATTTGCCATCGATAGCATTTCAGAAATCAAACACCTTGATATAACGTTTGACTCATTTTTATTTATTTTTTTCAAAATAGTGTTTCTCTAATAATAATTCACTTGATATAACGTTTGACTCATTTTTATTTATTTTTTTCAAAATAGTGTTTCTCTAATAATAATTCACCCACACTGACAGCTACAACAGATATGTTACGGACACATCAAAATTTGTATGTATTTTGTTGCGTACATAATACGTAATGTAAAAGAAAAATGCAGCATGTATCAGTGACGTAATTATGTTCATGTGAGGTCAAATCAATCGGTATTTTTGATTAAATGTACGAGGGAAACGTAGACAAACATACTGGTAACAAGATTAAGTACCTCATTTTTTGATTAATTCGAATTGGCAAGCACGTACGTACAAGTTAAACACGTCATAATTTGAGTTTAAATTTCTTTTTGTCTTAAAGTTAAACCAATAATGGCAGGACAAAAAGGGGTACTTAATGTGACTCTTCTAGAAGAATCACACGTATTTTCGTTGCCGTAATAGTTAAAGTGAAGATCCCGATCCAGGGCAATACTACAAAATTCCGCTTTACAAGTTAGATTGGTTTACGAATATTAAAGGAATAGGGCCTACAAAATGTGCAAATTAGACATGAAGCAAAACTCCGTACCTCCGTATCAAAAAATCATGTTGTCCTCTTTCCGTGACGCATATGATATATATATATATATATGTATGTGCATGTCTAAAATAAAGTTGAAGACACATAAGAACCTGGAAGACATCATTCCTTGGGCCGCTGGACCTTGTTTTGTTTGTGTTACAAGTCACAAATAAGTAATACAATACTGCTCAGTTTTCAGTTGCCCGCACAGACAAACTTTCTGCTTCACATAATATAGGAGTTAAACGATGCGCCTTTAGATTGGGAGCACATGCGTATACACAACGTCAATGAATGGCGTATACTGGAGTTTGTACACTTCAGTCCTGCCGTGTCTCTTTTTATCTGTGTCACAAGTGATAAAGTTTGGGTTTTATGTGGTAAGGCCAAGGGCGAGGCCGATATGTTTCGGAAGCACTAAAGACTGTAGTTTATGAAGAATCGTTCAAAAGGTTGAAATGACCGACTTAAAACCACCAGTTGCCTCTCATGAGTGACTGCCTGTCTCAGGTCGGGAGTGAAATTTGTTTCCTCCCATTGGTGTTGGAAGATGAATGTTGATGTTTGGTAACTATTAAATGTCTTTGTTGTCACTGTTGGGTTGAAATTTATGCATATCAGTAATGTTTTTTTGAACTATTTAAGTGGGTTGTGACATTATGTATGACAGCCCGGGATGGCAGCGTGATTGGTACGTAATTTGTCAATGTCAAACCAACGGAAAATTAAAGCGAGTACTCTACAAATGGTTCCATTTAAGAAAGCAACACTTGAAAAACGGCGAAGGATTAATACCTTAATTTGACTTTGCCCTGTCTGATCCAATGTTGAATCCTTTTGAAGCCTAGAAAATAAAACTGTTCACCGTGTGTCGCCAATGCTAGCGTAGTAGAATTGCGTTCACGCACGTCACCCATAAACTGTTTCATGCTAACAACCAAGGAAATGACATAAATACTTAATTAGGGAACTAAATGTGATATGTTAGTACAGAGCTTGGCGAATGAGAGAAATGGCAGAAGGATCAAACCCATTGACGCAAGAAGAATGCAATTAATGTATGTTACGCAACTGTGCTGACAAACGTGGTCTTTGGAAATTGTTTGGTTCATTTATTATATTTTATGTTCGGAACGAGCAGGACTCGAACCTCCAACCTTTGGCATCAGTCGCCTTGCTGAAATGGGAAACACACATATCCACTCGACCAAATCCCCATTCTTAAAAAGAATGGTTCAATGGAGGTAGTTAGGTGCGAGTGCCATATCAACGCGTTTATGCAGTATAGGTACTGAGTCGGCATTTGTTTCTAGAATCGTGGACTTAAATCCACCAGCATTAAGGAAATGGCCAAAATATATATTTTATGTTCGGAACGAGCGGGACTCGAACCTGCAACCTTTGGCACCAGATTATTACTTGTGTTCGATTATTTGCATCTATTTTTCAGCTTTGGCTGCGTGGCGGCTAATTTTAGGGTTTTGCTACAAAGAAACCATTTTTTCAAGAATCCTCCTCCTCCTCCTCCTCCTCCTCCTCCTCCTCCTCCTCCTCCTCCTCCTCATCATCATCATCATCATCACCATCATCCACACACTTGTTTAATGAAGACCCCTAAATTCACATGCATGATCCCTTTGTATAGGAATTTCAAAGGCAACATGTAGTTATCATGTCCGCTTGCACAAATCTTGATCGAGCTGTAATCTGAGTTATTTTAGCTGAAGCAATGGCTAATCACAGGTAGCCAGTTGCACAAGTCCTGGTTAATGGTAACCAGAATTGCAAGCTGAGACGTGGTTTACGCTGATAACAACTTGGGGTATGTGGTAAGCGGTGCTTAACCAATGTTATGACCAGTTGCACATGTTTGTTTCAAACTGGGTTTCAAATCCAGGTTTTGACTCCCTAATTCAGGTTGCTGAAACTCCAGCTTGAATCCAAGTTGCAGCTTAGCTTGTGCACTACCCAGGTCAGTTGCACAGGGTTAGCTGAAGTACAGATTATACAATCTCGAGTTCAAGCCACAATGACACAATTTCGTTTCAAATACCTTGACTTCTGCCGCATATTTCACCTTTATTTTTTAGCTAGGCTATCATTTTTTTCACATCCACAACCAGTTTCTGAATGTATTGGACTTATAATATTTCACATCAGGTCAGGTAGGCTCATCTTGTATGCAGGGCAGGCTAATACAAGCAGTTTCGTCATGATGACAGGAAAGGTGAATGTTACTCCACTGGAGCAAAAAATCCGGTCTGAACTTGGTGGCAACAAAAAGATATAATAGAGTGCAAAAATGATGGCCTGGCCCTGTGATCAGCTGACATAGAAATGGAACATCGCGACAGTGAACAGTAAAATTCACATAAGTGACCCTGACCTTCGAAATGAGGTCACACATGTATTGCAAAAACAACACAAAGATTCATGAAAAAAGAGAAAAAATTACAGAGCTACATCTTGAGCAAATTAAGGTCTAGCGGTCACCACGTGGCCCTATGCAAGTTACAATTGGTCCGTCGGTTTAGAGAAGATTTTTAAAGATTTGACCAAATATTACAGAAAAACATAACCCATATTAATAAAATTCAAACCCAACAATGACAGCAAAGAGATTCCAGAGCTACCAAAGCATCAACATTAATCTTCCAATAACAGTGTTAAGAAACAAATTTCACTCCAGACTTGAGACAGGCAGTCACCCATAAAAGGCAACTGGTGGTTTTAAACTGGTCCTCTCAACCTTTGAAATATTCTTCATTAACTACAGACTATAGTGTTTCAAAAATGTATAGGCTTAACAACTCAAAACCCAAATTGTATCACTTCTGCCAGAAATAAAATAAGAGAATTGGTAGGCCTATCAATTTTTAGTTCTCCTGACTTGTCAGTCAAATAATAATAATAATAATAATAATAATAATAATAATAATAATAATAATAATAATAATAATAATAATAATAATAATAATAATAATAATAATAATAATAATAATAATAATCCAAAATTCACCGGAGAACAACCATTTGGATAGACTTGGTGCAGACCTCTGCTCGGTACATTCCCACCAAGCTTGAAGTGAAGCTGATCAGTGCTTTTTGAGAAGACGTCGAAAATGTGAAGTGTGGGTGTCAGACGACGGATCAAGACCCACTACATAAGCTCAGATGACTGACAAGTCAACTGAGCTAAAAAAAGGAAACTTCGGAAAAATCACGGATCCGTACGATGCACGCCAATGGGTAACAAACCGAAATATGAGGCAACTGAAGTCTGCCTCATTTCGAAGATGAGTGCCCCTGCTAAAAGAATTGTAATGTTATCAGTATCTGGAAAACGGAGGCCACAGATGACGCTTTAAGCTGCACATCTTGAAGCCTTCCATCCAACAATTCAAGTATATCCATGACTGCATGCTTTGTAAAGCGAAACCGATATAGAAAACTTTCATCATCACATTTTAGGAATGGGTTGCTCCTATCTTGCAGTATAGGTGTCCTTCGAACAAGCTGCTCTGCTATTTCAATGCCATCCAAATGTTCTGAATGTGTAGCCATATTTCAATTTCCTTGCGCAGCTGGCCAGATTCATGTGTAAAGGGCACAATCACACAGAACAGACACTCACCTGTACATAAAAACAACTACATATGTGTCAATCATTGACTAATGTGTAGTTTTTATGCGTTGGTGTATGTGCCATTGCATGACTTTTGTGAAAGAACAGGTTCATAAACGTGGTGTCAAACCTGCCTAGGGATGAGTTCAGAATGATCCTGGATTCAAATCCAGGTTTGAGATACCACCAGACTTGTGTAACTGCACCAGTTCAAGCCTGTGATCAAGTCTGACGTGAATCCGGCTTCACACAAGCCTGGGTTCAAGCTAGACATGTGCAACTGGCCAAACAAACGTATATAATATAATGTGATGTCCTTTGTCTGGGCGTTAATGTAAACCATATTTCAGCTAATTGAATTGTCCAGGTAAAATAAAGCTATCATTCTTTCATTCATTCGTTCATCACAAACTTCTTGAATTTAGTCTGAAACCATGGTACACGCAGGTTCAGAGTGAATCCAGGATCAAACCTCAGCTTGAGACACTGAAGAGAGATATGCAAACGGACACTCAGCAGAGGCCCAGCTTTATATAATCCTAGCTGAAGCTGGACATGTGCCTCTGGCCACTTGATAATAAATTAAGCACCTGCTTCTTGAGCTGTGAATAAATGTAAGGATCACGCAAAAGCCTAGTTTTCTTTTCACGAGAGATAATGAAAACATACACAGTCACGTGATCTTTTGTGTTCACGAGATCGTGTGGGCATTACGTAAGACCTTTTCTTGTTTGGGGGTGAGGATCTTGTCTTAATATCTGGTCAGTTTGATCAACAACAGTTGAGGTGAAAGGACATGCAAGATGAGCAGGTCGGAAAGTCAACACAGGTTTGTGTTTTTAAACTTTTTCATCATTTGTCACAGTCTGCAAGCGCAAAAGTTTCAACATTTTCCGAACAGCACAATTTGGAATTTTACAATTCCCAATCTTATATCATTTTTAACCATCAAAATAAAAAATGCACACACACACACACACACACACACACACACACACACACACACACACACACACACACACACACACACACACACACACACACACACACACACACACACACACACACACACACACACACATATATAGACAGGCTATAGAAATAGCAAATTTTATGGCCCAGCAATGGATCATCCCTCTCAAGTTGGGTTAATCTTGTTGGAGGCTCTACCCCAATAGGTAAGGGTGGACTCAACCACCCTGCTTGCGTACGCAGCTAACCCTCTCTTTGGGTTGGTCGGTTATTTTGACTTCCGGTCAGTCAATTCAAATTCATACTGGTCAGTCTCATGCACAGTTGTTACCCTGTGCACACCTATTTATTTCGCTCTCGTTAGTTTCAAGTTTTGAAGTTGTTCGAAGTCTACTGCTTTCCTGCTTCGCCCACCTCCTCCCCAACTTAGGCCTCCTGCAAGCAAAACTCAACAGTTAATATTTAATAGCTGCAAATGTCGGTGTGAGCGGCGGTTCGCACCCCCACATTTGACAGAGATTGTACACGTGTAGATAGGCAACCTTGTCTGCTGGTTCATTGGTACTGCGCATGACAGTTTCGTTTGACTCCCATGTATACCACAGAAGAACCAGCAGGCAAGGAGCCACTCCTAGTTAAATTATATTTGTAAATAAAGGGGCCAGTGGGGAGAAACCCACTGGCTAAATTCTTCCACAATCAGTCATTGGTTGTCTTGTGATTTTACAATCTCTGGCCCAAGGACTTCCTAATTATGTTAGAGATTCCTTGCTGCGCCATAAATATATTTAACAGTATTAAGATGGATGGATAGTATCACACCAATAAAATGTCTGTTTTTAATCCGATTGATACATTCGCCACCTAATAATAAAGCAGAGAGAAACTTGGGCAGTTTGCAGGCACCTTAATGGCACCGGTATCACACAAATGTCACCACGGCTGCCACGTGTCGGTCAGTCCAACGAGAGAACTCAAAAGCCATTCAAATAATGGAGTAGGGCATGTGCAGTTAAATGTAACTGGCATGACGATGACAAAACCCGTTGGCCGATAAGACAGAGGGGTTAATAAATTGTCAACTTCCCCGCATCGCATTTCATTCACGTCAAAGAATCTAGTTTTATTCACATTGTTTCAATGAAATAGAACAAAGGCTAAAGAGAGTGATCAAACAACATTAAACTCAGTGGTGGTTTACTTATTCGCAAGTGACAGAGTTGACAAGTAAGACGAAACAAAGTGGCGAGTCTGAACAAGCAAGTCGCCGCTAGACGGCAGTGAACGGAAAATAAAGAAAATTGTAGGCTGTCATACAGCAGGGATTAATGTGAAATAGGTAATTTCAAATATGGAAAAATGCTAAACTTGCCAACTATTGTCCTTAAATGACGGGAACATGACCCTAAAATATACATCGTAACAACGAACTTAGCCAACAGCAAGAAGGCATGAAACTTGAAACAACAACAGAAGCCGTTGGGTCAGAGCTTGAACTAGTCTGGATGTAGTCATTTGCGACAATAAAACAATCAGATTACCAGGATAGGGATATGCACGGTGATTGTGCTGACAAACGACAACGGGGTGCTTGGAGAAGTGGCTGAGAACGATTTCCAGCTTCAGGACGGCATTGAATTAGCGTGAATGAAGGGACAATGTCAACACGAAATGCCTTCAATGAACAATCTCACGATGAATATTGGTTATGTGTATAAATGACAGCGTGGTTGTTGGTTGTGTTCGATTATAGCTCTTAACGACCGATGCAAAATTATTTCTCGGTCTGCATGTAGACATTGCAGGACAAAAAGAGTGATTGTAATGGTTCAAAGTTAGAATTACGCAAAATTAGATTAAGTCTCTTACAAATATGACATTAATGACTAAGTGGAAATGCGTGGGAATGACCAGCAAACTCGAAGCTTAATTGACCAAATATCCCAACATACAAGCAGATCCCAATATCATGAATATCATGCTACATTGATGACTTCAACCACCTGCCCAGATGATGGTGATTCAGCCAGAAATGAAACACATTGGAATTGAGAACAGATATCTTTCAGCCAAAATGTAATAAATATGTAGATAAGAAAATGCTGAAAAAATAATGGATACCAATTCATAGATTTAAAAAATCTGGTCTATGGTAGCTTTTCACTTCACGATCAGTGTAAAATCAAACAAAAAGTAAAAGCAACGCCGACTTCCAATTCTTTTTTCACTATTTTCATAATAAATAAGTAAATGTCATGCATAAAGTGGCCCCAGGAGATCCTACCCCGTTCCTACACCAAGGAAATCCCAGTATGCCAGCAGGTTTTAATATCATAAATATGGGCAGATCGCCAACCCCAGCCACCTGCCCCAGTTTACCATGGGTCAGCTCAAAATTCAGTAAATCTAATTAAAGTGTAGTGTGAAGATTTTGTAGCAAAAAATTAATAAACATAGAGGAAAGCAAAAGCAGAACAAATTTTGGTACTACTATATAGAAAAAATGCAACTGATAAATAGTCGGCTTTCCTATCCGTGTTTATATTCATATGAAAACAATCAATTCGCTTCATTTCATAGCAGAAATGTGTGCAAAAATGGTGGTTATAATGCTTATTAATGCTGATAATTGAGGCGTCAATCAATATGGTCAAGTGATTATGAGACAAAGACAATTGTCACCATGTTGCCAAAACTTTTCAAAACACTGTGATACACCCAAGCTCTGATAATAGCCCTGGTATAAGCTTGTGTTAAGTGTGATTTTCCTGAGTGATGCGTCTCTTCCTTTTGTCTAAGAAAATCCAAATCAAACAAAAGTTAATAACATATCATCTTTGAATTTGTTTTTGTTATCCTTCATCCACACACAAGCACATTAAGAGTTAACGGCGCCATCTAGTGACATTTTTACGAACTCTCCATTTCAACTCTGTCTTGTATACACTGTAAATGCAGCCAACTATGGGTGCAAGGGTTGTTTAAAAATCACAAAATGTGGATAAGATGCTATGTTCTACACGTTAACAGAAATTTTAGAGATTTATCTAAAAATATACAAAATTTTCCAAAAAAAGGTGGAGCGTTACTTTTGTTGTCTAGTATTATCTGTTTGTTCATACTGCTAAAATTAAGAAATCTCGCTCATAGTCATTTACCACATTTGTTTAGTTTAAACATATTTATTTCAACTGGATTGCCCTATAGTACATCGAGATGTCACTAATCGAGGGGTTCTCCAGAACATGGAGTGACACACAAAATGTATATTACAAAACACACATGACAAAACAAGAAAAAAGTTACCCAATTAACAGAGAAGCTGTACACATGCTTCAGATTTGTACCCTGCATACAAAAATCACAGCAGTAGTAGTCATCAAAATGAGAACAAGAACATGTAGGATGTGGGATGATGTTGACTTTAAAGAGATCAAAGTTAAGTCTCGAGAATCCAAGACGAAGCTGGGTATGACAAATGTTGGCAAATCTGTGTCCTTGGGTATAGTAAACAGGAACATGATCCACTGCTAGTAGTGTTGCTTTCAGCTTTGATTTGAATATTTGGAGGGAAATTGAGTCTCTTATATCGGAGGGAAGATTGTTCCACAGTTTGATGGCGTCAGGTAGGAAGGATTTATCTAAGCGGTTAGTTTAGCAATTGATGGGACGTATGGAGCTAGTGTGGCGGAGGTTTTGAGCATTAAAAGTAGGTGGAATTAATCGAGAGAGATACGAGGGTGTTTAGTTGTGATACATTTTGTAAAGAAGTAACTTAAAATACTTCCTCCTGCTGGCGAGTGTTGTCCAACCAAGTTCACGTATGAGATTGGCGTGTGATGTGTGTCTTAATGCACCTGTGCATATTTTGGCAGCGTCAAACTGTATGGATTCAATAAGATCAGAAAGTCCCTGACCACAGCTGTCAAAGAGCACACAACCATATTCAAGAATTGGTCGAACCATAGTTAAATAAAGTGTAATCAGAGCTTTGCGGGAAAGTTTATATTTGAATCTACGCAGAAGGGCAATTCACTGGCTCGCTTTGGTGGTAATACGAGTAATGTGAGCATGCCAAGATAAATTGCTACTGAGAGTAATACCAAGATGAGTGTGTGAGTCTGACGCAGGTATTTCAGAGTCTCCAAGACGAACGGGTGGATGCTGTGGTTTAACAAGTTTGATTGAAAATATGACAGAAAGAGACTTTAAAGCGTTAAAGATAACACGCCACAACTTTCCCCAGTTATGTATAACAGAGAGATTAATATTCAAGTGAATAGAAGTTTCGATGGGGTTATTAACAACTTCAAGTAGACTGGTATCGTCAGCAAAAAGTCTGACATCACATGTAATATTATCAAATAGGTCATTAACATAAACAAGAAAGAGAAGTGGACCCAAGATGAAACTCTGTGCCAAGTAATGGAGTATTTTTGTCTGAAGGCTGTAAAATGCCACTAAAGAGATCATAAGACTAGAAGCTGTGTCCACCGTAAGTAGGGAATGGTTAAAAGTTTCATCCTCTGACCCACAAATAGAATTTATCTTTCAGATTTGTTTCGTTTCACTGTGATGTAAAGGCTCCGAAACATGTTGAGTAGTTACCCGCTGAAGACCCTTTAATTTATTTGGGCTGATACAGCCTATGTCAAAATTTTACAGAGGAATGTGTGCAATATAGACAACAGTAATTCCATATATATACAGGTTAGACAGGGACAGGTTAGCTTATGGAGAGTAAAGCGTTCGAACTGCGGAATAGGATATTGACTACTAGGAAGTGGTTCTGGGCAAAAAGACACAAATACAATAGTTTGCATTTATTAGGGGCACATTGGCGAAAATGTTTTTTTTTTTTTGCAAAGATCCTATTACCCTGTTGTCGGCCACTATGGGTACATGATTTGTCAATTTGAGGACAGGTGGTGACCCACAGCCATGACGAGGCGGCGCAATGTGGCTGTCAACATACCACGACTCCTGACCAAGATGGTGGTGTCTCAGTGTAACTACCACCAGGTCATGATGTATTACCTAGATGGTGTGTCGCTATGTGACATGCACCACGTCACAATGCAAAATCTAGATGCTTCGTCTGGATGTGACTGCCACCATTTCATAATATATTATCCAGGTGGTGTGTCTCAATGAGACCAGAAGCGAGAAACATAACCCCGATGGTATGTCCAAATGTTATCTGTACCGTCACTGCATTCTTGAATTGTGACATAAACTTTATCACATATGTAGTCCATTCATAATTTTTAATCGTTTCCCTGGGACTTCTTTCCTTCTTTGGAATGTTTAAGTATTTTATGATTAGATACTCCTAAAAGGTTCTGCAGTGAGTTTTCGAGTGAGCCAAGAGTTCAGCTCTTTATGTAGAGAAAAGTTTCTTACTCTTTATTTCCGACCTTTTCCTCCCACGGACGTAGGATATATTTTGAGTGACAAATCAATAAGACTTATACTTCATAATACAAAAAAAAAAAAAAAAAAAATAAAAAAAAAAAAAAAAAAAATAAAATAAAAAAAAAATAAAAAGAAAAAAAGAAAAAAATGACTTTTTTCCTCCATGGTTAAATTGTATATCCAACCTTAGATTTATTGGCAAAAAAAACACAAAGTAAACGTAGTTTTGCAATGTCATTATGGGCAAAATGCACAGGCTGTAACACAAAATTCCTTCCATCCCATACGTTAGATAGAGCAATTAAAACAAAGTTTTAAAAAGGTATTATCGTTATCACGATTAAAAGAAACATTCACCATTATCATTAATTAATATGGTTAATTGAAGCAGCTGAGCTTATCTTTGGGATGAGAGAACCTAACCAAAATGGTCTGTGTGATCACATTCATCATTACAAAATCTTTAATACTAAGGGATATTCTTCGAAGTGAAAACAAATATACCTTACTTGGACACTCAATCAATGAAACTCCTTAAAATTTTTTAGGGATTATCTTCAAAGTTAATTCAAATTTATCCTATTCAGATATTAAATCAATGGAATGTTTCCTTTTTCGTCGGTAAGTGTAAGCAGGTAGACCCCAAAAGAAAATAGAGACGCAAATGTAAACTTGACACAAAATAAATTGTTATATCGAATAGTCTGCACATATTTCACATAGAAAGGACTGTATTGAAGCACGAAAGCCCAAATGAAGACAATTTTAGTGGCCAAAAATATTTTTATTCCCGCGGAACACATGACAAATAGCTTCTGCGTAATGCAGTCCATGGAATAGAACTTAGATGGCCCAAGTTTTTATCGTTATACGACAAACAGACAGGACAAATAGAATAACTGCTGAAACAAGGCAAACCTTCTTCTTCTTCTTCTTCTTCTTCTTCTTCTTCTTCTTCTTCTTCTTCTTCTTCTTCTTCTTCTTCGTCTTCTTCTTCTTCTTCTTCTTCTTCTTCTTCTTCTTCTTCATCTGCTCCTCCTCCTCCTCCTCCTCCTCCTCCTCCTCCTCCTCCTCCTCCTCCTCTTTATTCACGTTGGGGTAGTTATCAGGAAAAAATAGGTTATTTATGTCGAGAACTCTTTATACTCTGTATCAAATGTTTGTTATCAAGAAACTGTCTTCATTTCGCACTGAAGGCTCACTTCAACGGACTCGTCTTTCTGGGACTGTCTACGTCTTGTGAGAAATACAACCAGGAAAAATAACCCACAAATACAAAGTTTCGATATACCACAGAGCAGAAAAATGGGCTTAAAGCTGTGCGTCATGTCCGCCAAGGCAGCTGAAAAGGGAAATAATAGGCAGAAAATCTCACTAGTCTGTCAAAAATGGTGCTCAAAACTAAGAAATGTGAACTAATTCAAAATGTGTTAAATGCATAACCTTTGACTTTCTTAATCATTGATTTAGTAATATACAAAACAAGAACCTGGTTGTGACATTAAAAATATGTTATGAAATATTTCTCTAATGAAACATGTAATACAGCAGCATAAAGTCACTCGATTTTAGAATGGAACAGGAAAAGCTACTCTCTTGAAGAGATGTTTTTTAAAGTTCTAATTAAAATATATTCTCTTCACTCTCCAGATTTTGCTCTTTTTTCAAAGGAAAAACTTTGCCTTTTTTATAAACAAAAGCCATAATCATGAACATGGAAGAAAACAACTCCTATATTATGGGAAAGTATGCACACTGAGGATTAAAAATGTAGACAGGTTGACTTCAAGTATTATAAAAAATAAACTTCACTTTGTACTGACATTTGTCATTTGGTAACATTTCCTTTTCCGGGACCACAACATACATTACTAATCTGCTCTTTATGGCACACTAAGTTTGCACAAGAGAGAAAATGTTGCCCATGTTTACCATACCCTATGTTCCTTGTGAATATGGTGAAGAAGGATTTCTAAGTCTATTTTTTGTCTACAAGGCAAGCTTACAAGTCACGGGAACAGATGCATCAGAAAAGATCTTTTGTGTGCCACATGAAAATGGAACCGTTACAGAATATTTGGTTGTTTACTTCCGGTGCTACAGCTTTTGAGGGCCAGGTTTGTGAGCACTGCAGGTATCTGTTTCACAAACTCATTCCAGCCCGATGGAAGACCAAGTCAACAACTTTCTAGGCACACTCTGTGCGCAATGCGCCTGAAGCGCGCCAAGGATAGCTGTTGACCACGGGCATATAATTTGGAATGATCTTCCATGCAAGTTTTATCCAAAATTTTGAAAAATAATCTCTAAATTAGTAAAATACAATTAACAGACGACCTTTAGATATTAGCGGGAAAAAGCGTCAGTAGGGTATGCTCATTGTAAACTGACATTCAGTAACTGTGTTGTAACGCCCTAGACAAAGACATGCGGCATGAAGGACGGCAGATACCAAGATAAACTAGACATGTTAATGTTCTGACATGAAATGTTAGGTAGAAAACAGTTGGTATTGATGTTGGTCGTATTAGTCAAATATGTTGTAACAGATAATGTTTAAGTGCAGAGGGCGCATTTTTGTCGACTTTTGATACATTCTTTTTTTTGGATTGTGGACGTGTCTCGCTCAATTCATCTGACTAAGATAAATCATGCAAAATCAACCTCAAAGGGTATAAAGAACCACATCTTCATGGTGTATACGTGTTTCTGGCTATACATTATTTCCTCCCAAATGGTTTGTTGTGCGTACCCGACACAGGCAGAGAAACAATGAGCATCACTCCTTGCATGAAAGACACAATCCCAAAGCCATGCGCCAGCTTTTCTTGACCAATCAAATCCACACCTACTGGGATCTCTATGGCAGAGAAAATGCCTGCAAAGAAAAACACGAAAAGATTGAGCGAGATGATAAACCAGGAAAACAGAACACAATTTGTTTATCGAATAGTTATGTCTGGGTAGACATTTTGTTTTTCCAAGAATTAATTCTTTCTTTCTTTCTTTCTTTCTTTCTTTCTTTCTTTCTTTCTTTCTTTCTTTCTTTCTTTCTTTCTTTCTTTCTTTCTTTCTTCTTCTCCTCCTCCTCCTCCTTCTCCTTTTCCTTCTTCTTCTTCTTCTTCTTCTTCTTCTTCTTCTTCTTCTTCTTCTTCTTCTTCTTCTTCTTCTTCTTCTTCTTCTTCTTTATGACCAGATTTGTCCAGAGTTTTTCTCGGACTTCACTATTCCGAAAAGCACCAAACTTGCCATGGTGAATGACCTACCAGTGAAATTAGGCACCTGAATTGGAGTAGTCATGATGATTAAAATTATGCAAATGAGGGGCAATTAAAATTCTGAAAGCTCCATATCTTCTAAACTATTGGATATAAACACAAAGTTCTAACTTACACATATTGGTTCGAGACAATTGGCAAATCCAATAGCATACAAACAAAACTTGGGGGATTTAAGGGTACGCCAAGTTCACCAAATTTCTCTCCAATCCACATACAGGCCTTGAAATGCTTGCTGTATGACCTACTGCTTGACCTCCATGGTGCCAGGCAACCATTTTGCATTCATAATTAATTAGCTTGACCCTGTCTCACAGACAGCCTTCTATCCAGCATGCTAGGTGTATGCTTTGGAAGGTTTGGGTCTTGTAGCAAATTGGGGGAGGGGGGACTCCCAACAACTGTGTAATGAGGCTCTGCTGAGTTTATCAGTCCCAAAAGGACCACAGGCTCCAGATGTCTAGGCAGAACAAGCCTGAGTGTACCCTCTGTTAAAAGTAGACATCATACAGAGCTGAGTCGGCCAGACCAAGGAGGGTAGAATTTGTGTCATCTGAGTGGACACTTTCATGTCTTTGTTTTCTTGTAAACAATGAGATGAAGCCTGTTCTTCATAGCCAACACTGATACAGTATAGTTTTGTCTTCGGTTACAGGTACATGTTTTTGTAGCTTCTTGACAGCTTCTGTTAAAATTTGTATATGTAATGAAGGAAGAAAGACAGTTTTGTATTGCATGTATACACATCCCCTTGAATTATATGTATACACTGTACATATATATGTGCATGTACGAATAATATACATATACATACACACATACTCATCCATACTCCTCAGAAGGCCTGACCCTCCTAGTAGTGGGCACTTTTCTCTGGTCCCATGGGTGACTTTTTCTGGTCCCAAGGGTGCCCAGTTTAGAGAGGTTTCACTGTATTAGTAGACACTGGAATACTCTTTCAGCTACCCTAGATTCTGTTTTTTCAAGAAATCATGGTCCGTGTTTACTCCTAATTATGTCTGTGTGCCAGCAAAGACATACTGTTTTTCTAGGAATTCTTTTTCTTTCTTTCTTTCTTTCTTTCTTTCTTTCTTTCTTTCTTTCTTTCTTTCTTTCTTTCTTTCTTTCTTTCTTTCTTTCTTTCTTTCTTTCTTTCTTTCTTTCTTTCTTTCTTTCTTTCTGTCTTTCTTCTTCACAACCAAGTTGGTCTGGAGATTTTCTCAAGCACTATTTTTCCAAAAACCACCAAACTCGCTATGGTGACTTTCCTAACGAGTGAAACTGTGCATCTCATTTGGAATAGTCATGATGCTTAAAAGTATGCTAATTTAGGGGCAATTAAAATTTTAAAAGCTCCATATCTTCCAAAATATTGCAGATACTCAAAATTTCAATGTGCATATATAGGTTTGTGACACCTGCCAAAATAATGGACAGTATAAGTTAAGTAGAATTTCGATTTATACTAATAAGGGGCTTTGAAAAATTTTAAAGTTGAATATCTCCAAAACTATTATACATAGACATGCCATTTCAACTTCAATTTATGGGGTTGTGGCAAAGCCGCTTCCAATGAACTACAAACCAAAGTTGTAGCTTTCAAGTTATGCAAATTAGGCAAATACACAAAATTAGAATGTTGAATAGCTATAAAACTATTATAGATATTAGCCACATCCAATGAACCAAGAACCAAAGTTGTAGCATTTTACTTTATAAAATGGGGCTAATACACGGAATTTATATTATGTTGAACAATTGCAAAGTGTAGCATTTCAAACTGGTCTCATTTTGAAGGCACCCAGACAGATTTGCAGTGAAGCAAATCTTCTTTTCTCGTCTATATCTGGGTTAGTTCTAAATTTGCCTCAAGGTGGTGCTGCCCATCCTGTTCATGGTTGACCGCCTACAACTTGTGGTCACTTTTCATGACCCTCACTTTTTTCCGTAGAATAACATGGGGAAGTAGCTGATATAAGTTTAACCTCTCTATATATTGCCAAATAAACATTAAAATTTCATTTTATCACAGCTGAGTGTATTTGATAAATAATAACATGTACCTCAGGTAGATTAAAAAAATGATTATTCCAAAAAGCGTCCTCATATACAGGCTGAAAATTTCAGGTTCACTGCAATGTAATGGGCGTTGCTGACCCATCTGACCGCAAATTGCATGGGTTTGCTAGGTGTTACAAACATGCATCATGGGAACAAAAGGCTGTGTGTCAAGAAATTAAACCAACCCACATCACCCCTTTTCCATTTACATTTTTCATCAGAAAGTTCTGGCGCAGAGGAGTGGTCACACAGGTGGATTTATTATATAGTCTTCCCAACAAAGACTATCATTTTTGATTGAGAGTAAACCTTAAACATTGTTCTTATCAAATAATCCATGCTTGCCAATGAACAATTTCGTCTAAGTACATTAAAGTGTGCATAAATATTTGAATGTCCGCGTTCTGGTCTGCATATCCCGATATATAGGTTTATTATATCTTCCAATCCATATTTTAAAATAACCATTTAATTACTGATGGGACTATTCTTGAAAACAATGAAGCAACCATGCAATTTACCATGAGAAGAGTATAACGTTGATGATAAGAGAGACGAAACCATGAGCTTATATTCATAATTGCTATCAGTGATAAGGGGCAATGGACATTTAAAACCATGGGCGAGTATTGTGAATTTTCCTCTTCGTACAGTTTAAATGTTGCTATTGCGTAATATTGTACCAGTTATATCTTTGCATCCATGGTGGGGCTGTATCATTGGTTTCCTGTTTTATATTGTAACAAGTGGATTGCATACAAAATTCAAGTTTATTTTTTTCTCCTCTGATAATATAATGTGAGATTGCAATAGATGAGGGGTTTGTTGTGATTTCAGAATCAAAACCACTGAGGAAGAGAAGAAAGATATTATATATATTTGTAAGGCAACAAGTGGATATGTATGGCAGACCAAACACTACAAGTGCCTATTTTAATAACTACAGTTTACTTTTATAATTGTACTTTTTATGCAATGCACAGATGTGGATAAACCTATCTTGGGTGCTTTGAATGAGACTTTTTCCCATGAATGTTGAGGCAATCTCAAGCTTGCACCCGCTATTAATATTCACCCACTTAAGCATGAAAAAGGAAATAAACAACACATCCAACCACCCACCCGCACACGCACACATGACGTTGCAAAAGTATCTGCGGGGTAAAACACATTTTTGTTTCAAAAGTATCCTCCAGAAAACTGTTCAATTAATACTCAACTTACCTGTAGATATACCAATCAGTGCAGAATACACCACAAAATGTATGTGATGCCACATGAAGAAAGCGGATACAAGCACGATGCCCGACACCACCCCAGACACAGAGCAAACAATAACCCTGTCTGACTGCAGATAATCATTGAGAAATCCCGCAATAGGACGCGTCACTATCTGTGCAATACCAACTATGGTCACGAGGAAAGCTGCCTGCATTTTGCCTACTCCAGAACTTATTGCACACGCAGGCAGGAAATAATCAGGAACTACTCTTACTAGGACACTGGACATACGAAACAGCGAGTAAACGATAAACTCGGCCCGAAAAATTAGGGCAGTGTCAAATATTTCACGCACAATTGCAAAACATTTAGTTTCAGTTATCTTTGGTAATTTTTTGTGACTTTCTGTCGTGTGTGCATCATGTGGACCTTCCTCACTGATTTCAGCTTCTACTGCTTTTTGAATGGTGCCATTTCTGAAAGTTTCTCTGATGAGTGATGACTTTGTTGTAGATTTATGTGGTCGTAGTAACGCCGCCAGTGGCAATATCTGAATCCAACATCCACCTAGCAAAAGTAACGTTCCTCTCCAGCCGTATGTGTCTATCAGAAATTGAGTTAGTGGCGGATAACCGGCACCAGCAATACTCAATGCTGTCATGAAGAGGGAAGATGCAAGCGCCCTCCTTCGGTTAAAATATTGCTGTACTATGACTTGTCCGTTTACCCAAACCAGTCCACCTGCTAGTCCTATAATCAGAAGCATGTTGGGCAGTGATGTCATCACATACAGATGTTAAAGTGTCAGTGTCTACGTATAATTAACCCTTTCCCCCTTAAACCAGCCCAAAACGGCTGTTTGTCAAATGTCGTCTGCTTCAGCGTTTTCAACTAATTTCAACAGTGATGAAAAATAATTTTGAGAATTGCAGATGAGCCCTATGAGGATCACATGCCCCAGGAGAACAGCTTTCCTTGGCATGGGTTGGGCACGTAGTGCCCAACCCATGCCAAGTAAAGCTGTTGACTCAGTTTTAATTAAAAGGGGAAAGGGTTAAGGGAGTCTTGTAAGGAACGGTTTTTATCTTATTACCGACAAACATGAGCACAAGTGTTTGGAAAGAATGAGGCGGCTGTCATGTGGGCCTCTGAGGTAGCTAAAGCCTATCTTATTGTAATTTTCATCTTACCAAAAGGTGTAGACAAAGTAGCTGGCCATATGTTTCGGATAATAGTCTACCTTCTCTCTGAAAAACACACTGCATTGTAAAGAAAGTGTACCATTTTGAAATGCCTACAACGTAAGACATGTTTGAATGAAGGTACTACCCTTCATTCTATTTCTTAAAAGCAACATCGCATAAATATCCGTGCATTTTGCACTTGTAATAATAAACCTGGGATGAACATAAGAATGATCAAATTAGAAAAATGGTTCGTTGTGTTGCAATAGTTTTGCTACATTATTATGACGTCCCTTATAACGTGTTACTCGCACGTGAATAGCTGACAGCCACAGAATGTGAATCTAATTGAGCATTGACACATGCACTATTCTTAACATTAAGAGACCCAGTGTAACTGATCGTACATCTTTTACAAAGACAATACCCATGTTCACAAATTCCAATCCAACAATCAGAGCAAAGTAAAATATAGCAAAGGGCAGAGATTCAAGAATTACCTTAGCATCCACATTCATTTTTCCAATTCCAATGTAAAGAAACAGATTTCTCCCCTAACCTGAGACAGGCAGTCATCCATAAATGGTAACTGGTGAATTTATACTGGAGCTCTCAACCTTTGAATTATTCTTCATTAACTACAAACATTACGTTTTTTCCAGGACATACAGACGTAACCACTAAGAACCAAAATTTATTACTTCCGCCAAAGATAAAAAGGACCTAGTAGGTCTGACCCCTTTTTGGTGCTCCTGATATTCACACCTCTATTACATGTATGTACGGACTGATGACAGCAAGTTCATCATTTAAGTGTGACAGTGTCTTGGATATACTATTTATCTTAAATCAGCATAATAGTGGGGGCCGTATTTGGCACTATATTTGTGGCGATTTTCTTCATCAATTTTATAAGTCGGATAACTAGTTTATGCTCTCTTTCTTTAATTGTATTTCTAGTGTATAACCATACCACACAAGACGCCATAAGTGAAATACAGGTAGCCAAATTCAGGTACAAAAGCTCCACCGAGGTAAGAAACTCCACCAAAAATTGTTGCAACAATGGCGATTCTTCGACATCCATACCGATGGATCAGTGCCCCTGCCACAAAACCTTTGAACAAACGCAACAAATATGTTTGTATTGTCCTAATGTATCACAAAAAATCTGATTCAATGTACCCACTTGAGAATTTTATATACAAGTCTTTGCATTCGTAAAATCACATATCCGGAGAATACGTCACTGATTTCCAATGGTCACGCAATAATTGTAAATTTTGGCTAAGTAGCTGTCTCTTTTACCGTGAAGTACACAAGTTGTATATACATATATATATCCTGATATCAGATACAGATACCTCAAATCGATGACCACGATAATTTGTCAACTTTGCTTTCTTGTGAATTCTTTCCTTTTGCCTCATCATCGTTTTCTTATTACATGTCAACCACGGGGGTTCACCTGGCCTGATCGTAATAATCTTCATAAGAATATATTTATTTGCACTGCCAACTACATTTTTGACGACTTGTCAACTGTTTCATCTGCATCGAGATTCTTAAATTCTTTCCCCAAATCAATTTGACTGAACGAGACATTTCGTCCCGCAAAGCCACTTTAGTCGTGTGTTCACATTTTCCTTTATTACGCTCGTGACCTTTGTACATTTAGGGGTCAGCGTGCAAGATACAGCATATTTGGCACTTTGAGCAGTGTTAATGGTGGCAGGTGACTCCAAAAAAGTGGTCTTGATGTTGTAAGCACATTACAGGTAACAGACCAGTTCACAGGACTCGGGTTTCTTTGGTTCACTTCGCGAAGCGCACCCTCCTTTGTATACATTTTGTGCTCGACCACCCTGGCAGGATTTAACGTGGAAGGATCAGAGAGTAAAACACAGGATGTACTTAGGTTTAATGAAAAATCAAACCGTCCGCAAACTAAGCATGCACATTTCACCACTGATATGACATTTTAGGTAAAAGATTTGCACTGTTCAGCACAATCCATGCTGTAATCGCGAGCGTTAGCCGTGGCGTCCATTATGAACACATGACTGCGTGGTCCCGACTCGGCCACTTGCTGATTGGACAATCAGGACAACAATGGAATGCATAATTAATTAGGGTTCGGAAAAGGTCGGTACAAGTCGGTATGAACAGGTGTATTGACGTATAAGTTGCACAGGGAGAAGTGCTTATCAGTTCCATTACGTTTGACTGTCTGTTATCAATTATAATTTTCTGTTTTCTGTGTTGAGTGGATCATCATTTAAGACACCGCTGATGATTATACTGTCAAGATCCCGTATGTTCTTTATCTACCGTGCAAATAACTAAATACTCTATGTTGACTTCAAACCCTTTAACACCCGTAGATACACTCTGAATACATACTATTCAACATTTGTTTTCTGTGTTCAAACACCTTATTCAATTGACGTGTGTTCTATGTGCTGGAAAAGAAACTAATGTAAGCCATCGTCTTGTTGCGTGATGACGAAGTCAAATATAATTAAATCAAATCATACTATATCTCAAAATCAGCTAAAGGTGTAATGCAAATTCAAGAAATCTTACATATAGTTAAACATATACAAAATTCTATTTTTAAATGTCTAACATCTCTTTTTAATTCTATATCAGTATCATTCAACAAAATCTAGATGCCTTTAAAAGTGTCTTTTTAAATATCTCAAATTGAATTTGAAATATTTTAAGCTTAGATATTTCAAAATAATGGAAACTAAAGGTATCTTAGACACCAATTTGAGACACACACGCACCCCTACCCACCCCCACACACATCAATTTAGAACGTGTAAATTTCGTCTGTACCAGAACCTTCATTGGAGCCACCACCATGACTACAGAGCTTACTAATTAGGCTTTCTGCAACTGTTTGCTCACTACTCTTGAGACAGTTCAACCAAACGTAAAACGTATGTCTTTGTGAGTCCTTATTACTCTGCCAACAGGGATGAAATTGGTTACAGTAAAGGGGGGTGAAACAGGCATTCTTGGTGCTGTTCATAAAGCTGTCCAAAACGTTATACTGTCCGCGTCTAATCTCTGCAAGATTACACCTGACGCGATGAACTACAGATTCGACTTCATACTTGAAATACTGGGCCAATGTAGTGAGAGGGTTCTTTGAGCATATGATCTTAACAGTTACCATATTGGACATTCAATATGTTCAAATGTATGCTAGGCAACACAGATCATGTCTCAGCCAATTGAATAAAGTCATAAAATTAACGTGGGTCCACCCAATGAATGATTAACACAGCCAGCATGATTAAAAACATGCGTGAACCAGCCCTGGCATGGTAATATAAATAAAGTCCATCAAATACCACTTAGAAATTCATACATGGTGAGCGTAATTTCTTCAAAGTAAGTGATATATATATATATATATATATATATATATATATATATATATATATATATATATATATATATATATATATATATATATGTGTGTGTGTGTGTGTGTGTGTGTGTATGTGTGTGTATTTCAGATGTGTTGCAGTGACGTCATGACTAAACTGTATGGTTAATCCTGTGTGAAAACAAAACAACAAATTCCAAGATGAAATGAACGTAATAGATAAAATGTGCATACATGTTATGGTAAATATGACCGATTCAGTTGTGTTGATTCCAGATGTGACAACTGAAGACAACTCGAAGTAGCGACGAAATTCAACAAACAGCACTCCACTTGCTGAATATGTGCAGAAGAGTGCATTGGTAAAGAAAGCTGAGAATAGAATGACCCAAGAATATCCACTGTCTATGGCCGAAGATTGCACCATGATGTCAATAAAGCCTACGAGAGTATTTCAGCTGCGACAGGGGTGACGTATTAGTGGGTTCTCCGCGGAGCTGAAAGTTTATGAAAACTCATTACAAAGGCCCAATATGATGCCATAAGAGATTTGATAACGAACATTTGCAAAACACTTTCAAGCCTATATGTATCTTGAACATATACTACATGCATATGGCTGGTGAATGCATACGACAACCATACATTTTTTTGCTTCCCGAAAATAAACAACAGGCCAAGGATGTATATAGGTAGATTACATAGCATTATGAATAGAGTATTATTACATTTATGGAAGAAGGTAGTGTCAGAGCACAAGTACTCATTCTTTTGTTTGATGAGCGGGCGTAAAGTGAAGTATCAAAAATGTCCAGTATTTGATAAGAAATGATTTCAAAGGAGTAGCCTAATGATAGTAAAAACAATAATTATGATTACAATAACAAAGATATAAACGTCGGTAATCTAGAATATAGGTAATGGTGACGATAAAACAGCAGCATGGGAAATAGTACTATGTGATGAAAATACAACTGCCACAAGTAAAGTTATGCTTCCACTAAATGTGCACAGGCAGTCACAAGTACATCGGAATTGTCACGTAAAGTGATTACAATATGCAAAAAGCATAACGCTATCACAAAGCAGGTAAATGTCAAAAGCAAAGAGAAAAGACATTCAAAATGCGCATTAGGTGAACAATAACATAAAATAATATATGTCATTTTCAAAGCTATAGCAAAGCTTCTACAGTGACCATATTCTTAATCATAACGTCCGAGTTAACAGTTTGGCCAGTCGGTACTTACAGTGTCATAAATAGCATGCGTGGCGTGGCGAAATTCGAAAACAGTGTGCCGGCGATAACCAGTATTCTACAAACATGTACGGAATCCTTTAATCTATGATGACCATCGGTAGTGTAGGTCAGGATTAATCAATTAACTCTAAATATATTTTAGCTCTGCGGCATTAATTGAAATCACTCTGTGTGCAGCTTCTCGCAGCTGACCTTAAAATATTCAACCCAAAAGAAGTCCCAACCTGAGATCCTGTCAATTTCGCTTCAGCTTCAGGAGGAGTTGGTGAACATATCATCACTTTGATGATAGTGTTTGGATATAAGTGACACAGATACCACATACTTAATTCCGTGACCTAGTTTTGCTAAAGTCCTGTCAAGATACATACAGACCAAGATTTATAAGGATCTGGGTACAGCTTAGAAAATATTATAAGCAGCCAGGAACACTGGTATTGGTTTTCAAAATGGCAACATACACTCTTATCGATCCCTACATAATTTGGATAATCTGTAAAAATCTGCCAAAAAATCAGAAAAAGTGGTGTCAGCAACTGTACACATCTGGTGGAACCTAAGTCAGGCTAAATTCCTTGTAAGTTTTAAGAGAATACAGCACTTGGTTTGGGAGAAATATTTAAAAATCACAAAACATACAAGCTTATAAAAATACAAAATACATATCACAGCACTATATGCTGAACAAATCACGGCCAGGGTTCATCCAGAAATGTTTAACACGTTGGCTGAGGTGGAAACGTGAAGAGAAACGGTGCCCTGACATGGATAAAATGCCACGGAGACTGTTGAAACTTTCAGACAAATTAAAAAATGAAACGCCTCAACAAAACTGTTTTCCATTACTTTCTTTCCAATGTCCCATCTGAAGCAAGGTTGGTTTGACATATCTATGTAAGTTTAACGCTGACATCAGCAGGTGATAACGAGTTTTTATCAGCTTTGTTTCTGTTGTTTGGTATAGCAAGATACTCTATTTATCCAGTTTGATTGGCACAACAATAGAAAAAACATACGGAAAACTCAAATATTATTACCGTTACCAAAAATAAGCGTTACTACCGGCATGAAGTGGGCACTTGAAATTTTTAACGGTGATCTTTCTTGCCCATGATGAGACATTCTGATTAAAGTGTCCACTACTAGAAGGTTTTGATTTACTAGCTTCTGTGAACCGTGATTTTAACATAGGCATTAAAATAGCCAAATAAAGATCGCTTATGTGAAACGCACACATAGGTTATCGTAACGATAATTTAAGGAATAATCTTTGGCAGCTGCCGGTGACCCATGACATAAGGCTCATAACAAAGGTTCACATCAAGCATATGAAGTGGGCACTTTGGTCATAAAACTAACGCATGTTGACACACTGGCACTCACAGATTTTGACCCCACAGTACCCAATGCCACTGAGGTTGCTCACAGCAAAAATTTATTAAAAAGATAGGTCCAGGCTATTGAAATCGTCATCTGGTATTTCAATGCAACTAGCGAAGTGTTTTCACACATTGTACAAAAATACCTGCTTTACTTCATTATACAATGGTACCTGACTCAGTGAACACACTCAGTAGATACAAATCTATATTTTCAAATAGGCGCATGACAAAGGTACTGCAACTATTATTATTATTATCATTATTATTATTATTTTTATTATTATTATTATTATTATTATTATTATTATTATTATTATTATTATTATTATTATTATTATTATTATTATCATCATCATCATTATTATTATCATTACTATTACTACTACTACTATTTTATTGAAGCTCTGCGAAAGGAGATAAATTAAAAGTACATTCAAATGAGTACATCGAAATGAAACAAACAGATACAATACACCATGCAGAACGTACAGTAACTACTCAAGTATGTAAAATGAATGATACACTATTATTATTATTATTATTATTATTATTATTATTATTATTATTATTATTATTATTATTATTATTATTATTATTATTATTATTATTATTATTATTATGCAACCATTGGAGAATGGTTACCATAGTACACCTAGATAAATGGATTTTTTGGAGCTGCTTTACTAGCAGGCTAGATGCTCAGAAACATCTGGTCAGTAGAACAATCAAAACATGTTCTTCAGCCCATGGCTTTATACAATTTTCATGGTGCACAAGATACCTGAGTGAGTCCACAGTGCCGTAAGCAGGCACATAATGACGGACGTGGAAACGGGGATCGGAAAAAGCAACATTAACAGGGGAGTAGCCCAGGACTCTATGAACGATAGAGTCTGTATTTCTCTGGCCACGAAAAACATATTCTGCAAGTAAATGAGAGTATAAGGTTGTTAAAGGAGACTGGGTTTTAAAACACCGATTAAGTAAGGATAGAGTTTTGACGGCAATCTGGTCGGAGATGCCGGGGATATCAAGGACTTTTAATAGAGAGGTATTATGAGACCGTTTATCAAATCTGACGTATTGTTTCACAAAAGTACCCTTAGTGAACTCTAATTTAGAGAGTGGACTGTTCGATAATGATAAGGTTTCAAGTCCATAAGTAAGAATAGGTGAACATACGCTTTTCCTAATATGAGTTTTGACTTCAGAGTCTAGACCCAGGTACGAGAGACCAGGGTTGCAGAGACTGTAATAGTTAAGTCTACACTGACGCAAACGATGCTCAATATGGTCATTACATGTATTTTCACAGTTAAAATACACGCCTAAAATGTTAATATCGTCGCTCATGGACATAAGTTCACCATCCAAGTATATACTAGGAAGGTTGCGATACAATCTTGGACCCCTAGTGACGAATTTATGAGGGTTAAACTTAAGCTTCCAGAACTTCAAACACTCAGTACAAATATCAATAGAGCTCAGCAGACCTGACGGAGTACTGCTGAATAAATAACATCGTCAGCGTTGGCTAAAACGCTATAAGAATTATCACCTATACGTAAACCATTGGATTGTGACCTGACATCTTGTAACATGTCATCGATAAAAATATTAAAGAAAAAAGGATATAAAACGCTACCCTGTCTGACACCTATTTTAACCGCAAAAGAAGGACTTGCGTCACCGTTCGATCTAACAAAGGCATGCGAGTTAAAATACCACTTATGTAATAGCAACCGATAACATTTTGAGAGAACATCAGCAAGTTGATACAAGATTCCGTCATGCTGTATACTATTGAAGCATTTCTGGGCATCTAGCGCACATAGATATACCGGGGAATGCCCATCGTTGTAATAAGAAATAATGTGACAATGCACAACCGAAGAAGCACTTCTCCCTTTGCGGAGACCAAGTTGTACATCGCTAATATTGTCGTCAGGAATCATAAATGATTAAACTAATTTAGCGCGAACAGAGCTCAGCATAAAAGGTCCATAGTGTTCAACTAGTGTCAGGGTTAAGAGTAATTTTTTCACGATAGGAATGGTGATGCCAGTCAAGAAACCCTCGGGTACAATGCTGAAAGTAAAAATGCCAGAGTACAGGCTAGAAAGACATTCCAATAGCAAATTTAATTTTCCATATATGAGGTGCTCAGCGGTGATACCGTCACACTCAGGAGATAAGATGGTCTTAAGCCGGCCCCCTAAAATCAGAAACCATGCCAGAATTTTTATTACAAGACTCCCTGTCTCAGCAATGTTACGTCATTTCTTGGTATTTACGCTTCACTGAGTCAATGATACACTTCTGGTCTGCAGTAAAATCATCATCTGAATTATCCATAACAGATGTGTAAGAGTAAGCTAAATCCTGTGCACAAAGTGATGAATTAACTCTTTTATGCTTTAACCTTCCAGAACCTTCCCAGAAGCAGCCAATCTTCTTCTAATGAAAAAGGTAGTATAATTTATTATACTGGGTATTAATCTCTTCACGTAAACACCGTCTACTAAACGTTCCAAATACATTTTTGTGCATTTGAAGCATTCGTAAACGATACCGGTTCTAGGGAGACCAGTCTCAGTCAATATATCCCACCACCATTTTTTCAATCATGTTACTAAGCTCTGGTCTCCTATATGTTTTCGGTTTAAATTTTTTATTTGGCAAACAGCCAGACTCTCGAGCAGCATCATGCATGGCAACATTAACCTGTGATAATCTATACATGACATTAAATTATACCGGAGAATTTCTCACACCAAACGAGATAGCCCTAAATGTTATATTCAACTTTGACCTTTTCATAATATTTCGAATAGACTTAGTCATTCATGATGGATGAAAGCAATTGTTAAAGAGTCAGTGAAATGTAGTCATTAGAAACACTGATTTTGAATCATTGATCAAAAATAGACTCGGCCACTTAAGATGGATATAGGTATTTGTAAAAAAATAAGCAAAATGTAGTCTTTAGAAACACTGACTTGGAATTATTGAACTTTTGGAAATGAAATACAAATATGTTTACAGGTTTTAGTAGAACAAGCTTCTACAACTGAACCAACATGTACCACAAAGTCAGTAGTAACTTCACCTAAATTTGGCAGTATGAACCAATTTTGGAAAACAAGTGTTTTAATTTTCTTTCCAAATGACATCAGAAACCCAATTACACTCTTTCAATCACGATATTTATCGCATTATTGTAAATAGATATCGGCGTCATCATACTGGAATGTGTGGAAAATGAAATGTGAATACATTGGAAGTGCCATTTAAACAATCATTTGTACATTTTGTGAAAGTTTAAAGAAAAAATAACACAAAGAACAATGAGTGGATTCACTTGATGTTAAGTGGCAAGACACCCAAGATCAAATTATCAGTTCCTCATAGTGGCCAAAGTGAATTCAAATATTGTTTGCAAGCATATGTTGATCAGTTTGAGAGGATCCTACTTGCAACATTCGTTTACGTGGATCGAATGAATCCTGAGATTTGTTGAAGTGGGTTGAAGGGAAAAAATAAGCCATGATGACGCAATTCGTAATACTTCTCAGCTATGTTCGGTCTGTTTGAGAGCGGGAGAAATTACAAACTATGCATGAAACGTGGCTATGAACTGGTCCCATTACCTAGATGGGAGCGTTCGCCATTATGTTTACTAAGAGAAAACAATATGAAAAAATCTACATACTTCAGGTATGCAAATCCGGATAAGTCACTGTCAGATGTTGAAAAAATTTGGCTCAAATTTAAACATTTATCTATGGAGTGATAACAATGAGTACAAAGTAAAAATGATAAAAAATATTCAATTATACCTTTGAAAACAAGAAATTACTGGATTCACAAAGCAATTTGCTGCACATAACGGACGGTTTGATATTAATTTGCGACGAAGTTGCATGCACTGGAATTGCACCTGTACGTGTAAAAAAGAATTGGCTTCTCAGCTTGTCAGAGAAACTTTGTCCATTGCCTCACAGAAATATCGCTGTTTGTAAGTTTAGCTGTGGATGATATCATATTTGGATCACTCTTCACTCTCACGGAGTTTAAACTACCCTGCCCTCTAGTTCCTATATTTCAGCCACCAGATCTTATCAACGTCACGTCGTACCATCCTCCTGAGGTTCATTCAAACCTTCATGATGAAGGTTGCTTTGATTTTATACGCCGAGCAAATTTTCAGGATTTGCGTTGGACGTGATGTCTGAAAGAATGCCATGAAATTTTAACAGATTCCCCTTGGGAACAATACCTTAATTTTGTCCAGGTTGCAATTCGCTGAGACCAGCTATCCAATCGTTTGTATTTTAAGCTATTATCTACATTACCATACTGTGAACGTTCTTATTTTCTCAAAAATTTCAGTGAATATAATTAGAAAACAACAGTCAAACGACCAAGAGATATTACAATTTCAGGATTCGATATGAAAAAAGATGATATTAGGGCAGTGTGTAAGGCAAAATTCTTCAATATTCCTGCAGGTCATCCACACCATATAGCCTTCGTTTTCATCATCAAACATTTTAATACCTTCCACCTCACATTGGCAGTGGTGTACTGACCATAGCTAGTCTGAATGAAAGGAAGCCTCACCTAGATGCTGATATCAAGACGAAAGCAGCCTTTTATTGCATGTGTATACCTGTGACTCATACTAGTTTGACACCAGCACAGCCTATACCCGTACACGAGGGCCTACTAACACCAATTAAGAGGAGCGCCCATCCCGCAAGAAGATCTAGAAGTGGAACCTTAATGTATGTTTGATGACATCCGGGTAGCCCAATATTTACTTAGAATGAACTAATCATCAGCTCATCTGATGGAAACAGCATATAGAATCAAAATCAAAAGTGATGGTTATAGCAAATTAATGGATTGCTATGATATTTTCTACACCCCTATTGAAATAATCATTCCTCCACCACTATGTGACGAGAATTATTTTTATTCCTTTAAATACGCTCTCAAGCAATAGAGATGAAAGTGAAAATGTGATGATGGATCAGCATAAGATTCTGTAAATGAACGTGTTTTGGTTTTAATTAAATTATATTTTGTGCCTACGACGAGACCCTGCAATGAACATCCATCCATTTCCCGGCCTGCTGTTGAAGAGGGGCTTTATTTGGATTTAGGCCAATATGTAAGATCTACTTACCTCATTCATTGTCATCAAATAAATGAAACGTACACGTATATGACGAAATGTCTACAAAGTAGGCCTGTGTAAGATTTTTACATTTCCACAGTCCCTTGAGTAGCTGTACATAGTCAATTATGTGTATTTCAAGGTCAAAGCTAAATTGGTGGCGCTTGGCATGGCACACAAGGTAGAGGATTTGCATGGTTTCATGTGTGGTGTATATTCAGTAGACTGATCAAGGATGAAACATGGTGATGTACCCTAATGCTTCTTTCTCCAGCTCCCTGTGGTATTACCAACATCAGTAGTTGGGGTGGAACCCGTGTTTAGCATTAAGCTCTGCGTGTACCCACTCCCGAACCCCTCGATGATGTTCTGGGTGTGGGTAACCGTGACTGAGTCCACAAAGCTCTCATATTGTACACTTCTTCGATGCTAGGAGTGTCCTGACGTGCAGTCAGACTATGGTAACTAACCCAGTCATTACTAACTGTGGCACTATCAGAAGCAATATGATGCCCAGTTTTGCTGATCAAACGGACAGCAGTCTGATTTAGCACCAAATATCCATGTTGTTCCTGGTAATACCCTGCAAGGATGTACTTTCGCTTTCGTTTGAGCAGAATTTCATCCATTTTGACAATTTCACCAGGCCAACCTTTGGTCAAGGGGTTTTCGACCATATCACGGGTCATTAGGTCACGAATCAGATTGTACCAGTCTCCCACAGGCAGAATAATTGTTAGCGCTGTCTCCAAGGCAAGCCTCTGACCGTGGAGAAAACGTTTCTTTCCTGTGGCATATACCCGCATCGTCGCCATATATATATACATATATATATATATGCATATATATATATATATATATATATATATATATATATATATATATATATATATATATATATATATATATATATATATATATATATGAGTATATATAATATCCATCACATTATCTTTCCTGAAAAGCTTAATGTTCCATCCACACTCCACAGTAAATGTTGCCCATTCCACAATTTTGTAAACATCTTTGACTCATGATGGTATTTCACCTAACATCGCAGAGAAAGTTATGTGTGATTCACATGTACTGATGCTGGTAAAAACAAGCACCTGAATGACCTGATCTAAATTACCTGTTGCCAAGTTGCCCATAAAATTTTAAATCTACAAGTTTAATCCTACCATCTTAGTTTATCAAGTATTGATAGCAAAATGGATGGCATTAAGGTAATATACTGGCGGTTATTGGATGATGAATTATTAAATAACCAAATTTATTCCGTAAAGATCCACCGAGGAGGAAGGGAAACTGGGACATCTGCACGTGACGAGTATGTTCACGGCTTCTGACAACGTTATCGACAGGAGACAACCATACTTTTGCCAAACGGGATCGCGTGTTAAGCTTCGTCCACTTCTCATGTTGGCAAAAATTATCACAGCATTCCTTTTCAATGGAATAAAACATATCAATATTTCAATATTTCTTTTATTGTATAAATGTATATATTAGTTTTGCAGAAAAAACCCATAGGTTTGTTCCGTTCATATGCTCAATTTTGGGGAAAACTATTGACAGAAATCTCTTTATATAACCACATAGGCAATGTTTCTGAGATTGGAAACACTTCGCGACACCCAAGACCTGGATGAAACTTAGTTCGGGTGGAATGCCAAGGTCAGATGACGACGAGCAGTTTACACAGGCCCCTTGTCAAACATTTTTAAATGAACTCTTGATCTAATGACCTGATATATATATATATATATATATATATATATATATATATATATATATATATATATATGCGCGTGCGCCCGTGTGTGTGTGTGTGTGTGTATGTATATACATACGTACATACATACATGCATACATAGGTCTCGAGTGCTCCTGATGCCAGGATCTATGACCGATTAAAACCATTGTTAAGCGTAACAGGTGGACGCTTGTCTCAGGTCACGGATGTAATAGATTCCTTCATGTAGGGAATAGGGAACACAAGGAGTATATGGTCATCATTTGCCTTGAATACCTTCAAAGGTTCACCAAGAGAAATATTTTTTCTCTTGTAAAGTCTGGTACAAAGTACGCATTTTTTACTCGGGGACACACAACAATAACATTTTATATGACAAGCAAAGCCCCAGTACATACCACATGCATAGGTCAACTACGAAGCAGAAAAAAGGCTTTCGTTCTAGATCAAATGACAGTTACCACTCTCTATCTATACAAAGCGGTTGATAGTTTGCCAAAGTTGATATCGATAATATATAAATAAGTCATTACTTGTATCATGTCCAATATATGATTAATTGAAAGGTCACTTGGCGTCAGACACGATAGGTACTCTCCTCAGCTAAAATAACTGTATTCTACCTGCGTAATTTGGCAATGCCAATGTTCATATTTATGCGGAAAACATGCAACTTCGTTATTATGGCATAATTTTACACTAACGGAGAAAACAGTGCTACCAGTGAAGTATTCATTCTCTTGCCTGATGTGATGGGGCGCAAAGTGAGGTATCCAAATTACTAGTTTAGTATAAGGGATCATTCATAGGAGCAGCTAATCAGTAAAACAACATGCCTCTGGCAGTCTTGTGTCACACCGACCTCAGGTGTACAGACTGGGGCGTTCATGGTACCATCACAATGATATCCAGGTCACTTTTGTCTAAAATCATTACCGTAATATCAAGTCTTTACTCACATAATTCTGGAGTCTTGTTTTAATTAAAGTGTCGTAATTAATACCAAAGAGTACATTTGTCTTTATATGCAGTGGTAACCATGGGTCTAGGATCCGCCATTACCAAGCTATGAAAGCCACAATGTCAAACATAATGCAATTAATAAAAGTAACAATGTTAACATGGATATGTACCCTGACCAATATTTCACAATTTTGAAAAATTGTTAAAAATCAGCAAATGTTAGTACCACCATGTAGGGAGCAACTGAGTGGTGAATCAGTCCATTTGCATTTTTACCAAATTTGAAGAGAATTCAAAATGCACTACAGGAGAAATTGAAATTTTCAAACTTACAACAGAACTTCATAAGAAAAACAAATCGCAACTGCACATGTTGAGCAAGTTTAGGTCTCGGGATCTTCAAAAATTTGGCCGACGCAATTAAGAAGTAATTGGCCAAGCGGTTTTGAAGAAGATATTTTAAAGCTTGCGCAAAAATTAAAATAAATTAACAAAGAAATTAAGTCAAGAAATAAAAAAAAATATATACAGGACAGTGACCATTTGAATAAACTCAGTAGAAACACTTCTAATGTAGATCTTCACCAAGAGAATTTGACTGATGATTTTGGAGATGGCAAAAATGCAGGTAGTATTGCAATCCCCGTTCGTGATTGTTTTATATTGTAATCTTTAAGAGTGTAGGCATTAACCTCTGGTTATTTAATAATGAAGTTTTGAGATTTATGGAACATTTTGGAATAACCACAGAGTAATGAAAAGATTAATAACACATTGCAACCGGACATTGCATAGATAAATGATCTGATGACAAAGTTCCAGCTTGCCTGCTGTTTCCGAAAGCCGCATTTTACAATTACTGTTATTTTTATTTGTGACGTATCATGGGCAGCTGACACTCTGCGTATGGCACACTGGTTTAATCTTCATGTTATTAATATTAGGACCCTTGAACCAACACTTTCATCGCAAGGGATGGTCTTGTGTCGGAGAAACATCAAAGCTGGAAGCAGTAGGGCTGAGAACATTTTGGTGTAGAAAAAGAAAGACTTGTCATTAGTGTCCTTTCAGGTTTCCACTCAGGAATTTGGTGTAGCCCTTTCCTTTCATAAAATGGTACGTTCTATGTAATATATCATTGAAATTCATGAAATGGAACGTTCTATGTGATATATCATTGATTGCAATATATACTCATTACCGGTCAAGTATGAATATATGGTTGGCTCTTTTACTACACAATATGAATACATCTTAAGTGCCAATTTATCTGTAAATAACATTGAAGAAAAGATGCCTTATATTTATGTAATCTATATCCAAATTTGGCGACAGTTGAACCAATCATAAATGTATTTATTTGTCAGTTTCCATTATTCTGCTATCAGCAAGGAAATTTGTCTGGATGATTATCCGAGTGATACATTTACTGGAGAATGAAACACCCATTTGCTATATTGTGCATGTATTTCACCAAAAGACAAATCCAAGCCGCTTCTGGCTATCTCCGCAAAATTACATCGGTCCGGATAAGCTCTAGTTTAAACTTAATCCTCGTTGTAATGCACCATTTTTAATAACTGTGGAGAAGATGAGCCTGAAAAAATTAATATATGTAATACAAAGCATAGCCCTATATGTATTATGAAAAGGAGTTATAATGAGATATATAATGTATTGAATGAAGTAAAATCAATTTGGAATTAAATTTATTTTTTGAGATGGCTGTTTCATCAAAACAAAGTAGGGGAGCGGGACCAGATGTACCAAGTGACCATCTCAGAATATATGCATTATAAAAATGTAAGACGTATGAAGCTCTGCATTTTTAAGAAAAACTTCTATTTAGCTAGTTAGGCATTTGCCACGTTCATATTTATTCATTATTATGTGGGTTCTCTTTGCTGGATATTTAGCTCAGACAAAGAGCCGCTAGTCAGAGATACATGTACGGGTACAGGCTCCGAAACGTCTTCTTAATTACCCGCTGAAAACCCTGTAATTTATTTGGGCTAATACAGTCTATGTCAAGATTCCACAGAAAAACGCGTGCAATTTGGATAATAGTACTTGCATATGTATATAGGCAAGACAGTGACAGGCCCGCTTATCAGAACAAAGAGTTTGGACTGCGGAATAGGGTAATGACTACTACGAAGTGGTTCTGGACAAAAAGACACAAATACAATATTGTGTTCATGTCAGGATATCAGAAGTTAAATTTCGATTTATTAAATGCACTGACGGTATTTGTGATGTAATAGATATAAATGATCTTAAGATTGAAAAGTCTATTGATGATAATTGAAGTTTATGTACGACATGTTAACTTAAACTAAATATATCCTAAATTGAATATATATATATATATATGTGTGTGTGTGTGTGTGTGTATCTGCAAAAGTAATTCTTTTGAAGAAATCTTAATCTTAATCTAACTTATTTGTAAATAAATTAAACAGTTATTAACTTTAAACACAAACCCACTACATTTAGTGTATTTACAGATATAAAAATATCTTCACTTTTATTCAATTCATCTTGAATTTATCTTAAATACAATTGAAACAGCTTAACATGAGTGCAGGGTATCTTAAAATAATCATAGATATCTTGATATGCTTAATTACCAAAAATAAAGATACCGCCGGTACTTTCGGACCTATATCCACTATTGCAGCAACCTCCTATATTAAGCATCATCTTTAATTCAGCATGGGCTCTTGGTTCCTGTGCCCGGCGCTGCTACTTAAGTCATCACCTGGGCGTGACTTCAAGGTCTGATACAATATCCGTTTTGTGGGGCAAACCAGCGCCAACAACTGGTAACTATAAGGCATTGTATTTACGTTTTCAGGTAATGCTTAGACTGGAAAAGTCCCATTATGTATATTGTGCATTACATTCATCAGACACATTGACATTCCATTAACACTTATCACACACATATTTTGGATATGACCTCTTTAAAATATCAAATCGGGGCTAACCCACGGACTTGGCTGCCATTTTAAAAATTGTGGATTCGAGACCCAATGATTTGTAAATGAGGATGATAATGATAATGGGACGATCTAGCGGGGTTTATAATATATGAAACCAAAAGTATATATTTCGCAAATATTCCAGAGCATCAATAATGATATGATATATGCTGTGGCCGCAATTCACTTTGATATCCAAATGAAATATATTTTTGTGTGACTTTTGCCACAAAGCACCGCGCCATCTTCAAAATGGCGCTCAGTGGTTTGTCAGGGCATTGCGTCTCATTTGGACTTGTAATTAACGATGTTAACTGCTTCAGACACATCCGAGAAGGCAGACTAAAGTTAAGATAGTAAGTCATGTTTTCAAAGTACTTTAACGACCGTTTATGGCAAGCCAGCAGGGCCATAACGCATTGGTCTTACGCGTTGTCGAGCCTCCACTACGCGTAGCCGAGCCAACCAATCAGATTTCAGTCTCCACTACGCGTTGCCGAGAATATGTTTTCCACTACGCGTTGTCGAGCTTCGGCTACGCGTAGTGGAGCAACTTATGGCACCTTTTGGCTGAAGAAAAGCAAACCAATCATTTACGTCCTTACAATCATTATTGATATTAAAACAGCCAACAGGTCTAATACAGTTTACAAGAGCATCAGTAATTGGATAGTTTGGCTACACGCTATGGGAGGCATAGTTTCTCCACTACGCGTCGCCGAGCCTCAGCGACGCGTTCTAGAAGAACATTTTCTCGGCAACGCGTAGTGGAGGCTGTAATCTTATTGGTTAGCTCGACTACGCGTAGTGGAGACTGTGATCTTATTGGTTGGCTCGACTACGCGTTGCCGAGACTCTACTATGCGTAGTGGAAACTGTAATCTTATTTGTTGGCTCGACTACGCGTTGCCGAGCCTCGACTACGCGTAGTGGAGACTGCAATCTGATTGGTTTACTCGACTACGCGTTGCCGAGCCTCGACTACGTGTAGTGGAGGCTCGGCTACGCGTAAGACCTATGCGTTATGGCCCTGTTGGCTTGCCATAACCGTTTGCCCAGGTAACTAGGAGAACGGGCACCTGGAACCTAGCAAAATATGATGATAACGATCACCGAGCAACCCTGGCTATGCACCTAACGCTGTTTCCCCGGCCCAAAGTTAACCCACCAGACAAACCAAAATAAAATGCTCTTTTTGAGTTGATGTTACTGTAAAATAACAGCACACGACAACTACTGTCTCGATAAACTCTTTGATTTTAACATATTTTATTGATCAAACACATCGAAATTAACATACAATATAAACACAGCAATTGGGAAAAAGGGCAAAACCCTATTCGAATCCCTCTTGCAAGAAAGGACAGCACATAAACTCGACAGAACTAGACGCACTAGACAAATAAAAAGATGACGAACACAGTGACGTAACAGATAGTGGGGCTACGTATTTTTTGGGGTCTGCAAATATGTATCATAAGCAAGCATTTCAGCAGAATCTGATATGTTTTCATTTTACCTAAATATTTAACCTATGCCTGCTGCTTTGAAGCGGCCGGTTTCGGAAATATACTCGTGTACTGCTGAAAAAATCACAATATTTACTTCAAGAGAACATTCAGGGCAGCCGTATAAACCTGTCTGTAAGTGTAATGTGACCGGAGCATACAAGGAAATCGTAGTATGGAGAACTGATTGTTGAACAGCATAAATAGGACACACAAAGAAGTAATGCCAAGCACCTTCATTGGATATGCCACAATCACATAAAGGTGTTTCTTTCACGCCGATCTTAAACAAGTGAGAATTTAATTGGCTTGCACCCAAGCGAAGGCGGGTGTGTTGAATTGCGAGAAATCGGTCACCAAAATTGTATAATTCAGGGAATTTCATAGCTCTGACCACTTGTTTCATAATATTGACTTGGATATTTTGGTTGAAGCTGAATTTCTAGTTTCTAGAGGTAACTGATTCCACAGCCTAATAGTCGAGGGGAAAATTAATGATGAAAGAGTTCAGTACGAGCACGAAAATGTGGAAGATTAAATTGCTGACGAGTTTGATGTGTTTGGTTACCCGCAGTAGAAGCAGTAAGAAGAATTGAGCACAATGAATCAGGAACGAGCTTGTTAACAAGTTTGAACATTAACGTCAGTTTTGATATTTCTGTTCGTTTGGCAAGAGTTGACAATCCGGTTTTCTTCGTATAGCTTAGCATTGCTCGTTCCGTGCATTGCACCAGTTGCGATACGAACAGCACTTAATTGAACGTGTTCCAGCCTTTCCTCGTCAAATACCGAACAGGCACTCCACACTTGGCTACCGCATTCCAAAATCGGCCTGACAAAACTAATACAAATAGTTTCGAGTGTACTTCTGTCCAACCTAAACTTCAAGTTTTTCATGTTAATAAGTTCACTAGATTTGTTAGTGTTATGGATTTCAGTAATGTGATTGGACCATCTTAAATCGGTGCATATTGTAAGTCCAAGGTGTTTGTGATGGGTAACATTTTGCAATACATGACCTTGAAAATGAATAGATGGATGGTTAGTTTGGTTAGTCCCCCGCGGGGATAGGAGCACAGAGTTAGTTTTTGGAGCATTAAAGGTCACCAGCCAATCTTTGGACCATTGATCAATACCAGCAAGATCGGAATTCATAATTTCAGCGGCAGCCAGGGGATTATCAATATTCAAGTACAGAGAGGTATAATCAGCAAACAATTTTATGATACAACGAACAAGATCCACAACAGTATTGATGTAAATAAGAAACAAAAGAGGCCCCAGCACGGAACTTTTAGGCACTCCAGCACAAATTTTACCCCAACTGGAGGACTGACCTTGAATAACTACGCGTTGGTAGCGATTCTTTAGATAATCCGAAAACCAATCGTGAAGATCTCCCTCAATACCTGCTCTCTTTAATTTCAACAAAAGGCCAGAATGCCAAGCCTTGCACAAAGCCTTACTTATGTCTAAGAAAATGATCCGTACTTCCTTTTGTTGATCCAAGGCGAAACATAGTTCATGATAGAGAAGAAGCAACTGATTGACCGTCGAGTCGGCCGGTATGAAACCAGACTGATGAGCAGAGATAACAATGTGGTCCCGAAAAAAGTTAAATAAGTGCTTAAAAACTATCTTTTCTGGAACTTTACCAGCACAGCTGAGTAGAGACACAGGCCTGTGATTATTGCATAAATTCTTAGGGCTTTCGTTTGCCCTTTTCTGAGCTAAAGGGCATTGTCTATTAGAAAGTGAAAAGTTAAATAATCTAGCAAGTGAGGGGGAGATAACAGGAGCGGCTTCTTTGAGCAGTTTTGAACTTATACCATCAGGACCAGAAGCTTTAGTTGTGTCAAGACTTAAAAGCACCTCAAGAAACTCTTTCAGCCAGGGTCGATCAATTTTTAGTCAGGAATGGCGGCTTGAAACTATTTTTTAATGTTTCATAACATTTATTTAGGGTCGTGATTTTCAGTAGGGTCGGTCGGGCTGCCGGAACCACACATGTATTTTTGATAGGCCTTAGGTAACTGGTGGGCATTTGTTGAAACATGTTTGAAATGGATGGTCTTGCCTCTTTTACACATGACCTTCTTTGGCGTCAGTTTAAGTTTTACCTGGGAACAGCTGGAGGCACTTGTTCGAATAACATATAATATTCATTTCAAGATGTCTTGAATAATTGCAGGATATTTTAAATAAATGATGGGGCGGTCACGGGGTCAAGCTACAACGAGCCAGGCCACGCAACGGCCCTGGCGAGGAGCGAAGAAAGGAAGCGTGTAGTCTTGCGTACGACCCTTTTTCTTAGCCAGTTTGTTATAAAAACAAAACAGCTAATGAATATTTTTAAAATGATGGGGCGGTCATAGCGTCGAGGTAGAAAGAGCCAGGCCAGGCAACGGCCCTGTCGAGGGGTGAAGAAAGGGAGGGTGTAGCCTTGCTTAAGACCCCTTCTTACTTAAATCGTAATAAAACAAAATAACTAATGGATAGTTTAAGAATAAATGATGGGGCGGCCATTGCGTTGAGCTGGAACGAGCCACGCTGCGCAACGGCACTGGCGAAGAATGAAGAGAGGGTGAAGAGAGGGTCTTGTCGGGTTGACCGGGTTCCGGCCGTATCTGTTCGGCGGCGCTGCGGTGCATGTGAAAAAGTACACGTTCCAACACACCAGGCAACAGGTGACCGAAGCATACAGGTATACTTTGATAACACATGTTGCAGCTCAGGTCTATGGCCGAGCAAAGTAGTATCAGAGGACTCGGAACTGTGCTGGCAGCTGTGATACAGTGGTCTGGGCGATTTTCATCAGAGGAACAAGTTCAACTTGTTTTTTCTTTTTTCTTTTTTGTATGAAAGATCAAAGAAGTAATAAATCTTCAACGCACCTTTGTATCTTGATTTTTCTTTATGAATGCAAATGTGTATATGACTGATCTTTGGCTTGTCAGGCACAACAAGCCGTAACCTTTAAATATTTGTCCTGGGCCTGGTAGATAACCGGTGCATTGAGCTGTAGGCTAGTATACAAGGGTCACATTTACATTCACTTCACAATATCACCATAAATCAACGAGCCCAAATCATGCAGTGTGCAAACAAGTAACTTCTCAGAACCTTAGTCGAACTTGAGACTTGCTATGAGAAAACCCGAACGGGTCAGTTTTACAGCTAAAATCCCAGAATCCACCTCCACCAAGATATAAATAAAAATGTCATATAATGCAACTCTTGTAGTAACAATGGTAACATCAACGTGTCCCTTATTGAATATTCCTCGCTCCAAAATGATCAGAAATCATGAAATAACAGCATCATCAAACTAGCTAATTATTTAGTGACAAAGTCCATGTGCATTTCCACCAAGTCTGAAGCGAATCCAACATGCAGTTTGGAAAATTGCGAAGGCATAAAGTCGTTAGGTCAGAAACAATCGCAGCGCCACTTTTACAAAATTAGGATTTAGTGGTCGTTGGAAGTTGCAGCGACGTTTGGTCAACACATTCAGGTCTAAGTTTATCCAAAAGTGTTGGTATGCTATTTGGACGCAATAGAACAAACAGTTTGAATCAGTCTTAAAGATTTAGGCATGTAATACAAAAAGTAAAAAGGTCTTAAAAGGCATGACCATTTGAGAAGATTTGGTAAATATATCCATGGTAGCTCTCTTTCAAGCTTGAAGTGCAAATGCAATTTTGGATAGATGACGGACAAAGGACGATGGAGGACCACCAATCCTATAATCCCAACTGATTGACAAGTCAGTTAAGTAGAAAAGCGATAGTAGTGATAATGTTACCAATAATGTACAAAAATATAATTACAGCAACAGAACTGCTTATAGTATGAACAACGGTATCAGCAACAACACTGGATGATTAAAAAAACTTTTATAGGTAATGTTTTTCTCCACGAAATGTGAACAGGCATTCACAGGTACCATAGGTAGATATTAATTGTAACACACACACACACACACACACACACACACTGATTTTCTTCTAAAAGTCTCTAGAGCAAAAACATCAGGGATTTTCAAGAAATGATCTGTTCTTTCTAAAATGCCTATCAAAGATGAAGAGTCTCGCAAACTTTTCAACTTTAAAGATCGAGCCTTTTTGAACTATCGTATGACCATTGTAAATAAACAGAAACAGTTATGAAAATTGAGTATGTAAGTTAATTATGGCAGGGATGCAGTTTCTGTGATATTTGGCCTAAAAGTGCAGTCACTTTTCCAGGTTGGTTATTACTTTCAATGAGTCTGAATATCTTTGACAAGGACAGAATTGGGATCCGGTAAAACTGATTTAAACCACAATCATTTGCTTAGTAAGTTTTTGTAAGCCAGAGGAGGAGATATTCATTTGAATTACATATTACCTGTTAGTCATGGATCCTTTTACGAATTGCACTCTCGCATTTTAAGGCACATGGACGAACTGCCTGTTAAGGGATGTTAACAGGGTTAAGGCCATTTTCTGCGCGAGCCACGTGAGCCCCGTCAGTCATTTCGTCCATGTGAATCGAAATCGTATAATATTTATATCTATATTTATATCTATCTGAATAAATATAAGTTTAAATCTGACCTCAAGCTGTTAAAATGTTACTAAGTTCACTCACAACTACGTTGTTGTGGGAGTGTACACATGTAAGACAGATCAACCATAAGAGATGATGACGTCTAACGGTAATCAAAGGCACTAACACATAAAATATAGTTCTTGAGAGAAATATTCTATTCAATGTTTGGCAGGGAGTTCTAACGTGTAAATGTCGTATGTAGTAAAATAATCTTTATGTTGTTGTTTACCATAATTTGCTTCCAGGATCAGGTCATGTTGACAAACTTAGTGCTGCTTCAATGGATATATCAGTGCGCAATGTTATACGCCATTGTAGTTTATGACCTTGCGTTCATAAAGGAATGCCGCGGAAAAAATCATGTCTCTCCAATGTTAAACTTAGGACCGAATGTAAATATTTGAAAATAAACACTGGTATGGCTCAGCATTTCAAACATGTTACGTGACATCTGGAACATTTGAACTAGAATTCAGTTTTGTGTAGTCATTATTATTGAAAACTGTTCGCCGCTTCTCGTTTGATATAACTAATGTGTATTTCACAAATGTTAGTGTAATGTTTTCTAGATGTATATCATTGCAGCAAGAATTTTAAATTAGTATAAATACTGGTTTCTCTTCCTTTCTTCTCATACCTATCTAATGAGCTTGCTTTTGTTGGAAAATAACATTTTTAAATAGCTTCATGTATCACACATATGACTTGTTTCTACTTATAATCTATAAAATGGTATGGAACACAATCAGACTGTTTTTGTACATAAACCAATTGGCTTCATGTAGTGACGAATTGGCTGACATTTGATTCATGAGAATTCTTCAGGTCACGGTCCCGCCCTTTTCGCCACTATGCAGCAATTTTTTATTCTTTTGCAGCAGCTTTTACCACTGTGCAGCGATTTTGATCCTTGTGCTGTACTTTCTACCACTGTGTAGCACTTTATACCACTACGCAGCACTTTTTACCATCATGCAGCACTTTGTGCCAATATGCAGCACTTTGCACTACTATGCAGTACATTGTACAACTATGCAGCACAGTGTACTATTATGCAGCTATTTGTACAACAATGCAGCACTTTGTACCACTTTGTTAGAACGGCTGTTACCCTCCTTTCAAGATGATTACAAAGCTTGATGTTGTGTACACCACACATGGTAATGTTGTCAAAAATGACGCATTTCATAGTTGGTGTTTCTCAATATGACTGCCACGGTGCCATGGAGGTCTGTCTCAAAGTGACTGCCACCATGTGTCATGATGGCAAATTTCAGTACTTTGCAGTAGGTATTTTTTCTCTGGAATGTGTGTCTTTCTCGTTTTGTCCTGCCCTCTGGTGAGTTTTTGCGTCGTAAACCACCATCTTCCATGTCAGATGTTACCTTCATTGTCAGTACATGTACTCACTGTATCGAGAAACTGAGCATTGTTATGTGTCTAATGTCCCGTTCTAGTTCATATAAAAACCGTCATTTGTCCCCAGTAATAGAGATTGACCTTTTTACCAACCGGGTCCTACATCTTGGAATGTCTATATCACGGGCGCTGTGTCGTTCTCCAGACTGGTTGCACCATCAGGAAATGGTTCATTCATTTACATCAGTCATGGAAGGCTCTTTTGATATTCTTTGATTTTCTTATTGTATTTGTTGTTATTTGTTGCCTCATACATTGGTATTGTACGGCTGCCGGTATTAGAAGAGATATGTTCACGTTTATTTATGTGGGTTGAATTTATTCCAGGCTACAACCAAGTGGGAAAGTGTAATTGCATATATATATATATATATATATATATATATATATATATATATATATATATATATATATATATATATATATATATATATATATATATATATAATGTTTGGGTCGATTTTAGCATTATAACAGGCTTGTATAAATGCCGTATCATATGCCTAAAATCTAAAATGCCGCGATATGATGCATCGGTACTATTCCGGTGGTATCGGCACTCTGTCGTTGGTATCGGCACTCTGTCGGTGGTATCGGTACTCTCCAGGTTTCATCGGTGATTGTGTTGATGAGGAGTAAAACTTTCTGTAAATGTCGCTCTTATTTCTGCTTTGTGTATTGAAATGTACAAATCGACCCAAACATGAGATAAAAATTTTATAGCATGCTCTGTAGACGATATCAAGTAATCAACTCGCAATGGATACTATATAGCAGAACTGGTCCGCTTCGCTCACTCGTTCTGCCATATGGCATCCAGTGCTCGTTGATTTACTTCATATCGTCAACAAAGCATAGTACAATCTATACTATATATATATATATATATATATATATATATATATATATATATATATATATATATATATATATATATATATATATATGTGTGTGTGTGTGTGTGTGTGTGTATGTGTGTGTGTGTATGTGTGTGTGTGTGTGTGTGTGTGTAAATTGAGTGTGAGTGATGAAAGAGATACAAACAAATATCTTGTACGGTAGCACAAGAAGACTTTCATTTCATAATACTACTTATGGACAATGTAGCACAATACGAGTTCTAAATGAAATTAAAAAGTTACAACATTCCCTCCTTCCCACATATTGAGCGGAACAAAACCAAACTTTCAATGTGAATATTATTGTTTTCATCAGTAGAAACCTCATTCACAAATATTGTTTGTCAGCAACATTTAATGGAGAAGCTGATCTTATCTTTGGGGCGTGCCTTGGTCATCTAAATGGCCCATCTGTTGACAACTCATTTGACACATATGAGTGATTCTATTCAAAGTTCACACAGACACACACAGACACAGACACAGACACAGACACAGACACACACACACACACTAATAACAATGGGGGCACAAACATAAAACCGATGAAATATTGATTATTAAATTAAATAACAACAGTATATTCCCTGTAGAAATGATAGTTTATAAGAAGAAAAAAACCCGCAACCATATATTATTTTAGTAGGCATTTTGTCGGTAACTGGAGGACATTGAAAAATAGCTTTTGTTTTTGGCAGTCCACGAAAAACATCCAGAAATGACCGTGATCATTTTTCTGCAGCAAAATTGAGAAAACGTCTATGAAATAATTACAATGACACGGAGAATACTACTTATAGTATTGCTATTGCTGGTACTACTACTACTGACTCTACTACTACCAATACTACTACTACTACTACTACTACTACTACTACTACTACTACTACTACTACTACTACTACTACTACTACCGCCACTACCATTTACACGTCCCGTCAGACGCCTTTTACTATTTCATTTTTACATATCATGATAATTATTGTGATGGAAGTAGGATCACAAATCACTGATGTAGAACCCTTTCAATGCTTTGTATTAAAGATTTATTTTCAAGTAGTAAGCGTCTCCACTTGAGACTCAGGGCTCGAGTCTATAGACTTGTTCTTTTGGGACTGCCTGCGTCGTGCGACAAATACCACCACAAAAAGTAGTCCGGATACGGCAATATGCACTATGCCGCACAACAGATAAATGGGCTTATACCTGCCTGTAATGTCTGCCAACGTAGCTGGAAAGAACAAAGTGTGCAGAAAATATCAATGGTGTGTCTAAAAGTTTGTTTCAAACTGATAAATGGGAAATGTTTTGGACATTACCATTTATTTGTATTATTGATTTACTCATAAAAGAGATAAAACTATTTCTTGGAGTGTCGGAAAGAAGACTAGTTTCCTCACTGTAAAGATTTTGTCAGTCTATCTAGAAAAAATGACAGAAATGTATTTTCCCATAAAACAAAGGCATAATGTTGGGAATGACAGAAGAATCCTGATATTTGGAAAAAGTGAAACACAAGCACATTAAATTAAACAAAAATGTACACTTTCATTTGCCACACAAAACAATGAAAGCATTTACCGGAAGTATGCAGTTTTAATTTTTTTTTTCTGTGTTCCAGAATTTTAGATAAGGCCATTGCACACTTCAGGTGCCTCATTTGTACTTCGAATTGAACTGGCCAATGCTCACTGTGAGCTGACTTTCAGTAACTATGTTACCATTTTCTCTGCAAAAACATGGTATATGAGAGAAGGCAGATGCTTGTGTAAACTGGACCTGTGGACGCTGTAGTGTTACGCTTATATTCACTAACCACGTGATGAATTTGTATGCAAGGACAGGGACATGAAAGGAAAGCTTCCATGGTTAAATTGGACATGTGGGCGCTGTGATATGCAAATTAAGGTAGAAAACAGTTGGTTATGGTCTTGTCCCAAGTGTCAAAGTAGTGCTGTCTATTCCAATTTTATACCACCACCCCACTTCAATTACTTAAGTTATATCAGAAGGCAAGAATAATAAAGACTGTATAGAACTACATTGTAGAGGTGACAGCGCCCTGCCTTCTCGATCTTTTATTTCTCTTTGAATCTTCTGGTGTACATACCTGACAGTGGCATTGAAATTATTAGCACTACTCCTTGCCAGAAAGATACAATTCCAAAGGCACAGGGTAGCTTTTCTTGACCAATCAAATCAACTGCAGTCGGGATCTCTATAGCTGAGAAAATACCTGTAAAAGAAGGCACGGAAAGATTTGGGTAATATAATTAATGGGAACCTGAAAAAAAACTAGAAGAAATTGAGTTTATTGAATTCCATCAACATGTTAAATAGGAAATTCTAGCGCACGAGGGTGATTACTCCGACTGTCCTTTTATTATGAAGACACACCATGTACAATACAGAAGAACACCCGGTACTTCAATAGGTAGCAATCCTTAAACATTGATATTGTCAGTTGAACCATGCTTGTGATTCACCTATTTCTTTAAAAGAATTAAAATAGAGTGACATGGATACAAGAGTAATGCAAGAAGCTGATATTATAAAGATATTATGATAAGACAGAACAGTAAAAATGAATTATCTTAAATATCCATTGTCATGCTTTAATATCATTCAATAATTAGATATGCATAAACACATCTGACTTTTCAATGAGATATTATCCATTGAGGGAAAGGCCAATCTGAGCTTATACCCAGTACTGATATTCACCTGCTGCAGTATGATAGGAGAAACACGTGACACAGAAATTACCAGTAAAATGGATGACAATTTAGTAGTATTCACAAATATGTTTATATGGACTGAACTTACCAGTAGATATGCCACTCAATACAGAATATATCACAAAATGTGTATGATGCCACAAAAAGAGACAGGATACAAATACGATGCCAGCCACTACCCCAGACACGGAGCAAACTGTAACCCTGTCTGACTGCAAATTATCGTTCAGAAAGCCCGTAACAAGACGCGTCACTGCTTGTGCAATACCAACTATAGTCACGAGGAACGCAGCCTCCATTTTATCTACTCCAGAACTTATAGCACAGGCAGGCAAGAAGAAGTCAGGAATTACTCGGACCAACGTACTGGACATACGGAACAGAGTATAAACGATGAAGCTGCCCCGACAAATCAGGGATGTATCGAATATTTCACATAAGATTGCAAAACATTTACGTTTGATCACCCTATATAATTTATTATGACTTTGGAATGAACTTTGATATCTAAAGGCGTCATTTATAATATCTTGTTCATTCATAGCGGTCATTTCAGTTTCAGCTGCCTTTTCTTTTCTGCCATCGTCCAAAGTTATTTTGTCTAGGGATGAATCTCTTGCAGATTTATGTGGTCGTAGTAACGCTGCCAGTGGCAGTATCTGAACCCAGAATCCACTCAGCAAAATGAGTGTTCCTCTCCAGCCGTATGTGCCTATGAGAAATTGAGAGAGTGGCGGAAAGGAGGCACCAGCTAAGCTGAATGCCGTCATGAAGACAGAATTCGCTAGTGCTCTTCTTCTGTCAAAATATTGCTGCACTATGACTTGTCCATTCACACCAAACAATGACGTTGCTACTCCTAAAATTAGAGAAATGATAAACAGTGAAGTCATCACTTATACATATTAAGTTGGCAGTGTCCGCGTATACTTTGAGGCTTCATTTACTCCATTAAATTTCATCTTAGTATGATTGGGAGATTAGCTCATTACCGAAAACATGAGGGTTGGTGTTGATCAGTCTGCCAGTGGGAATTCTTAGGTGAGTGTTGAATGAACTCCAGAGGTAGTAAAAGCCCGTTCTAACCGAATTCTAATCTGATAGAAAGGTGGTGTCAAAGCCGCTTTTAAAATATTTGAGGACACAATACACCATCCCTTTGACAGACATGTTGCCTTACTATGAGGGCGCATGAGCCGAAGAACACGAAGTTATGTTTGAAACGGAATGCTACCTGTCACTCTATTCTTTTAATAAAGATCATTAGGATACCGTGTACTTCGCGGCTGAATATTACAAATAAATGAAATGCAGAGGAACGCTCTTGGTTAAAATATGGTTCCTCTGTCACAAAGGTGCTACATTTTTAACAGAGCCCAGATACCGATTAACCTCTAAATGCTCAGGTGATTGGGGCAGAGTTTAAATTTAATCGAATATTTACAGATGCGATGTGATGTCCGTCATAAGGCAGGGCAAAAAAATCATTAAGTTCATAAATTTCTTATATTCTTGATGATAATAGAGAACCTTTTCCTGAATTTGTGTTACTGGCAATAAAGTTTATAATAAATAAGCATGGCCGGGGGTGGGGAGGGGGGATTGAGAGGGTCCTGTCTTTCAAATTGTCGTAGCCTCTTTATGAATTTTGTTGTTCGTATAATTCGTTTCAATTTCTCTATTACACTAAACATTTATATCCCTACCAATTAAGACGCCATAAGTGAAATACAAGTAGGCAAACTCAGGCACAAAAGCTCCACTGAGGTAGGATACTGCACCACAGATTGCTGCCAAAATGGCGATTCTGCGACATCCATACCGCTGCACCAGCACCCCTGCCGGTAAACCTAGAAACACATGTAAAATATTTATGAGGCCTTTTTTTACTTTAAAAGAGAAGATTAGTAATGTGATTTGATATACCAAGTTAAGTTAAGAATTTTATACACAATGCTTTCCTATCGTAGACTATTTACACAAGAAGTGACTTATTTATCTGACAAGTTTACTATAAAATGTAGATTATCCACATATACGTTGAAAAGTACCTCAAATTCAATTCAAAACAACTAAAAGTGCATTAGATTGGACAGGGCTTAACTAAAAGTAAATTAAATGATCCCTTGGTTATTTGTAAGCAAGCGAAAACATGTAAATTTGACTTTAAGATAAATTAGATTCAAGATATATATACATATTCATTCAAAATCTTTTAATTCCTTATATCTGTCATAAAGTACTTAAAACATATCATCGTGATGCATCGAGTAACCCTAAAAGTGCTAATTACTGCTATAGTTGTTTACACATTATCGTAAAACATATAATGGTTAAACGATTAAAATTCGTCATTAAGATACCTTTCATTCAAGTACCAGAAAGCTAAGCCTAAAGCAAAATGAAGTCTTAGTAAACAGCTTTCCTCGGGACACTTTACGAGCAAAGTGCCCAGAGGAAAGCTGTTGACTCAATCGTAAATCAGGGCTTTAAGGGTTATTATTTGTTCCAGAGTGGTAATGTATGAAGAAAATAAGTGTCTGTCATACCAGCATTTAGCCTTTTTGTAAGAGAGTAAAATAAAGTATTGAATAAGTTAAGCATGATTCGGAAATGAATTTGAACTCTCTTATGTTTCGCTGTTTTATTTTAGTTAAAAGACACTGGGACATTTAATGTTTCATATAATTTAGCACATAAGCAAACAGCAATTTCTGAATATATGCATATTGCAAATGTAAAGAATCTTGAAATTTTTTCAAGGTATCGTAATTGTATTTATGAAACAGTGAATTGCATTCAAGGTAACTTCTATCTGGCGAATTTTCAGAAATGAAATGATTATATATGTATAGAATATTTCGTGAATTATATTAAAGATGCCTTAATTTGATGTCAAGATATCTTTACATGGGAGATACACATAGGATAAGGCAATATTTCCCAACTCTTTTAACAAAATATTTTTAACCAAGCGATTTTTACCTGAAAAATCTTTTGAAAGGCCTCATTCAAGAAAATACATCCAGCCAGGCATATTTAAAATTCGATATTCCATATATTATTATGAAATAAAGATATTTTACGTTAAGTGTGTTTAGAGACAGCTGATTTGACGACATCTTGTCGCGATCTAAAATCCAATTTGAATATCGTGAAGTGAAATAAAGATATCTTGCCATGATTATATATCTATATATATATATATATATATATATATATATATATATATATATATATATATATATATATATATATATATATATATATATATATATATATATATATATATGTATATATATATATATATTGTTAGTTTTAACTAAGGTAGCCTGGAAACTATTTGGAAATATACTAGACTCGGTCTTTAATAGTAAAATTACCTGCCATTAACTAAATTGCGTGTGGATTAATCATTAATACTTCACAAACGTTACCCAGGTAAATTGGAGCTTCTTCAACCGTATAATCTTAATCCTTATCGTATACCATCTGCAGTATCTTAAGTCAAATCGACAAAAAGTAGGGCAACTCTCTTCAGAACATCATGAAAGTGGCAACATTAATGTGCCCCTATTCAGTGGTGCACACAGGCAGCAGTACAAAAATGTCTGGGCACCAATCCAGGTACAGCGATCGAATGTCGATCGAAGGTAATGAATACTGAAACCACGATAAATTTAATTTTGAAATATGAGGTGTCATACTACCACCAGGATGAAGCATCAGTAAACTGTGCCATGAATCTAAAAGTCCAGCACCATGAACCCAGAACATGAACATCATTACTCGTTTCTTTAATTTTGGTACGGTTAAATGGGCAGATGACCAGCTTTTATTTGTAAGAACGGAAAGCCTCGGCCGGTGCCAGAAAAAAACAAAAGAAAGGGTAAATATCTAGATTTTGTGTGCAAGCAATCAGGTAATGGGAAATTATGTATGGTAGATTAAGTTGGATAAGGAATATCTCCAAGTGGACATCAGTTCTTGGGAACAAAATCATAATTTAAAAATAGTTGCGTACATGTTATGGTGAAAACTATTATTTCCGCTGTGTTGATTCCAGATGTGATGACTGAAGACAACCTGAAGTATTGACGAAATTCTACAAAGAGTACTCCATTCGTTGAATTTGTGGATTGCAGGAAATTTATGCAGAATGTTGCAAATAGAATGACCCAGGAATACCCAATATCTACAGATGATGATGATACCATGATGTTCAGGAAAGGTTCGATGAGTATTTCAGTTGTAGCTGAGGTGATGTATTCTAGGACTCTCCATGGAACTGAAAGTTTCCGAGAAGTCATTAAAAAGCCGATTGTGGTTGGCAGCAACAATTTCATAAGAAGCATACATATATTAGTATAAATTGTTGGGTGATATAATAAAGCTTACACAACTCTGTACTTAGTATGCTAAATTTTAGAGGATGAATTTTGACCAAAAGCAAAAATAAAAAAAAAACAAAACAAAACAAAACAAAACAAAACATCAAAAAACAACCCCCCAAAACGAACCAAATTAACCGAAAAAGAAAACAAAACAAGAAAATAAACAAACAAACAAAGAAATAATAAAAAAAGAACATATACATATAGGGTGTCAGAATCATGATTAGTAAGGAACAAATTAAAATAATAAAGATAATCATGACATTAATACCAATAATTTATATATATATATATATATATATATATATATATATATATATATATATATATATATATATATATATATATATATATATATATATATATATACATGAATCTCGTCATGATAATAGTATGGAAAACATCGGCAATGATAAAAGTTGATGATGAAAGTACAACTGCTACAAGTAACATTCGGCACTAAATCTGCATGGGCACCTACGTGTATATCTGACTTTGTATTAAACAATAACTGAATAACGGAGAAAGGAAACACCATCAGATGACAGTTATTTACAACCATAATCAAGATACATGTTAAATAATAAAACAACACATATCTACAGACACAAAGCATTGTATGTTCTTATGAAGCCTAGAACAGGACTAAAACATTTTCAAATCATTATGTCCCAATGAAGAGCATGGCAAGGCGCCGGACAGAGTTTCATTGATAAATGCATGATGTCGCATGATGTTGAACTGTATGGTAGTTATTGATCGTATTTTTGTCAAAGGTCAGTGGGGCTACAAATAGAGTTGACTCTTTAACGGTAAACTAGCAAAACTCTGTACTTTGCAAAAGGGATTAATATAGGGCATTGCCCTATTTCCCAACTGTATTTCTGCTTAAATGAAAATATGCTTAAACAAAACTCTGTGCTTGACTCGCTAAATGTGTTCCATTTAGCTTCTTTTTGTTTGTATTAACAAACAAGTAAGTAATAAATCCTCAACTTACCTTAATAATTGTCCTTGTGAATGCACATTACACGTTTATAATGATATAAGAATACGTAGTCGCGAGAAAGTATGTTGCACTTGTTATTTCCTGTTTTTCAGGTACTTGGCGATGAAATGAGGAACACGATAGAACAAAGGGAACATAATGAGGAATCAGGTCATCCACATAGGGAAGTGAGCAAAGGTCAGCTTAAATCACGACCCTCAGAAACCTTTAAGGCCGGCACATGTATTAGATTGGCGATGAATATATGGATTTGTACGGATGAAAGCGGAACATCTCAGTATTTCATGCTGGAATTAAACTGGCAAAGTCATATCACTGGGATAATGTGCACCGAGTTGGGCAACTCGTGCACACGATAAAGAGCTTTGGGTTCAGCTGCAAAGCGCGCCATTATAATCTCTTTCAAGGTGTTTGGCACACACTCTAAATAATATTTATTTTATCTGATTGAGAATTTGAGATGGTATGTGTTAGTGCAAAAGTAAATTTGGCAAACGATGCATGTTCAAGATTTTTGCTTGTTGATTGCAAGTGGAACATACAGCCTTGGTATTTAAAACAATTGGCTGTGACACCACGATAGTGTGTAATTTGTTATGTAGCTTTTGTAAATAAAGCAGCCTCAATCATTTTTGATGAGGAATAAATTTGACAAAATATGGTGTATTATGCAACAAACTTTATGTAGACATTAAAAATAGCTAATTGCTCAAGAAAAAAGAGTAATTATATTTTCGATTAGGTATCAAGAAAGCCGACGATCTAGAGAAAGGACCAATATCCTAGTTATGGGCCTTAAACTGCTTAATCCTTGGCTCAGTGTTTAATCAAAACTCGGAGGATTAGCCAATATATGCTCTTGGCTACAATATGAACTTAAGGATTTACAGGTTTATTTTATGACATCAATCTAAGTTTGATTCAATATTGGTAATTTGATCCAGGATTAAAATTTGGATTGAATCAAAATTGGTTTAATAAAATAGAAACTTTAATTCCAAAGTTCATACCACAGTGCAGTACATAGATTAATTAATCCTGCCAGTTTAGATAAAATATTCAGCCAACGATTCAGTAGCTCAAGGTCCAAAGGCAAATTGACTTTCAATTTAGGATTAATGTCAAGATCAGATTATACTCTTTGTGGATACGCTAGGCATGCTGCTGCAGGCAACACATGGTTGCTACCTTGCCCTCTGGATATCCAAGCCTTGCTTACAAATATTATCAATTACTGTCTCTAAAATGTTTTATCTGTTTTGTGAAGGTCATGTAATCTCCATCCTGTCTTCAAAAAGAGCAACATATAAATAAAGGAAAACCTATTTCCATTTTTGTCATTTTTATTTGAATGCTTGGTATAAAATGCTATCAATATCCCATGTCATCTATGAATCTCCTATCTCATACAGTGTATTTCTTGAAATTCTTGAAAAGTCCATAGCTTTAGGAAAGTAATTACACTCTCACCCAGCTCATCACTATTTCATATTGTATTTGTAATGATTAAAAGCGTTGCAAAGACGTGCGTACGGAGTATCGTGGTCACATCCAAGGCATGTGACTGTCTGATTACGGCATATTGGTCCAAATATTCAAGTAAATAATTGTAGGTTTTACACGCGCTGTTGCAAAGTTCATTGGACGATACATGTACCTGACTGATCACCTATAACAGATTTCAATAGAATGTCAAACCCCTTTGCTCCCAGTTGAAGATAGTGTACTTGAAAGCTCGAATCTATCTATCTATCTATCTATCTATCTATCTATCTATCTATCTATCTATCTATCTATCTATCTATCTATCTATCTATCTATCTATCTATCTATCTATCTATCTATCTATCTATCTATCTATCTATCTATCTATCTATCTATCTATCTATCTATCTATCTATCTACCTACCTACCTATCTATCTATCTATAGTGTACTTGAAAGCTCGAATCTATCCATCTATCTATCTATCTATCTATCTATCTATCTATCTATCTATCTATCTATCTATCTATCCATCCATCCATCCATCCATCTATCTACATCTATCTATCTATATTATACACCCCATCACTTTTTAATGTAACATGCCACATAAATTATGTACAAAGGCCAGTAGTGTCCTGGAAAATGTTCCTGACTGTTGGACGGGCACACAATCAACAATATTCTCAGGCAGACCAACTGCTGAGGTAAGCAGTGGCATTCAATGATGGTAAATCTATTAATGTATTTTTCTCTCTTAAAGAAAAAAAAAGAAAAGATCATCTTCCTGAGGTTTTTTTGACACTCGCTCATAAACACATCTAAGAATGACCTATCAGATAATTAACATGGCATTGTCACCTTAGTATAACAAATACATCAAGTCAGTGCTTTGCTCTGTTGCACTCGCTGATGTACAAAACATCATATGAAACATTAATCAAGGTGTATACAACAGTGATATGTCCATTCTTGAAAATGGGTTCGTCTTGTGTGATATCTGCAAAAGGACCAGCAGCCTATCACATTCCCATGCGGCTGTACAATACAAAGCTGCCAGATTATGTGTAGGTGCCTTCGACATGTTCCACGTTCCTTGCCACTTAATGGATTTATGTAGAAAACTTTCATTCCAATGCCATGAGTGCCGGCGACTTGTGTTTTACAAAAGGTGCATAATATTACTTCTACCTATCTTCATGACCTTGTGCCCCAAGATGTTGAATTCACTATATTCTAAGAAATTGGATGGGCATACCCAAAATCAGAACTTCCTCCAATTGTGTTCCAATCCACTATCAAAATACGGTATAAACTTACTCTTGATATTAAAAACTGGAATTCTTTTAAAGAGTGCAAGTAAACCAGAACTTCCATCAATTACCCTTGCACATATATGTTCTCTGATCCACTACCAGATATGGAATAAACTTACTCTTCATATTCAAAACTGAAATTCCTCTGTAGTTTAAGTCTAACTCAGACGTGATCCTTCTATCTGCAGACGTCAAGTATATTTTGTATATTGTTGTAATATATTTACTGTATTATAAAAAATATCTACTTGGATACTCTGGTCTGGCAAGCCAACTCCAGGTGGCAATGGACTTTGTTTTCTCCATTGGCTACTGCTTGCTGGTATATATTTGAAGATATTAATCATTTGTTTTTGACCTGTCATATATACACAGGACATCAGTCACGCCCCCAGAACAATATGTGGCAGACATTCATACTAGGCAAAGAAGTGAAAATCTGCATTTCAGACAGTGGAATTGTTTCTGAAGCATTTCAAGCATTTACATGGGAAGTTAGACATTTACATATATATATATATATATATATATATATATATATATATATATATATATATATATATATATATATATATATATATATATATATATATATATATATATATTCAGTGAAACCTGTCTATTGTGGACACCTCTGGGGCTGGGAAAAGGTGTCCACAGTTGGCAGGTGTCCACCATAGAAAGGTGTTTTAACAAGGAAATTGACCTTTCGGTCCTGGACATAACTGTCCACATTACACAGGTGTCCGCATTATATAGGTGTCCAAAAGGACAGATTTTACTGTATATATATATACATTCAGACAATATATTTCCAAATGCCTTTTGAGGGCGTCCACTTTGAATGGATATGTTAATAATTATCATGATAATTACGATAAAGTGTATAATAACAATGAGCAAGTTCTCCGAATATTTCGACCACCACTGGGAACCACCGTACCGTCACTGCTGCATTTGATATCAGGTCTTGCAGCGAACGTGATAAAGTATAAGACTCGATTGTAGGAATATCCACACAGCCACACCAGAATGAACAAGGCTGACTCCCAATTTACTTGCAAAATTATTAGTGATTTTAAAGATATGTATTGTCGAGGTATAAAAACATTCATGTCTTCAACTGCGGAACAAATGGATCTTATTACTATACTCAGTTATTGTGAACAACCTCAGAATTTACGTGTACAGTTTACTTTAAACTAATCTGCAATTTATAACTTAATTGTGTGTTGGGCAGTTCATCGTAATCAAAATAAATATACTGCTGTTTCATGTTGTATGTTATATACAAATGAAACGTTTGACTAAGTTTGATGAGACAATCTATTAAGAAAACGCAAGATAAGAGCAGCTTTGGTGCCCTGTCATGGTCGGAGAAAATAGTACTGGTAGGATGAAGTCATCATGTACAAGGAACAGAAACAAACTGTCTAAAACATACTCTTGTAATGATCATCAAAACATCCTTTCCGTGGAGGGTTTGTTTATATCAAATTCTGGATAAGTTTATATTGGATTGTGTGTCGGTCCTTCCAATCGGTCTCACTGCTCACGATTTAGTTTATCCTGATATATGCTAGTGTTCCGCAAGAAATGTAATTGTATATATATATATATATATATATATATATATATATATAGCATATACCCGCATCTTGGCCATATATATATACATATACATATATATATATATATATATATATATATATATATATATATATATATATATATATATATATATATATATATATATATATATATATATATATATCGAGGACATTACCAGCAGAGACACATTGGAGATATTCATAGATCATAATCTAGAATACTGGTCAATATAATGAAAGACTGAAAACTATGACCAATCGTTTTGGACAGTCCAATACTAGACACTATTTACATTTTTGTCAGACCGACTTTGGAAGGTGGTAGACCAGTTTGGAGTGGCTGAATAGTATATGATAATGAAACTTTTGAAAGTAAACAGTAACCAATTAGACGATACTATACAAATCTATGCTCCACTCCCTGTCTTGTCTGTGTCCATGTCGTCTTCGTGTGTTACTGTGTGTCGCGTCTGTCCTGTGCACGCCGTCATTTTCGAAACAAGAGGAATTTCAATAGGGCAAGGCCGTTTTTCCCATGAGGGAACTCTCACTGATTGAATATATGTACTTGTGAATTCTTCAATAAAATATGTTTAAATCAAATCAAATCAACCAGTTATATGTCACTGACGTTGTTACTTGTGCATTGTATTGTACTCAAATCCACAATCGCCATAAACGGTTTGACCTTCATTTGCACGTTCGAACTGAACTTTTTGATGCCTTATTCATTCCCTTCACAGCCTTATTATATAATGAATTGGGTATATAGGTGTGTGTGTGTGTGTGTGTGTGTGTGTGTGTGTGTGTGTAATAGGGTTTATTGCTAGTGCCTAAATATTTAAATAAGCTACGCCTGTATCCACTGGGAGTACAAACCATCGGTGCTGTCATAGAGGTTTTAAGTCAATTGGAGTAAACCTATTTTACGTTTTATCATCGTACAATAATAAAAGCAGAGAGAGAGAGGGAGAGAGAGAGAGAGAGAGAGAGAGAGAGAGGTCCCCAGTTCACCAATGGTCAAGGTGACACAAAAATAAAGCTAATTAACAGAATTATTGTTTATTAATGGGAAGGACACAAGCCATTTCATATGGAATTGGTAGGTTATGACAAAAATCAAACCACAGTCCATACTCGCAGCCAATAATGATTTCAACTAAAAAAGGCGGCGAGTAAATAGGGATTATCTGTCGAACGATATGCAAAATCATCTACGAATGGCTAAGTTAGAAAAAATGAAAAGAGCCCTACTAGAATAATAACAATTGCATTGAAAAACTATTATTTTTTTATCATCATCATCATCATCATCATCATCATCATCATCATCATCATCATCATCATCATCATCATCATCATCATCATCATCATCATCATCATCATCATCATCATCATCTAGATAAATCTTATTGTGTGTATCAAGTATTTATCATCAAGTCGGTGTCTCAATGTGAGACTGAAGGTTGAGGTCTATAGACTCATCTTTTTGAGACTCTCTGCGTCGCATCAGAAGAACTACCAGGAGAAATAGCCCAGATATTCCAAAATGCAAAATGCCACACAACAGATAAATGTGTTTATAGCTGTTCATCGCGTCCGCCAAGGCAGCTGGGAACAAAACAAACAGGTAAATTATCTCAATTGTGTCTTTAAAATTGTGTTCCCAAATAATATTATGAAATGTATGCGAACTACGGGAGATATCAAGTTGGACCTTTTTCGTCGATTTATTGAAATATGAGACATAAATGGGTGTGTAATTAGAACTATGTTCGAGATATTTTCTGGAATAAAATATGTACCATTCTTGTGTTTGAATTATTTGTACAAATGCAAAACATGCAATGTCGAGAATGGAAATACTAGGAAAAACTATACTGGCGTACGCTCTACCACGAACAATGAACTTCAAAACAGGTGGTGATCATCTTGGCACAGGGTGGCCGTATTAATGGAATCTGCTCTAACGTATAATGCTGAATTTGAATCTGTGTCCCTCTCGTACGCTAGCACTTACACTACAGACTTAAATCCACAAGTTGGATATACCAAAATTCAACAAACCATGGCGGTATCTGTCATTGCATTTTACAGACATACATTTTTATGCATCGCGGTAGTATCTCATTTTATTTGACAAAAATAAGTCAAAAGGAAGGTATCTGAAAGAGTGTGAAATATATTTTGGTTGTGATACAACCTTCCTTCTCAACATCATAATTTGTCCTTAAATCATCTAGAGTACATACCTGACGCAGGTAAAAACGTAATGAGCATTATTCCTTGCAAGAAAGACGAAATTCCAAACCCACGGGGCAGCTTTTCTTGACCAATCAAATCCACTCCGGCTGGGATCTCTACGGCTGAAAAAATACCTGTGTGCAAAAAGGCAAACAGATTTTCGGGAAAAAATTCATGATTTTAAACCAGGAAAAAAGATAACAATTAGAAATTACGTTTATCGATTCGATCTGCATTGTTAACAGAGACGCAAGGAGCATAAGAGTGATTATAAACATGGGCTTTTTGTTGTGAAGGTGCACCCTCGCCATGTTAAAAGCAGAAAAACTTCTGATACTGTAATAGGTAGAAAGCCAAACACTTTGCTATTACCAAACCATCCATGCCTGGGATTCATCCATATCTGCAAACGGATAACAGTATGGATTCATAGTTAAATGTCTGTCTCTCTGGTCTCAACACCCCAAAATTAAGGTTTCTTATTCCATTTCATATACGAAAAGAATCCTTTAATTACTCGTCCAATTATTTCTGAACAAAAAACAACCCCCCCAAAAAGGGAAAAAAACAAACAAACAAACAAAAATGAAAAAAAAAAGAATGCAACAACAACAACAACAACAACAACAACAACAACAACAACAACAACAACAACAACAACAACAACAACAACAACAACAACAACAACCCCTATTCACATTGCCAGAGAAAACTATAAAGTTAGTTTTGTTTAAAGAAACAAAGCAAACCACGAGTTTATATATGATTGTACCAATGTCAAAGGTAATCGGTATTTGGCGACAAGTGCGGTTTAAAACCTTTTATAAAATTTTGACATAGCCTTTTTGCCTGTATTGCACTACTGTTATTGTAGCATAAGGTTCTTTAGCTGTCTTAATGCTTTCCTGTTGTGTATTATTGCAAATGGGCAATTTTACGCAGAGCACTGACGACATAACTCATTCAGTTCGCTCACAAAGATTAATGTCAGGATTAACATATAACGCAGCTGTTAATAGGATAGAATGGAATCAGACGTATTCATATTTAGTCCCTACCCAACTCATAATGTACCACATAACTGACATCGTAATAGTTAAGGTGTTTTGGATGAATTTCAAGTTTTCACACATGTTATGAAACATCACCAAACAAGCCAGCAGCTGAAAGGCATGTGCTTTTCGTACCATGTTAGAAGCGGAATTATATGAACCGTCATGACTCTGTTGAATGATACATTATCTATTGAGGGCTAAGCCTGTCTTGGGCTTATACCCATTATTGAAATTTACCAAACTAGAATATAGCAACAAGAGGTATATATCACACATAAAAGACATGGCACAGACACCAGCTACAAATACTACTACTACTACTACTACTACTACTACTACTACTACTACTACTACTACTACTACTACTACTACTACTACTACTACTACTACTACTACTACTACTACTACTACTACTAGTACTACTACTTTTAGTTGAACTCCTCAAGAAACCCTTTTTATTACTCAACTTACCTGTAGATATTCCAATTAAGACAGAGTACACCAGAAAATGTACATGATGCCACATAAAGAAACATGATATAAGCACGATGCCTGCAACCACCCCTGACACAGAACAAACTGTGACTCTGTCCGATTGTAGATAATCGTTCAGGAACCCAGCAATAGGACGTGTCGTTGCCTGCGCAATAGCAAGTATGGTCACAAGAAATGCAGCCTCTATTTTCCCTATACCGGAACTAATAGCATACGCAGGCAGGAAGTACTCAGGGACTACTCGCACCAGGGTACTGGACATTCGGAACGAGCCGTAAATAAGGAATTCGCACCGACAAATGAGGGACGTATCAAATACTTCGTAGAAAATTGAAAAGCATTTATTTTTACTCATGTTTCGTAGTTTGTTCTGATTTTGGAATGAAGTTTGATCTGTGAGTGCGTCATGCACCATACCGTTTTCTTCCATTTCAGCCTCTGTTGCTTTTTCTCTCATGTCATGATCATTGTCAAAAGTTTTTGTTACGAGTAATGACTTTGTTACAGATTTATGGGGTCGTAGTAAAGCTGCCAGTGGTAATAATTGAACCCAGCATCCACTTAGCAAAATCAGTGTTCCTCTCCAGCCATATGTGTTTATCATAAGTTGAGATAATGGTGGATAGAATGCACTGGCCATGCTGAAAGCTGTCATGAAGATTGAAGAAGCCAGTGCCCTCCTTCTATTAAAATATCGCTGCACTATGACTTGTCCGTTCACCCAAAACAGTGAATCTCCTATTCCTAAAATCAGAGATATTTTAAATAGTGACGTCATCACACGCAATGTTCAGGTGTCAGAGTCTATTTGTAATATATATATATATATATATATATATATATCGTTTACAAGATTTGGAACATCAGCTCATATCCGAAACAAAAATATAGGCCATAGAGGTAGAAGAAGCCTGTTGTATTCTCACTCTTATTTAATTTCAAGGTTATGAGAAAGTTGTTGCCTAAATGGTTCAGAGAATGATATATCTGGAATTGAACATCCATGCTTAATTACCATGAAGGTGTGTCACACATTGCGGAACCCACAACGTGGCGGCATGTTTGAAAGAGAATGCTCTAATCTTCAAGAGCACAGTTGTTGAAGTACCCGAGACTCCACAGCTATAATGGTGAAGTACACAAGATATACAGGATTGGTCGCCATGTAAAAAGTAAAAATGGTTACTTGGGTCACAATGCTTTATTAAATTTTTTAGAGAGAGCCCAAGGGAGGAATTACTTCCACGTGCACAGCTCATTGCGGCAGAATGTAAAGTTAAATTAGAATTTCCACATGTGATGATCACAATGTAGACAATCAAATTAGATGACGAAGCAAGTTTCAAACGTTCCCTGTAGACTTCGTGATAACAGTTAAATTGTGATTTGATTCAGACTCAATGTTATGAACATTACGGTATATTTAAAGTCATCATAGTTGTAGGGGTCTTTATTAATTATTTTTGTAAATTATTCGTTGCAATCTTTAATAATTTATTCTTGCATAATTAGTGTTTAATTTCTTTGTCGAATATGAGTTTTATTAGCCATCCGTACCTATTAAAACGCCAAAAGTGAAATACAAGTAGGCAAACTCTGGTACGAAAGCTCCACTGAAGTAGGATATTACACCCAAAATGGCTGCCAAAATGGCGATCCTGCGACTTCCATACCGCTGCACTAGCACTCCTGCTGGTAAACCTAGGAACACAGGCATGTAATATGTTTGTTTGGTCTTTTTACCACAGTAGAGAATAAAATACAATAAAAGATGTCTCGCATCTTTTGTGTCAGCTACAACAGCACATTACCAATGTGACTTAAGCAAATGTTTATTAACTTCTACTGCAGCATATGAACCGATCATAATTTGATATACTTTGTCTCTTAATTTTGCTCTTATGACTGCTTGATCTAAAGTCACGCTATCTCTAATCGAAATAAAAGTATGTTTAAAAGTCATTTACAAAAGAAAATTTTAAAATGAATTACAAATATCCTAAATTAATTTCCATATATCTAAGATTGAAATACAGATACTTCAAATTTGGCATATTATAGTGTGTTTAGATATATATGTGAGCTGAAGTTAAGATTTATGGATAGTATCATTGATAGTTAAGTGTTTAAAGTGATTCAAATATGTTCAAATATATATATATATATATATATATATATATATATATATATATATATATATATATATATATATATATATATATATATATATATATATTCTTGGTTCAAATTGAAAATCTATTTAAATAACAATATCTTAATCTATTTCAAGATGAATAATGTATTTTATAGAAAAAAATGACCAACCATGATTATTTATATATCAGAATTTGACCCATGTAGCCTGAAGCTTCTTTTAGGTTATTCTGTTACCCATTACTGCAGTGAAACTTCATTATAATGACACTCAGCTCTCAGACATATTCATTATAATGACACAAGGTTCGAATGGCAAAGGTTGCTTTTTTGTTGTTTGATTAATTTATCTGATATATTCAGTTATCTGACATATATCTACGGAACAGATGGTGTCATTATAAGGAGTGTTCACTGTATATCCTAGTTCCAGCATATAATCTCAACTTGGGTAAAAGCATACCATGCCATTCTTTCAAGCAAATCATGAGATTTACAAAATAAATGTTTGCCACGGACCAGTAGCACAAAAAGCAGGGACCAACCCAGGCGTGGTAGGTTTTCCAACAAAGCCAATTGGACATTCCCCCATGACAGATGACATTCCTTTACATGAAATGCCATCACCCATATACCTGTAATGTTGTCTTGTTTATAGTCATAAGAATCGACTCCAGGAAATTGGGAGTAAGATGTAGTGCTGGTTTATTTGTAGGTAACGCAGCAGAAATACACCATGCAAGACGGAGATGAATGCAAGAAAAGGTGACGTACCATGGAAAGTGCTACGAATATTTATGAGGTGACCCTTAATACTCTATAGCTTATTAATATAAGTAGCTGGCATATCACATCCCCCTTAATGATAAGAAACCGTACGGTCCACACTACTGCAGACAAGTCTCACGAATTGTCCGCATGTGGGGAGTCTGTAGGTCCATGGCAAGGTTCAGCAATACCACTGTTGCGTCTGCTGACATATTGGCTAACAGCATTTGATACACAGGGCTATGTGCGGGGGGGGGGGGGTATTTTTTCCCCTAGATTTTGGTGTTTAGTGCATGAAAATGCACTTTCGGAGTAGTAAGTAAAGATGAAATACGAGTAATAATGTATACGAATTATTTTAAAAGTCACACATCCATCCACAGTGGGGATCTGCTTATGTAACCACAGCTGGTACTTTATCCTTGACCCGTGTGTTGTTGCAATGGCGCATTGGTGTTATCATTTGGACTAATAAATGCATTTTCCTCCAGGTTGCTATCAGAATTATCATGGACAAGCAGCTTGTTGTGTTCTCCTGTTGCCCTGATATGATGGTGGTCACGTCATAAGATATTGCCAGTTTACCTTTGTCCTGAGTATGATCTGGGGTCTGGCAACTTTTTGTTTGATGGTGACTGGTTCCCATTTCGTGTGTGTGTGTTTGGGGGGGGGGGGGGTCTTGGATGCGCACATGTTGTCCTGGCTTTAGAGGTGAAAGGGCCTTGGAAGTGTTGTTGGCATGGTGGTACTTCTACATATTCCACTTTTCAGTTAGACAGGTCCCGCAGAAATCACTTCTGGTTTCAGTGTTGTTTACTCGCATTGGTAGGTTTGCTTTCACTTCTTGTTGGTGAAATAGCTTAGCTGGGGATGGTAGTTACGTATTTATAGGATTTATTTTAAAGACAGGCAAGGCACCAAAAACCTTGGCATTAGCGATTTTGAGATTTTAACAGTTTTTACAAGATAAATGTCCTTTCCATAAGTTGGCAAAATTTCAAGTTCCTAACTAAAGTAGAAATATGACAAAACGCAAAAGCCACACAGGCATGTGGACATCTGGACTTCCATGTCATTCTTTTGTTTTTCAGCTGCCTAGAGGAACAATGCCATCCATTAATCCCACTTAACAGTTGGTCACATGGCTACAGGTGGCAGTGGCCCCAACTGAGGCTGGTATTATGGCGGCACCGTGAAATCAGGCGTCATGCCAAATGCATGTTTGTGGTTAGGGAAATAGTGTGATCATGCAACATATCACAGTCGTAGTGATTTACTTTATGGTTATCCTGCTTGTTTTGCATTCCAACGAAGGAAAACGTTAAATGTCAGATAATATCTCATCAAAGGCCATGCCGTGACTGATTACCTTAGTAGCCCTAGATATCAAAGTAAGGTGTAAAAAAAAGTGGAACTGCAATCACCAATATCCATGTACATGATAATATTTTATTGAACCCCTAGGGATGGGGAAATAAAAGCACAAATCGATACATCTAAATAAGCTTGAACGTGAACAACATGCAAAATAGCGATAAAAAAAACACAAGTTGGGGAGAGAAATGGAACTCACTGAGAATATACTTACAAAATTATGAGAAGCTAAGTAAGTAAAGTATACAGATAGGAGTATATACAATAAAGCATTATCACTAAAAACGGGATGTAGTGGTTGGGGCGAAGTCCAGACCCATCAACCATCCACTGGCCATGAGCGGCTGTAGGCAGGCTCACTGAAGCACGGCAACATCCGGCCAACCACAACCAATAAATGGTCCTTGTAGCCAGCCCCATGCACCCAACCCAAAACAGCTACACATCTGACAAGTATCATACAAGATACTTAAAAGCACGAATAAGCATTTAACCAGCAAGGGATTGTCACTATAAAATTTAAGATAATTTTCATGACAAAGAAAAGCCTGAATAGAATCCACTGTACCGTCTTCAGGTTCAGCATTAAATGGTTTGGTATAGGGAAAAATGACATCTAAAGGGGGAAAGCCCAAAGACACAACTTGCTCGTGTAAGGTATCCCTGAATAAAGTCCTCTTTCAACTATTCAGCTATAAAATGAGTAGAGAGGTCTCAGCCAGGACCGTCAAAACTAAAAATGTGTGAAAAAAGAACTCTTGCACTCTGGAAGAATATGTGAAACTGGCCCGATATTCATTGCCTGCAGTAACCTAGATTTGTGGGTTTTTACCCAAGCCTAAGCAATGTTTTAATGAGCCACTTGCGCAAGCTGGGTACCCTCAGGTGGCAGTATGTAACAATCGTAAACCAATGTGGCAACACTGACAGTTTTCCATAACTAAGATTTACTAATGGGGAAGAGCCCATGAAATCTTAAACCAACTTCTGGTAGACTATAAAAAGGCTGTCTTCAATTATTAATACGAACTTGTAGGTGGGATTCTGCTGAAACACCGTCAGATATGCTAAGAATATTAATGCTATTTACAATTTCCATTGGTGTCATCTAGGTGAAAAGCAGGCCGGCTAACACACTTGTCCACTCTGAAGGACAAACATTTGGTCTTTGCAGCATTAAAATTGAAACAAACTGCCAATTAGTGGGTGGACACAGAAGCAAATCTGTGCCCTTGTTAAGCAAACCAGTCATTTAGCCTTCCAATTAAATTTTAACCAGAGAGGTCGATCTATACTGCATAAAGTCAACAAGTCATTTGCAATGTCCAAGCTGCTGCAGAAAAAAAATCAACAACAGGACATGAGAGGAACACAATTGACCAGGTGAGCAATCTTTGATCTGTTCACAAACCAAGCTAACTATCAACTCTCATTGCCAGGCTTGTGGTGAGGGGCCTGGAAGGCCTAGCCTCCGTGATGTCAGGTTCCAAACCTGATTATCCCTGTCGCAATTTGACAGATCACTGAAGAATGTTTACCATACTTCAAATGCTCTTTTGTTCAGGTGTTTGGCCAATAAACAAGCAACAACTTCATCAAATCTTTAGCAATAATGTTCACTCCGTTTTGCACAAATATCAGCAAAACTCGAGCAAACAGTATTATTTTAGAGTCGAAAGATCAACATGAGAAACATTTGAAGCTTGTTTTTGTTGAAAGACTAATGGGATGAGAACGCCACCTAGAATCTATATAAAAAAAAAGCCAGGTTCGACAAACAGCCAGTGATTTTTTTAATGTCTGAACTGCAAAAATAATTCAGCTTCCTTGAAATGTTTTGCTTTATTCTTTTTCAATGATAGGGCAAAGAACATCTTAGAAATTAAGGGGAAAATTGAAATGTCAAACTTTGAGGATGGATAAAAGGAAAACTAAGCCAAACATAAAAGATTGCAGGATCATTTTTTGTTGCCGATATATCAGGATTCAGATGAAAATAATTAGTGACTTGTCTCAATATGTATGGAGTGGATGGTTTGCGGTCAAGTGTCAATTGTTTATTCAGCACTTATATCACAGATACCCAAACACAAAATGCATTAATTTTTAAACTATGACGATAAAACATGTGTATGTGATCTTAACGCAAATATATTTTGAGCTTTGATAGATTAAAGTGGGATAAGTTTTTGATGTCTTAGCTATCTTGAAATATAGTAGGGTGATGCATATGACCAAGCCTTGTTTTGCAGCTTTTGTCATTGTTTGTTTTACTTTTAGAATCTGTTTTTCAATGAATCTATTCCTCTAGTGGTGATGGGGGCTACGTGTGACATAATTAAATATCCAGTCCTAAGTAAAATTGTCGGTAGATGGCTTTGTCATATTGCCTTGCATTGTCACTCAAGAAAATGTCAGGGATGCCTTTTTCCGAGAATACTAGCTTGGTGAGATCCGCATTAACTTTATGTGTGCTATTCCATGATATCATTTTCATGAATGAGAACTTGGTATAATAGTCACACGATATCAGATATTTCTTGTCGTTCAAATTAGATATATCTTTGCCCTGTAACTGGGTTGGTACTTCATGTGGCTAAGAGCCTATGTATGTTTTGACTTTTGATGTTGTTGGTATATTGCCGACTTGTCCACATGGATTTTTAATATCTCTGTTGATGTTTTTCCACATTGTACAAGTTTTGCGAGTAATTTACACTTCTCATCTTGTCTGTCCATTCCAGGTATCTCACCACTTTTGAGCTGAGATTCTGCTTAAACCATCTGCGATCAGTAGTTCTTGGGCACATTTGTGGACAAATATCAGGTTGTTCAAATGGAGTCACAGTAACATTCATGGCAACTTTGGGGATGCTGTTGTTAACGTCCTGAGATGGACGTAACCCAGAGGTTTGAAGTTGGATTCCACTGTAAAAGGTTTTCATTACACATATGTGTGAAATCTTTCACATCTATACACCACAGGTAGCATTTTACGTGTGTATGTAGCTCAGTTCACAGTCAGTAAGGGCTTTTTAGCAAAAGGCGATGACCTCTTTGTCTTGTAACAGCAAGACTCAATCCTTTTTTACAACTAAATCAATCTGTATAGGTATTTACTTCTTTGGGTCAAAGTAGGATAGTGTTATCTCCTGGCAATTACCTGTTTTATTCGATAGAAGGTGCACTGATGGCTACTTGACCAATTGAAGAACATTTTTTTAAGCAATTCAGGCAGAGAGATGTACTCTGACAGGTTTGGAATGAAGGATGACATGTATGTAAGTATGTCCGGGAGCTGCTATACAGTGCCGCCAGAAAGTCTTGCCCCATCTCCCCTCGGGACCCCAACGCTCGGTCCTCCTCAGGTACATATTGTACAAGGGACTCCTGCAGAGGACACTGTCAGGAATTTTAATGTTAGATACTCAGTGTGCTTTTTGCACCTACCTGTGGCCCCCCATTGGCCTTAAGCTGGTTGTGTTGTTAGAATTTCAATTTTTATTACACTTTGAAAAGTGGTACCTGCAAGTGGCTCCACTGGTGACCCCCCAGAGTTTCCGAGCAAGACTTTCTAGCAGCGCTGTAGTTCCTTCACAGTGCAGGGTGTGTGCATTTGTTTAATGTTTGCCACTCTCTTAAGAATAGGGTGTGCTCCATGTTGGTCAAATATAAGTTCACAAATCTGTATTTCTTTCTCATGAATACTGCACTTTTACAATTGAAAACTAGTCAATATTCCTGTGCCACAGACATCAGTGCATGGAGGTTCCTGTCATGTTTCTCCATGTCATCACCATGGATGCATATGCAAACCATTGTGCTGATGCACCATGGATAATTTTCCATAATTTGGTCCATTTTACGTTGGTTCACTTTGCTTGTGGTGAATTTATCACTTAGCTCTTTAAGTGTTGGTGTTGTGTGGGGCCCTCATTTGATGGCTCCATTCAATTCCTTGTCACCCAAAGGTACTTACAGACTTCCATCTGCGTTTTGGCTGTACATTTAACTGTTGAACCAGTCAATAGGCCTTGATACTTTATCACTGACTCTACAATTATTTATGTCATTGAGTTCCCTTTTTGTATCATCGTTGAGAGGTATTGGGCATCTTCTGTGAGGGTGAAAAACGGGGGAATGATGGGTCGAGCAAAATGTGGTACTTTTATTTCAAGCATCTAATGGCGGTGAATTGCATTGGGTATTGTTTCATGAGATTGTCTGTACTTTTAATTTTGTGAACATTTTGTTTTAGTTTACCTGACCTTTTAGTCTGGATTGCAGAATGTAATTTTATGAATTTAAGATTCATGGAGGTTTGTGGACTGAGCTTATCTAATCCTTCACTTTCAACCACATTGAAATCAACTTTAAAAAAAAAAATTATATTTGGATTCACTGGTGTGTAGACCGTGTTGTTATAATCGCAGTACACAGACAGCATAGTTTTGCTAGGTTTTGTGGTCTGGCAGTCGTCAAGAGTATGGTCTGTGTGTGTATAAACTGTACAATAGCCACAGAGGCAACATATTCCTTTGTGTGCCTGTGTCAACCTTGGCCTTCAGGTTGGCTGGCATTTGTGGCTTATCATCTTGTATAATATCCATCGTGACAAATACCTCATGAGACTCGTCGTTTTCTTCTAGGTCTATTTCTATAATGTCAAATTCTAGTGTTTCGAAGGGATGAATTCACTCTTATGTATAGTTATATTGTCCTCTTGATGCATTTCATAAACATATTTCACCTTACTTTTTGAGCTTACAACTTGCGTCAATTTGCATTTTGGCCTTTTTTGGAAGGTCTGAGCTTGATCCGATGTGGAAAAACAAACATTTTCCCAGTGGTGTAGCTTACCACATATCCGACCAGTAGTGTTATATCTGTGACATTTTAGGCAAGTTTTCGCTGTGTGTTGTGTGGTGACATCTGCAACTGGTACACATATTGTAGTCTTTGCTCTTGACGTACTGTACAGATTGTCACGTTTTTTTCACCAGTTACACGGAATGTGAACACAATAGTGGCTGCCTTTAATTGTCAGTCTGTCTTAAGTGGGCCAAATTTTAGGCCATTACATATCGCCAGACAATTTATGAGATTTGTCTTTTTCCTTGACTTTCTGAACACTGGGTGTCATTTATGTAAAACTTGTCAGACAGTCCCAATAATGTACTCCTGATTCTGAGCTGTGTACATAACAGCTTGCGTAGACAACCCATATACTCTGCTATGCAGCACGAGCCTCTTGCTGCTGTAGTCTTTTTACTACCACTTAATTCTCCTCCTCCCGAATAGCTTGAAGTCTTGCACATATTTAGTGTAACAGATGGATATTTTACCTCTGATACCATTTAAAGTTGTCTTGATCACACTCGAGCTTTGACTCCAGAACACTTGGAGTATGTTGTAATTCTGGTTTATTTGTAGTATACCCAGCTAAAGTACTAGGGAAGATGGAGCTGAAGGGAAAAGTAGGTGACGTAGCACACAATATGCTATGAATATTTATGAGGTGGTCGTATATATATATATATATATATATATATATATATATATATATATATATATATATATATATATATATATATATATATATATATATATATATATGGCCAGTTTTACTTTCAGCAACACTATATTGGGTCCTTTGGCATGTGTTATAATATAAAGGATTAAGATCTAGATTTAAGGTAGAAACTATTAAGTAATAACCGGTAAAGTGCGGTGGGTCCCCTCAATTGATAAAAACATCTGTATCTGGTAACGGAATGAAAAGAAAAATCTACTGGAAAGATGATTTAATGAAAACACCCACACACTCACACACACACACACACACACGCACGCACACACATACACACACACACACACACACACACACACACATATATATATATATATATATATATATATATATATATATATATATATATATATATATATATATATATATATATATATGATGGAAACACTTCATTCGTGGTATCTTAATCAATCTGGGTATGTTGCAATGACGTGGTGAATAAACAGATGGGTAATACCAGGATCAAAGCGAAATAACAAGCCCAAATAGAAACTGAGCACTATAAAAACAATATGCATACATCCTACTGTATATATGGCCATCTGAACTGTGTTGATTCCAGATGCTATGAATGCAGACAAGCCGAAGTATTGACGAAACTCTACGAACAACACTCCATTTGTTCCCGATGTGCTGTAGAGTAAATTGATGCCGAATGCGGCGAATAGAATGACCCACGAATACCCAGTGTCTACGGCAGAAGACTCCGCCATGCTGTCGATGAGGTCAACTGGAGTGTCTCACATATGGCAAAGGTGACATATAACTAGCCTGTCCATAAAACTGAAAGTATATGAAGTCTCTACAAATATCCATCATAACTTCATTAGGGATTCGACCAGGTTGCAATCACATACATCACGCCTGGCAAGTGCATACATAAACTAGAATAGAGTTGCTTCAAAGCAAACTTTTCTGTGTGCCTTGAAAGGTTGTAAGTATTAAATGCTCCAACTTTTGGAATTTGGTACTTCAGATTCGATTAAGCTTATGCCCAGATGAAGTTGTAAAGTCCAATTGACCTTAACCTTTGACCTTTAGAGCTCACAAGGAAACTAAAAAATGTGCAGACTTGTATAATCTACAATTTGAGTCCGACATGACTGAAATTCGATGACAATTGACCAAGTTTTGGCTAGATGAAAATTCAAAGGCCCAAATGGCCTTGACCTTTGACCTTCAGATGTTACATGTCAATACATAAATGTACGGTCTTACAATATTGATAATTTAAGCCAAAATGAACCAAATCAAATACAAATTGACCAAGTTATGACTAATGAAACTTTCAAAGGGCCTGATGACCTTGATCTTTAGAGGTTACATGTTAATTATAAAAATGAACGGTGTTGCAATGCCTACAATTTGAATCCAACATGATTAGAAGTGGATGGAAATTGGCCGAGTTGAGGCTGGATGAAAATTTTAAAGTTCTAAACGGGATTGACCTTAAATGACCTTGATCTTTAGAGGTCACATGTAAATTACAAAAAATGTACTGTGTTACAAAATCCCTTTTTTAAGCCCAACATAAACCGAATCAGATGAATATTTCCCACGTTATGGCCAGATGAAAATTTCAAATTGCCAAATAAACTTGACCTTTAGATGTCACATGTAAATTACAAAATATATGCGGTGTCAAAATATCTACAATTTGAACCCAACATGATCAAAATGGGATAAAAAATATGGCCTGAAGAAAATATCAAATAGCAAAATAATATTGACCTTTGACCGTTAGATGTTAAATGTAAGTTATAAAAGTGTGCAGCGTTGCAATACCAACAATTTGAGTCCAACATGAATATAACTTGATAAAAATTGACCACGTGGGTGGCTAGATGAACATTCCAAAGAATTTGACAAAAATTGCCCGACTTATGGCTAGACCAAAATGGCTAAATGACCTTGACTTTTGGTACTTAGAGGTCACGTGTAATTTACAAAAACGTGCAATGTTACAAACATAGTATTTGAAGTTGGATTGATTACATGTACCTGTAATACTTTTGAAGATATTCGAGATTTAAATTTCCAAATGGCCCTAATTTACACAATTTTTAAAACCCCTTTACAAAAACTCAAGACTTCGTGTATGGGCGCACAATCATGCTAAGTTTGCAGTTTTTAAATGAAAGGCCGGAGAAATTTGGCTGTAAAGAAAGAAAGAAAGAAAGAAAGAAAGAAAGAAAGAAAGAAAGAAAGAAAGACCTACTGCAAGTGCATACACCCACACTGTGGCGAGCACATAGAATATGCTTGCGGTGAATAGACTGTGGCGAGCAGTTTAAACAAACGTGAGACGAGTATGTTTGCGACATGCTAAGTCCAATAGAGAAAATGTAACAAATGAATCGCTCAATTTTTCATTGCAAAAGCGAAGAATAGTTTTATCATCTTCACACAAAACGTACAAATGTATCTACATGTGTATGCGTACATGTAGATTGCTCTGGGGAATGATGGCATAATCGTACGTTTAGAATATAAAGTTACAAGAGTTCCTTCTTTTGTCTTGCGCGTTAGGCCCACGGTTACGAGGGAAAATTGTCAGTGTTTGATACAGGATAGTTTCATATGAGCGTCCCCATATTGAAACAAAAATGATAATCATGATAATAATACCAATGTTATATCAATATATAATAACAATGACTAACATCATCACTAATAGTAGTAATTTTACAAGGTCATAAGAATACGATCATAACAGGTAACTTTTCACATGAAATCTGCACAAACACCTACAAAAACATCCACATTGTGTTATGCAATAATTCTGAACATAAAACAATCAAAACATAACAAAAATTATACACCGTCACAGAAGAGATGAATTTGTAAAGAGATGAGGCTAATCCCAAGTAGGATACATGTTAAGTAAGAAAAAAACCCACATACTTTCTAACAGAAAATAAAACATGTTGTAATGAAAGATATGACAGGACTTACACAGTGACCACATTATAAATCAGCACGTTTTAAGGTTATAGTTAATAGTGTGACAAGGCGCTACTCACAGTTTCATACACAACTTGCACGGTAGGGAGTAATGGGAAAAGTGTGCTATTCGTTGTATGTTTCAGACATTAAAAAAACATTTTCCATTAATTTATCATGATCATGGGTAGCAAAGATCAGTAGGACTGTTTACGGGATTGATCGATTACTTCTGAACTAATCAGAAATCTGCGCTTGACTTGCTACGTTACATGGCCCATTTAGATTCATGTGTCATTTGTATGAATGAACAAAAAAAAAAAAAAAAAAAAAGTCACAACTTACCTTTGCACCTTTTTTTTCTTCATGGATATACAAGATGATAATGAAATGCGACTAATGGGTCGCTTGGACGTTTGTTGAACTTATAGTGTGGCTATCTTGGCTAGATCGGCGCTGATGAGCAAGGTACAAAACAGAAAAAAGATAGCATGAGGCGGTACAAGGTCACCTACATAGGGAAGGGAGCCAAGGTTAGATAGGTTCACCATACTAGGAAACTTTAAGGATGAACCTCGTGTTAGGTGTGTAACATTTTGACGCCTTTATGCACAGAAGAGTAGTACTGGCGCCTACTTCATGTTGAAAAAAGCTGGGAACGTAAGATGATACAGACAGCCTGTACAGTGTACTGCAACTAGCGTACCCACAAATACCTTCGATTGAACTTACATCATGTTGAAGTTAACTGGGAAAGTAAGACGATACAGATAGCCTGTACAGAGTACTGCAACTAGTGTACACATAAATACGTTCCATTGAACTGTGTAGTGCACCATTGTTATCTGTGTGCAAGTGCTTGGCGCACAACTCAAATCATATGTATTTTTTTATTTATGTGACAAATAAAACGCAAATTAGGTAAATGATGCTTAATTTAGATTTTCTCTTGTTGTGCATGTGTGGAATATAAAATCCAAATAACTAAAATAATCATCTGGGAGGTCTAAATTGTGTGGCATTTGTAATGTACAGTGCCGCTGCGACGTCTTTCACCATGACAACACGCCAGTAATGCCGCCAACAGTGTGGTAATAAAATTCTTGTACCACATCCAGGTTTGGGTCACAGGTTGGCAATACGCAGTATGCATATTACTTTCCCGCCACAAAGCACTGGTTTGACGCCTGGCGATCACGGGGAACGTGCGGGTCGCATGACTATCACAGACAGATCATATGCTCATTTCTAGCAAAATTAGCATTTTTTTGAGAAATTTATGTTCCCAAATGCCAAACTGGTACTCTTCTAGTACTTCCCGGGCCATATTAAAGAAAAAATTCCATATGTCTTTCCAAAATATAAGTAATATCCCACTGGTCCCCACAGGTACTGACCCGTTTCTCGCCATATCTCACCAAGCGAGACTAGGCAATCAGGTATGCAGTTGGGGCGGGAACTTGATATGCATATCTCCTATTACAGTATAATTTCCCAGGGTGTCTATCTTGTGAGTATATCATGCCAAAATACACGTGCTGCTAAGAATGAAGACTTTCAGTTGTTAAATAGACGCAAGGTACGAACCCACATATTTAAAATACGCGTGTGGGACACAAAAATTGTGTTATTTGTACATCTAATTCTCATAAGTAAAATAACCTACCAGAGCCATGCTGGGGGTGGGGGAGGGGATGGGGCATGGATATCTCGCCAGCATCATTCAATCCACTCTAAAGTTTTTCTACAATGCTCATTCAAGCATGATGTAGCCAATGAAGTGTGACAGTGATGGTATAAATCTGCTGTAACCATCACAATCAATCATTTACCCAAGTATAAAAGCCCTACCCAGTGTAGTTAGTGAAATAATGCCACTCCGAAATTTTTCTACATTGCTCCAGTCAAGCATGATGTAGCCAATGAAGTATGACAGCGATGGTACAAATCTGTAGGGGCCATCACTATAAATCATTTACCCAAGTATGAAAGCGCTACTCCGTATAGAAAGTGAGTGCTTGTTCTCGCCAACAGCTTATGCAGGCGAGACAAAAATGAGCAGTCCCAATAACTATTGATGAAAAATGAGTCACAATATGTACTGTACATATAGGACACCTTCTTACAGATGTTGAATACAATGTCCTGTAGAGAAAAATAAGCAAGTCGTATTTTATATCAGCCCCCCCCCCCACCCACCCCCACCCCGCAGGATATAAACAGTCTTACAAGATTGCTTTTCTTCAGGGAAGCTAAGAAGATGCAACTTCTGTGAAGTTGTTATACTTATTGCACATTCAATAAAGTGGCGTTGTGAGCAGTCCGTCCTCAGCTTACCTTCATATATATTGAACCCAAATTAAGTCCTGGCCTGATATGAGCTGAGTCGAGCTCAGACGCACAGAGATGATCCTGACTTACTTTAAATCTTGTAGTATATTCATATGGGAAACCCAGTAGCCGAAATACATAACTAAGGTACCTGGATTTACTAAGATCCCGGGGAGATTCAATCCCGTCAAGTTAAAACAGATTTTGATGACCAGTTTGGCAAAGCTTGCGTAAACACAATTATAATAGTATTTCATGTAAAGCATGCTAACAAGTGATCTTATCATTTCGGAACCTGATTGAAAATCAGCAAGTAATAATGATGCAACAAATATGCACGTTTGGTGGCGAGGCAGCCAAGCAACATTCACATTTGTATTTAAGAGAATACAATTTGTGGTTTGGAAAAAGTCGACACACACACACACACACACACACACACACACACACACACACACACACACACACACACACACACACACACATATATATATACATATATACATTCATTGAAACTTTTAGTACATGTCAAACCATTACATGTACCCATCAATGCTTATTTCTTTTCCTGTTGATGTAGCAGTCATGTATCTCAAACTGTTTTTTAAAGGTCTTGCGGTACCTAGAAATGGTGGTCTGAATTTTAAAAAGCAATAGACCAACAGATTTAGAGAAAAGGATTTGTAACATTTTCCTATGAAATAAATTAATGGAGCTGGCTACAGACTCACCCAGAGTACATTTACACCAAGTTTGAAGTGGATTTAGGTGACAGCGTTGGGGAAAACTATGAAAAATATACCCTAGGGTACTGTACTGACCATGCTCTCATGCACCTGTCATCTTCTTTCTTTCAAAATGTCAACATCTGATTTTCAAAAATGAACAGATAGCAGCACATTAATCTAGGGTAAACACTTAGTGGATATTTATGCAAGCTATCAATTTCTACCAACTTTGATGACAGTCCGATATATAGTTTGGGAGTAACAAATTTGCGAAATGCACAAAAATTCATTAAAATAATTAAAAAACATGCTGTTGAACAAAGTAAGAAGTCCTTAGAAGTGAGTATTATATATAACTTCAAAGCATAATGCAAGTGGGCTTTTCAAGGTTTTGCCCCCCCCCCCCCCCCCCCTTCCTCCAATGAACCCCCCCAAAATCATAGATTAATGACTGGACCATGACGTGTTGTACAGACGTGGGGTCCACGTTTGAGCAAGATCTGGCTAGCGAGTTCGAAGAGGTTGGAAATGTAAATTGTGGACGCTCGGCGGACACACAGACAGACAACGGACCTCCCTAAACCCTAGCAGTATGACATGTCATCTTAGGCGAATAGAATAAAGGTGCCGTAGGATGGATAAAGTATCGAAGAGATTGTTGGAACTTAAAATTAAAACTTAGCATAGAATACCTACATTAAATCATTTTTTCATTCTTTTATTTAAATGTGGGTCCTACTTTAAAGGAAATTAGACAGACATATCATTTAAAGGTTAACAACGTCCTCGGTAGATCATAACGACTTTTACTCTTCTCTTTTTTTATTGTTTGTGATAGCATTGTTTTTATTTTATAATCCGCTTTGATTGACACGCAATTGAAAAAAGAAGGAAAAAACCCCCAGTCATCTGAAAGAACTGGAGCATTTGCATTAATATGGCCAGAAATGGACGCAAACACTGGTACGATGCACACGCCCGAACTTTGGTCATTGATCTCACTCCGGTTGGGAAAACCTGATAGCATTGATCAATGAAAAAATATACTATTCACAAGCTCCTTTTAACATTAACTCACTATGAGATATGCAAACGGGAGGCAGTTCAAATACAAAGCAAACATACTTGATCATAATGATAACTTAAACTATAATCATACACAACCGTGGCGGGCCCATTGGGTCAGGCTCATAACTATGGTCAACATCAGACCTTCAAAGTGGAAGTTTAGTCTCATAACTGGAGATTTGCACACCAGCATTTATGCGTTTGGTACCTATCGCACTCACTATTGTTCATCATAGCGTAAAAGTTTGGTCTTGAAAATTTAACATGCATTTAGAATGTACACAATATATCCACGAGTTTCTTGAAAATTCAGGCAGAAAAAGGATTGCCGGCCATTGATGCGATGCAGTTAGTCGACTTATGACTTTAAGAAAAGGAAACAGACAACTTTCAAGAGCAAAATTCTAATTTTGTATTACGTTTCTGTCTATCCCACTTCTATACTACTGTAAATTGCTTTACTTTTGCGTTTTAAAATTTCACAGTTGTATTTTTGAAATTTCACTGTACTTTTAATTTCACTCTTTTGGGCATAATTCCTATTCAAACAATATAAAAATACTATTTCACTGTGCTTCTATTTTCACGACTTTGTGCCCAACGAAATAAGCGAAAATAAAAGCACAGAGAAACTTAATCAATTTACAATATTTGATATTTTTACCGCATGCACCTTCCATGGCCGGTACATCCATGCACTTTCATCTAATGGTAAGCCAATCAGAAGGCCAGGCGAGGTGAAAGGGCCCAACAAATGTCAATTTTCATTCGTGATAGTGTACAAACATCGATTTTCCGATATACAGGAAAACACGAAATGGCATAAATAGCCCGCATTTATTTTGCACAGCACAACTTTTACTACTTGAATTCAATGTTTGTTGAGCCACGTAGGTGGGTTCTGCATACGAATTTTACGTCCAAGTGTGGATGAGTAGTAACATAAGACTTGACGATGGGCCAAACTATTGGCTTGGTACTTATTTCATGTAGTGTAATGATACGGTTGAATACCATTGCTGGCTGATGTTAACACTTAAGTTGTCACCGACCTCTTTGATATTGAAATTTGACTTAAATTTCCCAAAACTTAAGCTTGATCAAATTGTGTTCAGACAGTTATATGCGGGCTATGCTTTTCAGCAAAATAATTTGGTTTATGAAATCACTCATGTCCATCCATCTGCCTGTCAACTTTTGGGTGAAAAATAAAGTCCACAGTGGAAGAAGTGTTCAGGTGGGAGATGAGAGGATTCCAGGTTTGTTTTTTGGAGATGACATTTTCTTATGGGAAACATGAAAAAGGAATAAAAAACTCTACTCAGATTTTCATACTATGGGGAGATATTAGGGCTGGAGTAGTGACAAAAAGAGTAAGGTCATGATTCTGGGTCAGAAGCATAGGAATTGGGAGAAGTGAACAGTTGGGAAGTTTGAGGTTCCAGGAGGGCATGAAAAGGTCACTACGATAGGAGAGGTAGATGATTATGAATACTTGGGTTTGGTATGAAAGCTAAGTCAATGGATGTTTTAATATATTGTTCATAAAATCGGGCAGTTGGTGTAAAGAACAAAAATATGATTAAACTAACAACAGCAAATAGGTTTAACAGAGCATTCATATTGACGGAGCTTTGCGGGAGGGTAGCAGTCCTGGGCATGCTATATGAGCTAGATATAATATCAATAAGTGAGAAGGATCTGGAATGGTAGGAAAGAGCACACAGAAAGATGGGCAGTATGGGCCCCACAATGTGTCACAGTATAAGCAATATCTGGGAACTTTAGTCGGGTGAATGTCCGGGATAGGTTAGCAAATAGAAAGTTGAGCAGTTGGGGCTACTTGCAAGAGACGGGGGTGGGGTGAGTGGGAGATAGGTGGTTCACGAAGGTGTACCTTGAGGTGGCTAAAGAACGGACAAAGTGGCTGATAAACACAGACAAGGTAGCAGACAGGCATAACCTAAAGGGGCCAGGTGAGGTTGACACTGCATAAACAGCATCTGCTGGTAAGATTATGGCAAGAAAGCTCAAGGAGGAATAGAAGAGAGGGGTCAAAGAGAAGAGCAGATTCAACGCTGAGCAGGCATTAGAGAAGCCAGTAAAGGGACGGTGTTTGGGGTGGTTTTAGGCAGACAGAACCTACAGCAGGCAACTACAGGAAGGGAAGAGTACAGTAGCCCTTGTAAGGGCTCCCATTACTCTGGCTGAACAGAGGAGGCATGGGGATGCGGGTATGCTCAGTGGAAGATGCAACAGTGAGAAAGTGGTATGACACTGAAAATTATTAGTTTTGAAGTTATTTCACACAACTTTCAGGACTTATAAAGGGCACAGAAATTTAGGTGGCTATAGATATTGGTGTCGACACTTACGGTACTATGTAATATATGAAATAAAATGAGAAAAAAAAACAATGAAAGATCCGTTGTTTTGTTAAGTTTTCCGTGAATTACCAAGAAACTTGGCAGAAATCCATCGAGAAAAAAGACGAAACTGCACTTAAGTTTGGTAGGTCCAGCAACAGTATTAAGAAAACATAGGAACCAAAATATATAAAGAACACGCGTGGGTCAATATCGTGAAAAATGAATCAGCATAATGATAAGAAATGTTCCAAAAATATGTATCATACACAAAAGTTTGATATTGGGAGACCTTGGCCTACTTTTGCAAGGTCATGAAGGAGATAAGTTTTGTAGAATGACCTTTTTGTCATGGCCATCACATCTGAACTTGTGGACATATATTAATATACCATTATAGGTACGTGGAGTAGAAACTACCTTATTGGTTAGGAGAATGCCATGAGCTGGGCACTAGCTACAAGGATATCAGACATTTGAAGTCACTTCTAATTCAAGATTATAAAATTCTAAATTTAGCTTGTATTCATAAAATTACCTATCTAGCCACTTGGACTGTTCTCCTGGTCAAACACACACACAATCTTCACACTTATTTTTTAATTAAAAGAATAAAGTGACAACAAACAGATGTGTAGTTACACGATTGACGCATAATGTTATTGATTTTAAGGAATGGTTTTGCTTGTTTCTCTAGGCTATGCCAGCACTTGGTATACAATAGCACAGTGTTTAAATTTCAGGAGGGCAGCCAATCTAAGAATACGGCTGGACTGCTCTTTTGGAAGTGCATACCCGAGGTCAAGTCAAGTCGATTTGTGACACCTTCGTGTGATTTCGGGTTTCAGGGTAGTCCTGCGCCAGTAGCTTTGTTTTGCCTTGTCTACTTGGTTCCTTTGCAGTAAAAGGACATGAATTTTTAAGGACTTTGTTTCTCAGAGTTAGTTTAAGTTTATATTTTACAATTTTACGTATATTCATACATATACTTGTTCAAAAAAAATTCTTCAAGTATTGCCATTTTAAGCAAGAACTTGCTTTACTGTATGTATTTTTATGTTTCCCTATATTTTACGTTCATAGGTTCTTTGCATCCAATCGGAGTTGTCTTTACTATATACCAGTTAAAGGCAAGCACCTGCCATCATATAAAAAGCATGTCCGAGAATTTAAGGCTGCGTAACATCCTTGATGGTTTCCCGCTGTTGACCTGTTTACAAAGTTATTTGGCTGTTGAAGCCTAGGACTCTAAAATTTGAAAGCAATATGATGAGTTAATCAATTATAGCTTTAGATTTAGACAGTGACCGGAACGGCCATTCAGCGTAGAGAGATTGCATTATGGTGTTCATCTTGTGTTAAGAAATATATGGAAGATGTGACACTGTTGCTTCCGTTTGTATAATACACATGAACGACTAAGATTTGTGGGGTTCCGTTGTCGCACTGGTGGTATTAGTTGCAACTAACGTCACATGCGTCTAACACACGTCAAATTCATTTATTATCTTATATTCAGGTAGATGATATGACATTATGGATATCATGAATGACCTTGATTTACTTTCTCCAAGTCACGAAGGGGATTTGTTTCACGTTTTTGTTGTGACAGTCGTCATATCGTAACTACTGTGCATATATCCATTTACCGTCACAGGAACATGGTTGAAATAAAATCTGTGATATGTGCCAATGATTTGGACAGAGTCACTTCGATAACTGGGCAATGCTTATATATGGATTCCTGACGGCCATGAAAGTAGTCATATGGCTGAAAAGTGAGAGCACTCCTGGCATACGTGCAACAGCATGAGGTTTATGTAAGTCGCGAAAGTTTCACCAAACATGAATTGTCAATATTCAAAGAATTTGTAAGATGCTTATCGATTCCATTTCTGCAAAGATCTACCATAGCCACATAAACCAGTATTAAATGTTTCTTCACTGGACGATTGCGAGTGCTATTTTGTATACACTTCCAGATGACAGATGGCAGTATCTAAAGCAGTTGGTGAAAACAGCTCTCGGTTTGGCCACGGAAGTTGGCAAGGGAGGCCAATTTATCTCTGTGGTCAAGGGTCAGCCTGTCTACCAAGCAATAGACCTATACTGTCATCTTGGGGAGGGGGGGGGGTGGGTGGAAAAATTTGGAGCATGGATGTGCAATCTGTACTGGGGGCGGAGTCCAGTAGTCCCAGACGTAGAGAAATATGGAAGAGAAGCTTGTGATCTGACCAAAGTTACTTGTCCACTGCTCCCCAGGAATGGACCAAGACGGAAGTCATTGGATGGTAGTGTTTCCAAATGAATTCTTGATAAAACAGAATGTCATTTGTCAGCCAACAAACAAGTACGCCTTACACTGTATATTAGGTTCCTTTATGAGTCACTGTTGACTGCGGCATGGAATGATGACAAAATGCTCACCACATGTTAGTGTAAAAGGGTCATATCTGAAATGATTCTGAACAACAAACCGTAGTGATGCACATATATCTGTACATAGATGTAATTGACGGTTGATGACAGATTGTGTGTCTGGTCTATCATAGAAATGTACAAGTTTGCTATTCTTGCATTTGCATTACTTTAACTTCACTGATAGAGCTACACACTGTTCAGAGATTCTAGTCTAAAAATCCATGATGGACAAACCTAGTATGTACAATATCCCCCATATCACCTTGTATCATTGATTTACTGATGTACAAAACCATATATGCAGCTGTGCCGAGAGAAACGTGGTCACAATATCATTTTAGAAAGAAATATTTAGATAAGTCATCAAATCAAGTGATTGGTATCAAACACAAATATTCTGACCCATTCCATCGAAAACCCGCAACAATAAAATACATTTTGCTGTGGCAAAGAAGCCATACTCTCGGCGTCCCAGCAAAATACACTTCACTTCCTGGGATACCAGACAACACTACCAATGGAGATAAATGCACATAGAACACAAATAATATTAACTAAGCTGCTGTCAGGATACTGCAGATATAACCACTGAAGCACGGTGGGCAAATTTAACATGCACTGCTCCTGAGAGTGTTCTTGAGAACATTAGTTGCTTTCAATCTTTTCAAATTTCATGATTACCGAAAATCCACCTATCAGCATCTATAACTCCACCTGTACCCGTCACTTCAATTTTCGATCGAATAGAAGTCATTCGCTACTTACTAACAGAATGATTGGAACTGAGATACCCAAATATGTACTGGTATAGTTCTAATTTCTTCAGCTGCACAATTACTGGATATTACTATTATCTGGAGATATTCTAAATCACTTCAAAAGTATCTTCTAGCTCAGCTTACTTGTCAGTCTGCAGAGATTATGTGGTGGGTATATGTCCGTCACCCCCGGTTATGCGGTCCTTCATAAACAACTGATATTTTCGACCTCTGTTCCAAATCCATCGGCCAGATCCCCTTCAAACCTAGTGGGGATGCACCTTTGGTAAGTACCTGCCACATATATTCAAATGATAGATCTTCATGAATCTTTGGATGCTATTTGACGTTTTTGTTCATTTTTGTGGCGGTAGTTGAAAAAAACGCGACCATAAGGTCTCGGCTTTGAGCTTTGAAATTGCATAGGAACACTTCCAGCCCTTAATTTGTACAACAGGTGGCACTGCAATTTTCATAATTTTTTTCAACGATTTTAGTTTGGTTGCGTTTTGTTCTACTTCTTCACGACCGTCACTCAGATTATGCTGAAACATGCCCGAAATATACTTTCTGGAATCGTCAAACAAAGCTGATCACTTGGCGGTGAAGTTGAGGATCCATGATTTTTTTCAGATTGTGTTCAGTTCGGGTACTTGTGGGCTACTCCATACCTTTCAATTGTTTTCAAAGTACGTCTTCTATGGATTACAATGGGAATTCATAATTTTGTTTCTTTTCCCGAATCGTATGTCAGACACTTGGTGGAGATGACTCGTGGGTAATTTTTTTTCCTAAATGATTTAAATGGTCACGATTTAGTGAGTTTTGGATGATTATGAATTTTTGTATTAATCACTTTTCAAAATCTTTCTGACACCGCTTGCCTCAACTTGCAGATCAACTTTTCTGGTTACCGCAAGATCAGGGAGACTGATTATAGGTTGAATATGAAGCCAGCTAAGGGCGGGATTAGTCACATAGCTCCCAGGTTGCACTCCACTATGAAGCAAAAATGATTAACTGTAATGTGTAGGATAGCGTTGGCTGTAATATTCAGTCATTATCTAAGGCGTTACGCTGCCATCAGTTGCATGGTACAAGCCAATGAAGGAAAAGATGTTGAACAAATTCTACAAACTATTCAGTATTCAATAAGTTAAAGGTGTAACACAAATGGTTGTTATCCGCACTTTGGTTGATAGGAATGAAAATCAGAAGAGGGTTTTGGGTTTATACCTTCCTGTTGTGACGTATAACCAGTTGTTATTTCTTCTCTTAAATGTTCGTTTCATTGTTTTCATTAAATAAGCATGTTATGATGAGACACTCCCAAAATTTACTTTTGGCTTGACTTGAGTCTGGCAAAGGTTTAACTCGTTCTGCAACTGCAACCTTCCTGTTATAGTTTGTGAATTTCTTTCCAACGGATACATACAATTCTTAAATGACAGCATGACTGGATTTCCATTTTATAATACGTATGGTACGTTTTTAATTTTTTGCAGTCGTAAAAAAGTAGCTCAGATGACAGGATGTGTAAAGACACAAACTTTGTACTAAGTATTACTGCTATCATTGTTAATCACATCCTTTACAGATATTTTTGGATCAGCTAACTTTGAGGTGGAGGTCCACCATTCAGATGGCCCCTCTGTACTTGCTGACACTGCTAATGTATTTTGGAGGTCACACTAATACACCTTATTTGAATATTTTTGCTCGGGAGGTAGGCACAGGTAGGGAGCGCTTCACTGGAAGACAGTAGGTCCCCGATGGAAATGTTGACGGACATGTACAGCTGATAAAACTGTTGATGATTAATGAATCGAAAAGGCAGTGTATTTTAGGAAGAAGTGGTTTTTTATTAACAAAATCCCCCAAGATCACGAGTCTAATTACTGGCTTATAATGTTTCGGCGATGCGGAGGACGAGGAAAATCGATTTTGTTCCTTGCAGCCTCTCGAAATCATCTCTTAATGGCAATGTTATTGTTCTTATGCCACAAAATGAGAAAAAATGACGACAGGTACAATTACAACTAAACAGAATTATTATTGTTATTGTTGTTGTTGTTATTATTATTATTATTATTATTATTATTATTATTATTATTATTATTATTATTATTATTATTATTATTATTATTATTATCATTATTATTGCTGTAGTGATCATGGTTGAAAATGGCTGGGAAACCTGAACACGGTGACCTCTGACCTGAAAAGTGAACTAGAAACCAGTCCGTAATATTCTGCGCCAAGGTGGTCGTATAAGTGAAGCTTTCTGTAACAGCTAATGCTCACATTAATTTAAAACTCAATCGCTCTTTCTTACATTAGCACGCTTACTACAGAGATAAATCCTGGGAAACACGAAAATTCAATCATATATAGCGGCATATTTTAGTGACATACATCAGTTTCTTATAAATTATCTCGCTTCATAGGACACACCAGTTGCAAGGAATATCAAAGTTTATTGACACCAACAAGTTGCTTTCATTTTTCCGTCTTGATCTTTTAATTTCTCCTTGAACCTTTAAGTATGCATACCTGAAACACGCATCAAGGTAATGAGCACCAGTCCTTGCGTGAAAGACACGATACCAGACCCACGGGGCAGCTTTTTTGACCGATCAATTCTACTCCAACTAGGATCTCCATGGCTGTGTAGAGAAACGCGAAAATATTTGGGGAATATAACTTAATTCATTAATATTGTTTTTAAATTAATAAGAAATAATAAAAATAGAACTTCAGTTTACCAAATCCCGTCAGCTTTTTAACAGAGATGGGTGGAGCAATAGGCTGGTCATAAATGTGGGGTTTGCTTGTGTTGACGCACCACGTCAAGGGGAAAACTTCTGACACTCTGAAAAAAATGGAAAACGATTTATTATAAATTAATCCGTGGATGTCACCCATTTGTCAAATTACATCAACAAATGAATTAATGAATGAATGTCTCCCTCTCTGGTCTGCTTATCCAAACATAACGGTGTCCTGTGCTTTCAGATTCATTGTAAAAAATATAGTTTAATTTATCATCAAGTTACTCCGAGCGAAATATCACACCAATGAATAGATTGAAACCTTACAAGATAAGCTCACTATCAAAACGACTGTGGGTGTTTGTCACTGTGTCACTGGGCAGTCTTGTGAGTACCACACGAGCCCCAGAGTCCGTTAAAGCCCATTCCAGGCTCATTCCTTTCAAAAAGAAAAGTGGCACGAAAGTAGCTGGTAAATGTTTCAAAGAATAACATATCGCCCCTTCACGAAAGCGTATTACAGTACCCACCCTGAGAACCCACTGTTGACCGACACTGATATCAACAATTGCTTCTCGGGGGCGGTGGGGATCAGGTGTTGCCCACCACTCTGGTCATTATTTATTTTCTTGCATTAAAAGTCTTAACATTAGGCTTACCGTTTGCCACCAAGGCCAAGGAGTTGCATTGGCAAGGTTGTTTTGTATGGTTTTGGGGTCATTCACTTCAGGGGGCTACAGATCGTAAAAAATGTCGCTCGTCTGCAAGGCTGCTCGTGATGCCAGATCGAATGGATCACGGCTGCTGATCAATCATGCGACCACCTTTTTACTTGAAAGGCAAGAAACAAGAACCTACGCCATGGAAAAAGTTAAAGAATAGTTCCTTTTGTCACAAAAGTTGCTTTATATTTGTAGAAAGAGTCCAGATACCGAGTTATCCCCACGTGCGCATCTAATTGCGTCAGAATTCTTGGATTCACCATGACATCACAGGCACTGACCTAGTAATCTCCACTCGGTGGATCAAGTGTGTGATCCCATTCACTCCCATGTTAAATTGGTCTTTTTGGATGCAAATTACTTAGGACTAGACATAGTTTTGAGTTGCAAATCACTGATCGTTTTAAACTATACTCTACTCTATTAGTACATTGGTTTTATTAAAATGTTGAGTTGCAGAAAGTGTACTCTTGACTCTTTTAGTCCAGCATATTAGAATGAACAGGTTTGCTCTTGGTTTGCTTGATCCCACTTCTTGTTGTCAATGCATTCTGTTCACGCCTTTTGATTGGCTGACTGCCTAAAGTCCAAGGATGGTGAATCCAGGAATTCAATATGGTTTGCACATGCGATGATCTCAATATAGACAAAGTAAATGAATTTACGAAGTAAGGTCCACTCGTTCCTTGTATACTTGCATATAATAGCAAACTCGAAACATAACCCAGCTTTTCTGGTATGAACATTGCAGTTCATTCTTAATCAGCATATAGTAATAGAGATCATGTTTTGAAATTTGAATTGTTATCTGTATTACTGTTGTCTATCAAATAGTTAGTTTCAATCTTATTATTGAGTGGAAGTGTTATTCACTACCCTTACCATCCAAGAGGCCCGAAGTGAAATACAAATAGAAAACATCAGGCACGAAATATCCCCTGCAAAAGGACACTGCACCAAAAATTGCTGCCGTGATAGAATCTCTGCGACATCGTTACTGCTGCAACAGCGCCTCTGTCGACAGGTCTTTTAACAAACGCATATAAAATGTTCGTATCTCTTCAACTCAAAAGAAATGAAAAAAAGTAATGTAATAATAATGTTCACGCAGGAATTATACATACATTTCCCTATTCATAAATTAAGACTTTTTGAAAATTTATGATGGGTTTGGATTATGTACACAATGATTCTAAACCTAGGATCTGCGGCAGGCCTTTCTGCTACCATAAAATAAAGAATTTAAGATATCGTTAAATATGGTAATGACAATTCAAATTCAATTGAGATACCTGTAAAATGTAGGAAATTTAAGATATTTTAATTGAAATTATATACAAAATTCTATTCTATTCATGAAGACCACACAATTAACGTGGACCACCAGCCTGCCAAATTAAAAACACACGCACCAATCCAGGCAGGGTCAAAAAATGTGCACCAAGCAAATGAAACATTGCCCAATGATAGATCAAATCACTGTTTCACAGCAAGTACCACAACGAAATATGCAAGCAGCAACATGCATAGCTAAACTGTGTAATAAACCTTAAACTTCACCAGCAAGAACCCAGAAAATGAACATCGCTGCTCATTTGAGCTAATTTGATATCAAGACAGTTAATAAGACCGGAAGTACCACCCTTTATTTTCAGCATAGCACATTGAGTCCTACATGTATGTCCGGCGCTGCAAAAAAAAAGGTTCATGTCCAGATTTGGTGCGAAAATAGTCGGGCAAATAACCAGTCATGTGTGTCGGGTGGGCTTTAATGACTAAAATGAGTATCTCCTAGTGGAATAAGAATCAAATGAAAAAGCCAGATAGAAGATAGTTCAATGAAAAAAAAGAAGCAAAAACAAAAACAAAAGCACAGGAAAAAGAAAAGTAAAAAAAATTAGTTCTTTTTTAAAAATCTCTTTTAAGTAAATAAAAATAAAGTATAAGCATGTACCACGATAATGAGAACACTTCATGACATCTTATTTGGTCACGATTGTGGTAAATGACGTCACGAACATTAAAAGGTATTGTTAAAGCTGGAATAAAAAAAAGAGTAATAAACCTTACCCCCGCCCCAAATACATACGTTTGACTCTAGCAAGTTTCATACATGTTATAGTATATGACCAACTGAACTGTGTTGATCCCAAAAGTGATGAACGAAGAGAGTCCGAAGCATCCACGAAACTCTACGAACAGTGCTCCACCTGCTGACTTTGTGGTGCAGAATATGTTGATACAGAATGTTGAGAAGAGGATGTGCCAGGAATACCCGCTGTCTGAGGCTGAAGATTGAACCATGGTATTGATGAGGACTATGAGAATATTTCAGTAGTGGCAAAAGTAGCATTTTACTGGGCTCTCAACGAAACGGAAAGTTTATGAATAGTCATTACCAAGATTAAGGGGTTTGCGCATATTGCGATTATATGCACCAAATCCATGGCAAGTACACACATGCAGGATGAAAATGTGGCAAAAAGATGCCATACTCTGGCGAGAACAGGCCTGTGGCGAGTTACACACACAACGGTGGCAGCCAGTTTCAGCCCCAAATGCACAACGAGTGTGAATATGACATACATATGTCCAGTACACGACACGAAACAAATATATCCCTCAGTTGTTTCTTTCTATTCAAACCAAGAACAGTCATCGCCAATAGACTGAACAGCAATCCCCACTCAGCCTACCCCTGCTTCTCACACGGATATGGACCCGGTGACCTTGAAAATCAGGTAAATGTCACCAAATGTAAACAGGGTCAATATATAGCTCTGTCAAGGTACATTTGAATTGACGTGGCCTGTGAATAATGACATTTTGCTCACAAGGATTCTGCTCCAGACGGGTAGTCGGAGAGTAGGGTACACCGTCAGACGATGTTGGACAGACTGAAAAAATAATCACGCATTAAAACTTTGTTGTATGGAGGTATAATAAGTCATTTTAAGGGAAAAAGAGACCAAAAAAATGAAACAAAACTAAACAAACTGAAAATATAAACGAAAAAACAAAACAACAAAGCAATAAAAAAGAACAACCAAACAATAGAACAACAAAAAAGTCCTAAACAACAAAAAACAAACAAAAGAACACACACACACACACACACACAAACAAAAACAAAAAACGCGCAAGTGCCTTTGCATGTGTATACGCACGTTACGCAGCATGGATTGCGAATGGAACAATTTTACATTTAGCATATAAACCTGTGACTAGTCAAGCATTCATCCTTATGTTTTGGACAGCCGAAGTGAGATGTCGTAATTGTCAGTGTTTCACAAAAATGACTTGATAATAATACCAATGATATATAAATATATAATTAGTAGTGGTCATGGTCATAAATAACTGTGTTATTTGCTGAGGATCTAATGCTCTGTCAGATGTTGCTGAAGGTCTTCAAAAAGGACTTTATGGATTACTAGACTCCTGCAAAAATGGCATATGATTGTGACTCTGACAGAAACAAAAATCCTCATATTTAATAAACGTAATAGTGATAATAAATTCTCTTGTAATGGAGCTGAAATAGAATGCGCTGACAGGTATTCATATTGAGGGGTTTGGTTCAGTACTTCCAAAATTGACCATCTGGTTTATAAATTAAATGGACCAACAATTGGTAAATTAAGCCTACCATTGGCCTTCAAAGGTTTTGATGCTCAACGCATATCTATACTTGGATATGGCTCAGAGGTCTGGTTTAATACACGAGAATCCTATTTTGCATCCATGGAAAAATTTCATTTAAGATTCATAAAGTCAAAACTGCATGTTCGTTCTTCCCAGACCGCTACAGCAGCTGCAATTTATGCTAAGACTGGTCGGTTACCACTGCTACTCAGGCATCAAATTAAAGCTATAAGATATTGGATGTTTTTTGAGTTAGAGGATGATCACCCTGTCAAGCAGGCCTATCTTACTCTATGCAATGTTGACTCTGTGGGTCTACATTACTGGCATACATAACTCAGAAATCTACTTAAATAGCTGGAATGTGCTGATATTTTAAAATATCAAATGGCATTAAATAGTGAACTTTTATAAAAGACATTTTGAAAATGGTGCAAACATTTTTAAAATAAGTAAATACAAAGCATTTAACAATCTGATCCTGGGACAAAATTATGAACCTAGAAAATCATTAAAGAAGTTTTCTGCACTAAGCCTTACCTGTCAGAGATAAAGGACCTTCATTACAGGGCCGCTCTAAATAGACTGAGGCTTAGCTCCCACAATCTAGCCATTGAAACTGGCAGACATGTCTCAGCCTGTGGTGCATATAAAGGACAGGCTTTGCACAAAGCGTGATACTAATAGTGTTGAGGATGAAATACACTACCTACTAATTTGCCCCAGATACTCCCCAGCAAGAGAGTCAATTCTCCGGGAATTAACTAAACTGTTATCCAACTTTGATCTACCAATTATGGAGCAGTTTAAGTATATTATGCAATGCAATGACCATTCTTTACTTCTAATTCTTGGAATATTTGTGCATGACTGTTAAATTAATTATGAATAAAAGTTATTCCATTTTAGATATGTTTATCCTCGGCAGATGTACATGGATTCATGTCGCATACTAAAAAGTAGCATTTCTCTTGCATGACTGCATAATGCAATTGATGTTTGACTTATTGTGGTGCTGTGTTAAAACTTTGAGATGTGTTTCCTGTCAACTACACGTGGTGCTGTAAGTAAGCACTCAAACGTACATTGTTTATGATTTAATGTGGTGTTGTAGATAAAGACCATTTAATAATTTAATGTGGTGCTGTAAACAAGTACACAAATATATGTCGTACATTGTTTCATGATTTAATGCAGTGTGATAGATAAACAACATATAATAATTTCATGTGGTGCTGTAAACAAGTACACAAATGTGTGCAAATGGAATTAGAATTGTGGAGTGCTGGATACTGAACTGCACATTATGTGTGGTACTTCTCATAATTTGTAGCAGTTGGTTAGGACTTACAGGTGTTATTTTGATTATACCCCTATTGTGTGGTGTTCCTATCAATGCTGAAATTGCACAGTTATAGACCCTCTAACCTTTTGTGTGTGTATACCCACAGAGCTGTCATAGAGTACCTCGGTGGTATACCTTAGTATGTGTAATTGGATATTACAATGTGTGTAATAATGTGACTGTTTTACTATGTATCTCTGACGTGACATGTAGGTCTGAACAGACCTGTGTATACCGATGTCAATGTATGTATGTATGTATGTATGTATGTATGTATGTATGTGTCAATCTATCTATATATGTATGTATGTATATATGTATCTATGTATGTATCTATCATGGTAGTAGTAGTAGTACTACTACTACTAATACGACGATGATGATGATGATAAAAATGAGGCGACATCACCGGAAAGGCTAATTTTCAAAGCAAAGTGGACAAACATTATTAGGATACACATGTTGTAGGGAAACAGAAACACAAACATGCACTTGTTAACAGAAAGTAATACATATCATTATGAATTTTATAGCAGAACTTTAACAACTGCCACATGTTATAGTTAACAATTTGACAATGTGGTACTCACATGTAGCCTTAGTGCTGTGGCTTTATGTGAAATATGTATCGGCCATTCATAATAACTTGTTTCCAAACCCGTTCCGTTCCTCCAGTAATAAATAATAACCACCAATAGGACAAGTCAGTGAGGCTACATACAGGGTGATCAGTTAACTCTAAACTAATCCACATTTTGTGTAAGCCGCTTAGTATGTCTGCTTTCACGTATCTTCATGTTTCATTTGTATCAGCAAACAAAAAGTAATATATGTACAAATGACCTGTTTATTTTGACTTTTTTTCTTTGAGAATATGCACATTGTAATTGATATGAATGGAACGATGGAACAAGAACAAACGGAAACGAAGGGAAGATAAGCGCTTGGGGTAGCCTATAAGGTCACCTATATTGGTAAGGGAGCTAAGGTCAATTGCGTTCACGACGCCAAGGAAACTTTGATAAAGGGCCTTATCTTAGGTTTTTGATATATTAATGCCTCTGCACCTACTACAGCAGTATATGTACACAATTGATGCTGCGGTAACGCTGGCAAAGTCATATAATACAGGTAGCCGCCACTGGGAATTACACTCGAGTATATTTTTGGTTGCCCTTGAAAGTGCATCATTGTAAAATGTGTGTAGGTGCCTTCATCTGCATCCCAGATAAAATGCATTCTATGTCAGCGAATATTGAAAATCGAAAAGTTGAGCGAGTACGTGCTATAAATAAAAAGAGCGAATCTATCAAATGATGCCAAAATACACTTGTTGCTCAAAATCAGATTTCTGCTTGTTAAATATAAGCAGGATATTGTACTCACATTAAAAGACAAAAAAAAAAAAAAAGTCTGCGATACAAAAATTCTGTCACATGTAAAACACCTCTCTGGAATGAAGACATTGAGTAAAAATTCCTGTTACTTTTTGATGGACAATGAGTTTTTCAGAGTTTTGTGTATCGCGAGAAAAGGTTCACGAATAGGTTTAATACCTACAACTGTAAAGAAAAGTGGACTAGAATTCTTATAGACTATATGTGAAAAATGCAGTGTTTCATGCGTTACGCGAGTACCCAGAACCGTTGTATCACGAAGTCCTGGATAAAGTCGGTAGGACCTGGAAAGGATATAATTTTCTTCAACACAACTTTAGATGTAAGAACAATCGTTTTTTCTCAGATACTTCCTCACACAAAATAAAGAGAAATCACACCAGGCAATCGCATCCTGTAACAGATAGAGTAGCACATGGCCTTTCTTCGTTCTAAATACTAATCTCTATATCTCAATACACGTATAAGACATAAGTAAAAAAAGGCACAATGATAATTCACATATTAACTTATTGAGTTTAGTCCCAAAGCAGAAACTTACATTTGCTGAGCTCTCGAGCTCTCGCAGTGTACAGATGTGAGTTTTTGTACCACTTGACGGCAAAAAATGCAGAGAGCTTCTGCGACACGTCTTCTCCCTCCTTTCCTGATTTCAGGCGGTAGAATCGGCTTTGTCATCTCAACCTACGCTTATTTGCATGTGCAGTGATCATTAAATTATAACTTCACAACTATAGCCCTCTGTTAAACTTTCCCTAAAAATTCATTCAAATTCACAATCTTCTTTAGATAATAACAAACATGTATATACATCAAATTTCTTGTGACGGCAATGCTGACGTGTACCGACAAGTTATTACCTAGTTTCAACGTTTCTTAAACATCAACAAATAAAAATACACACGCCTAGTGAACAATTTAAGGGATGACTGAATAGAGCTGCATTTCTTCCAGGTTTGAAGCTAATTTAATCTGCAGTTCGGGAGTAGTACAAAATTTAGGTTGTTATGAATATGAAGGTGATTTAAAAAAATTTTCAGCAAAATTCATTGGACCATGATAGGTAAAATATAGCGATATTGTTGCAACTTTCAGACTAAGTTTAGCATGAAATAACTCAGCAATATTGTTTTTCGTCACTGTTATTTTAATGTGCGCCGTATCTTATGCAAGATTGATTGAACATGCCTGTTTACGGGTAAAGGCCATCGCAGCAGGTGATAACAATTGGCGGCTGCCAACGCATTGCAAATAAACTGTCATTATGTCATGCTATGTCGAAAAAGAGAAAAAAAGGGGAAGTTAAGGTTCCAGGTGCACACACACACACACACACACACACACACACACACACACACACATATATATATATATATATATATATATATATATATATATATATATATATATATATATATATATGCGTGTAAATGTGTGTGAGTGTAATCAGTGTTCTTGAAGGTTTCTCTGACTGTAACTTCCTGATCGAAAGCACACTTATCAATGTCTCAAAATGTTTTCCAATCAATTGTCATTATCTTGATCTCCTTTGAAAAAACCTCACCCAAAGCAAACAAGAATGCCAAATGTGAAATAAACAAGTTGTTGATGGTAGACTTTCATACTCAACAACGCAGATCGGGGAAAAACAGTATTGCCACTCTTTTCAAACAATGTTAAGAGAAACGGATATTCATTTCAGACGCTTTAATTTCTACCTGGTTTAAACATATTTTTTATTTCCGTAAGGATACAAGTAGGAGACAGAGCAAGGCCCTATATAAATCCCTCTTGCACATGAAAAAAATTCAAAATAAAAAAGAGGTGTCACATGTCACAGGGTTGAGAGACCATTGACCATAAGAAAGAACACCACAAGACGAGGACAGGTAGAGTGCGGCGCCACACGAGCATAAGCGGAACGACACAAGAGGCCACAGATAAAGGGTAGGGAGATGAAGTCCGCCTTCACTTATCTATATACACAGACGATACTTTTCTGGTTTCAAGATTTTGACCATAGTATGAACTATGTTACAGCTCACAGTCTGCCTGTTCTTTTGACAAAGTTGTGGACTGCGTCAAAAATGATTTAATTTTGCTTGGAGATATAAGTTTTGGACCCATAAAAAAGTTGAAACCGTAAATGGCACAAGGGACAAAATTTTGTTCTGAAGTGTATTTCTCTGACTCGTTTAAAAAAGGGACACTCGCAATAATAACGAAAAACATCTTCATTTCCGCTTGCACAGGCACACTGAGGGTAGGCTATAAGACCCATTTTGAACAGATCCGAGTTTAGCTTGCTGCATCCCATACACAACCCTGCGTGGGAAACAGCAAGCCTTCTGTCGCCTCTGTAGTAAAGCTTGTTTGCACTTTTTCCCCTGGTCTATTTTTTTCTTAAAAGATGTAAGGTCTTCGGAATTACGCACATCAGTGGGCAAGTTATTCCACAATCATACAACCAATGGAAAGAGAGAAGTGTTAAATCGGTTTGTTCGTGCTCGGAACAGAGAGAGATTCCTACTAGATCTGACATTGTAACTGTTTCTTTCATTGACCAGGTTAGGAATGGGGTTGCATAAGTATGAAGGAGCTACACCGTGCATTATCTTGTAAAATAAGATCAGCTTGCTTTTTTCACGGCGCCGATATAATTTGAGTATATTAAGTATAAAGTTTCAAAGCCTGTTTTTTCATAAATTAAATCATGACTAGTCCTAGAAGTGGCCCCAGTAATGTTTCTGGTTGCTGCCAATTGGACGTTTTCAAGTTGTTGAGACTCTTGCAGCGTGCAGTTGTCCCATACCACTGACCCATATTCCCAGAGATGTCTGATAAATGAAAGATAAAGAATCTCCAAAGATATCCTATTAAGACAAAGCTGCAGATACTTGAGAATATTCGCCATTTTAATTCCCTTAGTTGTTTCATTTTTGAATGGTTAGACCAGGAGAGATCACTGCGAATTGTTAAGCCTAAATGTTTGTGATCAGAAACTCCGGGAAGTTTTTTATTCATTAAAAACTAGATCGGGGCAGTTTAAGGGATTCCTCTTCTTGGAGATGATCATGCTGGTAGATTTCACAGGGCTGAATGACACAAGCCATTGCCGCGACCAACCTTCAACTGCCTGCAAGTCAGTATTCATAGCATTGGTCGCAGCAAAGGCGTTATCCACTTTGATGAACAGAGTTGTGTCATCGGCAAGAAGCCGAATGGATGAATGAACTATATCTAATATATCATATATACACACACACACACACACACACACACACACACACACACACACACACACACACACACACACACACACACATATATATATATATATATATATATATATATATATATATATATATATATATATATATATATATATATATATATATATATATATAAAGCACAGAAGCGGTCTTAATACAGAACCTTCGGGGACCCCTGCTTTGACTCGTCCCCGACGCGATGTAGCACCCTGGACAACAACTCTTTGCTCACGTCCGTCTAAGTAATCATCGAAGCACTGCAGCAGTGTGCCGCTTATTCCTGCTTTTTCTAATTCATGTGAAAGTCCCGGGTGATAGACGCGATCAAAAGCTTTCGTTATGTCACAAAATATAACCCTTACATCCTTCTGAAGATCTACTGCTTAATTTCTACTTGCAATTGTAATAAATACAAATTACTGGATGAAAATTATCTGAAATATGCCGGACTATCTGTCTTTTGTCCGCAGTAAACCTTTTCTTTACCTTATTCCTGTTGCATGACTGGCGGGACAACTCTGAACATTTACCGTTCATGCAAGGTGTGTGTCACGTAAGGTCCTGTCATATGTCGTTCTCTTTTCTGCAAGAGGGATTGATATAAGCCACCGCCCTTTTCCCAATTGCTGTGTATTATTTCATGCACAGTATTATTGTTTGCCTCAATAAAAAATACGTTTAAACCAACTTTGAAGATATACATTTTCGAAATACACATTTAGTTTGGCAAACGTACTTTGGCATTGAGCGTAACTGAAACACAAATGCACACACACTCTCTCTCTTTCTCTCTCTCTCTCTCTCTCTCTCTCTCTCTCTCTCTCTCTCTCTCTCTCTCTCACTTAGAAATTGTTACCAGATCGAAGCAGTTCCAATAACCAATACATGTGACGGTACACAAATGTGTGCAGTTTCTATAGCGGTAGTATATAAATAAGGCAGAATCTGACGTTTCCCAGAAAATTGCGATAACTGTGCAATCATATATCACCTCAGGCAGAACAATATAAAACGCCTCAGTTTGTACTGGTCTGGTCCTGCGATGTACTAGAAGGCGGAATTAAAACGTAATTTTGGAAACCTAAGTGGCAGGTTTTTCAAACGTATGCAAACATGGAATTGTTCGCCGCGTATAAAAGACTTTAAGACATAACGCCTAAATTAACCAGAAGAAGTAAGCATATTTTCATTCTTAAGTCAAGAAATAGGCACAATTGTTCTGAAAGGACACCCAACTGAAAGTCGGGTGCGAATTTATGTCAAGTTTACAAATTTCGGAAGTGTCATTGTTCAACATAGCCACTTAACAAAGTGTTCCTTCATTATTGGGAAATATTACCTCGTTCTCAACAATAATTTTGTGTAAACCCTTTCAGTGGAAAATGTTGGAATGAGTCAACAGTGATCGGCAAAGGAAGTGTTAAATGACTGTGTAAAGGGCATGGAGTTCTAGAATGCCATATACACCAGAATAGCGTACTAACATGGAAGTTGTGCAAGAAACATGTGCTTTATTCGTTTTTAGTCATCTTGACCTATGTGATGCATGAAAAAAAGTATCATATTTCTGTAAGAGTCTAAAATGAACATTTAATCCGGAAAAAATTTACTGTAGGTTACCATTCGATGTGGTGTCTTATGGTTGCTGAACGAAGCATGAATGCGCATGTGCGGAGCAAGCGTCCTCTCCATGATTGCTATTGATATAATGTTCGACTTTCGTCGAAGCCTTTGAATGAAGGCGCGAGCGGAAGGTGGCGACATCTGTGATTCCCAAAAGAACATTTTCACGCGGCATTTAGTGCAAAACAGAGCCAATGAGCTCACAATCTTATCCCCTTTAAACCAACTAAAACCTGCTAGTGGTCAAATTTCGTTTGAGTCAACCATTTTTTCTTATTTCATCAGAAATAAAAAACATTTAAAATAATATTTGTAGCTGTTACACATCAGAATAACATGTCCCGGGTCAACATTTCTCCTTAACTTTGGGCGTTGACGCTCAAGTAACATCAACAAAGTTGTTAACTCAGGCTTTAGAAGAAAAGGACCATGAACTCGCAGTCGACAGTGTCACCAGGTTTATCATTGGCGTGAACATCCGCATGCAAAGCCCTTGTTGTAGTCTTAGTGTTCTTTTCAGGAATGTTTTGACAATAAACTCCGGAAATGAGACATTACCTCCAAATAAAACAAATACCCGTAATGTCACTTACCTTCTAGGTATATATATATATATATATATATATATATATATACACAGGCACAGTCGGACCGCACAATTCAGATAATTCATTGTGATATTTGGTTGTTGGGGCGCGAAAAGTCACATCATGGTGTGTCACTTATTGGAATGCTTGACACAATGTGTGCTTTTCATTAGATTTACCAAACAATATATTGTATATGCACAAGAAAGGGAACAAAGACAAACAAGTCCTTCATGAGACCAAATACTTATAAAAATATTCTTGAATATTGAGAACCTGAAAAAAAAAAAAAAGGGGGGGGGGACTTGACACCACTGAGTTTACCAGTCACAGTTGACAGCAATAGTCCCAATCGTTAAAGCGGATAGGTTATATGCGCGCACCACTCTCACCTTTTTCTTACTAGTCTTTTATAATGAGATTATTTTATACTTTGAGAAACACACATGCACACAGGTAAAGGGCTTGTCCCTTCCCACATGTACATGTGCACTGCTGCAATGGCACAGCAACTCCACAGCTGATTACAGAAATTTTATTATTAAACAGAAAGGTGAACTGGTATTGAATATACAAATTATTGATGATAAACGACACGATATACTCTCTTCCTTTCAGATATTAAACATGTAAGAGCAATATGTGTATTACTACAACGAAATTGGCATATCTTAGTTTGACCTTGGTGCAAAGTTGGTTCGTCTGGCAGCCCAATGTGTGTGCTCTGTATATAAACCTTGAAAAATCCGCTCATTTTCTTTTGCAATTAGGAAGTACAGAAAACCACTCCAAAAGAGAACATTAATTACAAATTGAAACGATGGCGGAAAAAAAATCGAGTGACAATGCCACGCATGTGCGCTTTGTAGTTTTCCATCATCCACAGACAGCTGCATGCAGTGCGATGAAGCCGTGAGGTAAAAGGCAATGTTTTAATTCAAAATGACAATGATATGTGAAATATGAAACAAAGAAATGAAAAATATCCGAGTCGTTAATCACTATTTACGAAAATAGATGAACTCTGGAAAATTTGAACATATGAATGCTGTGAAGGTGAGCTCATGTTCTGTTTGAGACAATACTCAGCTGTCACAAAACTTAAGTACACTTAATGCACGTGTGCTAAAATTGCATACACCAGATGATGCGTTTACTTGCACCGTTATTTCATACAAAGCACCATATGGAGATTTGAAGTCCTTACAGCAAAAAAACAAACGAAAAACAAGAACCCCCCCCAAAAAAACAAACAACGCCCACCCAATAAAAACCAAAACAAACAAACAAAAAAAAAAACCAAAAAAAAAAAAAAAACAGCCCTCCCCCCCAAAAAAATTGGACAAGTAATAAATAAAAACATAGATACAGTGTGAGAAATCAATGTACAAGTGAGGTTAACCTATCTAATTTATTATATGTTTAGTTTTATATTAAAGAACTTGAGTCGCATCATTATTAAATATACCGTTTGGATATACACGTATATTAGGGCCTCTGATAATTATGAAGTTCCATGTAAATTCTCAAGCTGTTTCATCAAATGTCCAAAAAATAGTATACTTTCAACTGTTATGAAATTTTCTACACAAATAACTTGCGAAAATTATTCATCACTTGTCTCCGTTATCTAATAGGGTGTGTTGTCGATAATGCATCGGATTTATATTTTGATATACTTCATCAAAAGATGTTCTGATTGTCCTCCCTGATGAAGCCAAATATCCCGTCTTCTCTGATTGCGACTTTTCTGAAGAAAAATAAAAACAAAAAAAACAAAACCAAAAAGAAAAAGAAAAACAACAGAAAAACAAAAACAAAAAAAAACACAAAAAAAAAGTGCGGTGAAAGCGATGTTTGAGTTGTGTGCGTGCTAAAGTTTCCTGCTTTCTATTGTCATTTTAAGAACTATAGATCAGGAATGATGACTTTGATGCAGATTTCAGTACAGGCTATCTAGTATAAAGGGGTTCAGTTATTATTATTATTATTATGATTATTATTATTATTAATATTATTATCATTATTATCATTATTGTTATTATTATTGTGATTGTGATTGTTGTTATTATCATTATTATTATTATTATTATTATTATTATTATTATTATTATTATTATTATTATTATTATTATTATTATTATTATTATTATTATTATTATTATTATTATTATTATTATTGTTATTATGTGATCACAGTAACGCCGCCAGTGGCAATATCTGAAGCCAGCATCGACTTGCAAAATTAGTGTTTGTTGCCAGCCATATAAAGCAATGTTATTCGAGTGGTGGATGCCAGGCGCCTGCCAAGCTGTTAGCTGGCATGAAGACGCCAGGTGCAGAGCCGTCCTTCGCGGCAAAGTATGGTTGCAGTATGACCTACCCATTCAAACAAAACGGTGAATCTGGTACTCCTAAAATCAGAAAAAAATGTCAAACAGTGACATCATTGCCTACAAATGGTAAGGTTTCAAATAGTTTCTGGGGGCTTCTCCGAGACTTAAATTAGCCCATGAAGGATTTATCAAATAAGTTAACAATAAAAAAGAAAGGTATGGACGCATCAACACAAGTGGATAGAGATGATTCTACAGGAAGATAATCAGTCTCCCATTGGGCACATTCTGCTGTACCCAACAGACGTAAAAATGAGCACAGTGTCAACGTGCTTATTGACTTATTCATGTAGAGTACGAAAATTGACATAAATAGCAATTTTATTCGTCAAATCAACCTGCCACTGAGGGGTGGGGGTGCGCGTGAGGTGAAGTGGGGGTGACCACTGGATAGTTTTTAATCCCTTTAGCAAATAAAAAGTATTGTATACCCGTACCAACCAAGATGCTGGGGGTGAAGTACAAATAGACAAAATCGGGCATAAACGCTCCCGTGAAGCAGCCTACTGAAATAAACTTTAATGCGACATAGCGATTCCATGACATACAAATAGCTGAATCAGCGATCTTGCCAGGAAACCTGACAATAAATCCATGAAATAAGAAAATTGCCATTAAACCCTATAAAAATCCGGGGAAATTCAACACACATCAGCGCACATACATGCACACATACATACATACATACATACATACATACATACATACGTACGTTCATACATGTATGCACGCGTACACACATATGCGTACACACGTACATGCGTGCATACATACGTACGAACGTACATACATACATATATACACATACTATGTATTCTGCGCGATGTGTGACGGGTACGTACTCCACGTCCGCCCCCCCCCCCCCTCTCACAGTGTTAACTCTTTCGGTGCCAAATTCGACCAAAATCGATGTGCTGTGAAATGGCATGGTACATTTACGCCTATAATTGCAGAGAACATACACGATACCCGATTGACAACTTTCCTCGGGGCGCTGTGCGCGAAATATTAACCGGGTAGGGTATTGACTGAGTCAAAACTGAGCACTGAAAAGGTTATAGTCGAGAGGTCAAAGCCTAGCACTCAAAGAATTTAGTGAGAGGTTATCGCAACATCAGACGAAGTAAAATATTGATGATCATAGCAAACCCCGTCATTTGAATGTAATCTGGGCTGGACGATAATCAATGTCATATATAATTACCCCCTGTAAATTTGGAAGCGAATGCATTTCTCGTCACAAAAAAGGAGATGAATTCTCATATCTTCCAAGATAATGATTGATAATACACATTTAAGATACAGAGACACTCAGGCCCTTTTCAGTGTGGAGCTGGCATGTGTGTTCTGTGTCGACTTAGTTATCATCATTATATTACTCCTACCCGCCTGATGTAAAAGATCTGGCGAGAAGAGTAAAGTCTAGGCCCAGAGACAAGACCAGAAAACAAAAAGTGGGGTCACCTACTTAGAATAGTGTGAGCATATGATATTTGATAAAAATGTGATTTCTATGCTAGTGTATCTCGGTGCAATATGGTCGTCTCTTTTGTCTTTTTGGGGCCTCAGCTGTACTAAACATTTGCAGGTATGTAGAAGCGTTGCACGTAAGTTGCCAGACGTCATTCTATCGCGCACATTGACCGGTCCACATCCTGGAAGGCAAAACAAATAGAATGATTTAGCAGTGGGCGAGGTAAGTCCACTTACGCCCACTCCCATCATCAGACAATGATAAAGTAAATATATCCCATAAGGCAAAAATGCATATATGTAATGGAAGAAAAAGAATCAGCTCTATTTTGCATATTTCACACAATATGTACATGTTTGTACACGCATGCATGCATGCATACATACATACATACATACATACACACACATGCATACATACATACATACATACATACATACATACATACATACATACATACATACATACAAACATACAAACATGCATATAATCCACGTTCTGGTCATAATTGCAATCCAGCTTTAAGGAGGGGAAACGATATGGTATGTACTTGTGGCTTTGTAAATAAGATGGTGAAATATATTTTTTTTTGTTTCAATGTGAATGAATGAATGAGTCTTTATTCCAAATATAATACACAATAGAGTATCACAAAATAGTTCGGGAAAAGGTGACCGGAAGGTGAAACCTTGTATGGCTACCTTACACAGGTTAGTACAATATGTGGTACATATACCAACAAAATATCTCACAGGAAATAGTTATTAACAAACAAATCTCAGAATAAAGTCAAAGGTCAAATAAATGTTAAGACATAAAGATATAGGCTGTTCTTATGACACAAACATGGAGACTCACATTTTTATCGGCGAGGTAACACGAGTCTGTACACATCAACATCTTCGTTATTCAACCACAGTTTTAATTTCTGTTTGAAGCAATATCTAGACATTGTATTTTTCAACTGACATGGAATATGATTGAAAAACTGAGCACCTGTGTGTTGGATACTGCGACAATAATAATTAGTCTTGTGTCACTAATGTGTCACTACAGTACCATCTGTGGAATGCTTTTGTCCCTAATGCATAATGTCTTGATTTTCGGTCACAGTGCATAATTCCTGTTGGACTAGGAGCGGATGGTTTGCACTCTACGGCCTTCACATCGTATAGTTGACCCGGGATATTTTTTTAACATTGAATTGTCTTGTCCGCTTGGGCGTATGATTTATGTGATAAAACGGTCTACAACTACTAGTACTGCTGTCAGCATTACCGTCGCTGCTACTATTACACATACATACATACATACATACATACATTCATACATACATACATACATTCACACATACATACATACACACACATACATACACACATACATAAATACACACATACATACATACATACATACACACATACATACATACATACATACATTCACACATACATTCACACATACATGTACATACATACACACATACATACATACATACATACATACATACATACATACAAACGTGCATGCATGGATGCATGCATACATACATACATACATACATTGATACATACATCACAGTGAATAATTTGAGATCAAGTTATTTCTTGTTTTCTTCTAGGTTGCACGGCTATCAAGGATATGAGACGGAAACAATCCTACATGCAAACATAGTGAACGCTCTATCTTCGGCACATAGTTTGCGACCAATTGAAAATACAAGCCGGAAACACATTTTGCTGTGTCTGTCGATCATTTGAAGTTAATTGTACAAACACGGATGGATGACGCCATCAGATACATCACTATCATCGTGGCCATTTTGTGGTGTATTTCCATTGTCGATCATGTGATTGCTGAATGTGGAAACATTCACCGAATGAAGATGAAACAACAGTGGGCTCTGGCATGCGGCACGGGGGCAGACAAGGCTGCATTTGGACAGGCCCTATACAGAGGGTAGGTAAAGTATGCAAAGGCAGGGTATGCAAAGATGGGTGGACACAGTGTACACAGATAGGGTATGCAGAGAATGCGAACATCGAATATATGTGGTATTCAAGGATAGAGTGGGTAGGGTGCACAAAGATACTGGACTTTATAGATGATTGATATATACAGAGTATTATGTATTGGTGCATCACAGATAGCTTTCATTGCCAAAACATGATTTTGCACACTCACCAACATCCAGGCCCTGTGGCATGGCACAGCACTCCTGTTGGCCAATATGCATAATAGCAAGCACATTTTCCACTCTGGCGTCCATTTTCAGTGGACGCATATTATTGGAGGAGGCCACTTTTTTCTTACCTTTCATGTACTCTTGTTTCCTTTCCATCATGGGGTAGTAGATAGCTTTTTTAGGAAATTCTTTCTATCACCAGCTTTAAGAAGTCCAGGTTCTTGTGCTGTGAATATGGATGTGGAGTTTGATATCCATTAGAACGCCAACCACCACTGGATGGCTTACTGGGATTACCATCTTGCGTGTCCCTTCTGCATGCCCAGGAGCAGCAGTTTTTGCACTGAGGAGACTATGTGCAGCATTTGTTGATGATGGATGCCTTCTCAGTGGTAGAAAGTCCATCAGGCAGATGTGAGATCTGCCAGATGGAAGCTCCTGTGTGTGGAGGCATGCTGTGAGCATGAGGTCAGTATACCTTGTGCTGCAGAGGGGGGGGGGGGGCTGGTCCTTGATTTAAGGTAAGTGCTCTCAAGGTTGAGTGCTCTCAAGGTTGAGTGCCAGGACTCTGCCAGTATGCCCAGGCCTCACAGCTAGGTGCAAACTGGTCCTTAAAGATGAATCAAGGCCCCCATGGGGGTTGAGGGTGTGGGTCACCACTCAGGCCAGGCCTCCTGGCCAGGCTCATCTTTGGATCAAGACCCTTGGTCCTCAAATCAACGCTTGTCTTCAGATTGAGGCCCCTTTGGAGCACACAAGGTCTTTCACAGAGTATATGTGGACAGTAGTTGGGGGATCCCATTCTAGGATCCCCTCCAAATTGAGTCCAAGTGAATGGATCTGTGGTGAGTGGTACTCCCTATAATGTTCGTCCAATGGCAAACTGACATTATGATGGAAACTTGGTTGTCACTAGAGCAGTGACCATCATGGGGATAGGGCATAGGGCAGTTCCAGCAGGTAGAGCTCGGGTCATGCCTTCAGCATCATCACTCTCGGTGGCTTCTCCAGGGTTTCCTTCCTGTGCCCTGCCAGGGCAACATACAGCTGTCTGGGTGGAGGTGACCGACCAAGTGTTGAAGAGCAAGATGGAGCTGGTGTGTTGCTGTCAGCAAATGGCTGGGCAGGCTAGAGAGCAAGGTTTCCTCCGGGGATCTTGGGACACTCCTTATTTCTCCCCCCTCTGAGATGCCTGGCCCTATTTGCAAGTGCGAGGCTGAGTGATCTGCACAGGTGGCTGCACTGAAGCCTAAGCAGGTTAGTTGATCAGGGTGGTGGCTCCCACCAAGCCTTCTTTGGTGGTGGCAGCTGGTCCTGGGCCTCTGTAAAGTTTCTAACCACTTGGTAGTCCTTCGGAGTAAGGACTTGGCCATCATGGTCACATTTGGGGAGGGGGGGAGAGATAAATCAGCTTTGCTGCCCATCTCTCCCCTGCATCCCTTCCCTGGTCACGAGTGTTCATGCTCCTGCCACGGGATGGAGAAGCAGATTAGGAAGAGGGAGCACCCCCAGTATTCTTCTTCTCCCTCCTCAGAAGGTAAGGTGTGGCACCATAACTGTGGTTCAGGTGATTCACCTGCTGAGGTTAGACATGCATCTCCCCAACTGCTCTGCTTCCAAAGTGTGGTGGTGAAGCACATGGAGATATCCCCTATGCTGCTAGCCCCACTGCTGGAACAGTTCCTGTGGAGTGTCTCCACAGTCTGTTCTGTCTCCAAATGACCTTTGCCGATGTGGCTGTGGGCTGGGGCAGTTTGGCACTGGAGCCTACCCATGCTGACTCTATGGTTTTTTTTTGGGTGCTCTGCCAGTGCGGGAGGCAGTGACAGTTTTGACTACCCCAGTTTTGTCAGGGGCAAGGCCTATTCACGTTCTGTGAGCCAGTCAGCCAGTGTCACCTCCCCCCCCCCCCCCGTGGGTGACCTCTTGTCAGGTGTTTTGCATGGGGAGACATGCATGGGAGGAGGTACAGATGCAGTGTTGTACTGCATCTATGACTCCTGCAACACCAGCTCTTTAGGTAAGTGCAGCATAGGAGCCTGAAACAGATGTTTGGCAAAAATGGAGGAGGAGCACCTGGAGGATTTGCTTTTTGGCTCTGGTGATGACCTGGAGCATTGTCCCACTGCTGAGGACATTCTTGACCTCAGCTGTCCAGATTTCCCAGGTGAGGATTTGGAAGCAGGTGAGGGAGGTGCTTGCTTCTCCTGTCTGGTGGCAGAGCAGAAGGAGGCGGTCATTGCTTATTGCTGCAGACATGGTGCAGGCTCTTCAGTCATCAGCTTTAGCAGCCACGGGAGACTGTCTTCCTTCTAGGCAGAGAAGCGGGCTTTGCTCTTCCAGCCAAATGTCACTTTCATGCAGGAAACCCTCCTGGGAGAGGTGGCAATGCAGATCATGGTGGTACAGCCCAGGGCTATGACCCATTTTAGTTTTTGGTGTTGAGGCAGGCCCCAAAACTGGCAGGGTTTGGCAGCATGCTGGATGGTGGATCTGCTCTGGGACACTTGCTGGGAAAGCCGAAGGTGAGATTGGAGTTGAAACAGACTAGCAGGTGTTTGTACAAGTTTTCTCCCATAGTGCACTGGCAAGGGATATGGTTGCACATTTATCTGTATGATTGACTCCTGTGGTCTCAGGATGATAGCCTCCTTCTCAAGGACATGCAGTTCCTGTTGGATGTGTGTGTGTGTGTGTGAAGTAAGGCCTAATTGTGAACCTCCCAAAATCCAGCCTGACGACTGGAAGGAATGTATGTTTGATCAGTATGTCAGGTTAGGGCTAATTGTGATTCTGTAGCTTGACTACTGTGAGGGAGTGCATGTTTCTGGGGATTACATTTTTGACCATTCTATTTACCTGACAGCTTTCAGAGGACACGTGGAAGTAGCTCTTAGCCCTCTTGAAACAGTTCAGAATTGTATATCCTCTGAAGGCTTGTCAGTGGAAGCACCTGATTGGGACATTTACGTCAATGGACTGTCAAATCCCTCTGGGAAGGCTTCATCATTGGTATACCCAGCTCAGCTTCTGAGATTGCTGGGATCGAAAGAGACTTCCCTTGTCTCAGCATTTCAAGATCCAGCCATATGATTGGCTGATTCTGAGTTGGTACTCTAACTGGATGAACCTGATGCCAGGGCAGTCCCTGTTACCATTCAATGGCAAAGTGAATTTGTTCACCCATGCCTCCCTGCAGGGCTTGGGAGCACATTTGGACTCTGTGCCAGCCTCATGCAAATGAACTCCTCAATAAAGGCAGTTTGCCATCATTTGGCTAGAATTGGGGGGGGGGGGTGCATTGTGCCCCTGTCCAGTGTCAGGCACAGCTGGAGAAAAGGCGCATCCTGGTGATGTCCAACAATCATAAGGTGGTTGTGTACACATTATGAAACAGGGAGGTACCATGCCGAAAAGTTTATTCCCTCTGGCCAAGTTGATCTTGCTCTGGTGCCATCAGTATGTTGCCAGAATCCGTTTGACATTTCGGGCTGCCAATCTTTAAGGTAGACCTGCTGTGCTGATCACAAGTGATTCAGACCAAACGGTCTCTGAACCTCTGAATGTCATGGTGGTGGAAGCGATATGGGTCCCTTGGGCCACCTCACATAAATCTTCACACCACAAGGGGCAATGACAACTCCAATACCTTTGCATTCCCATTTCCTGACGAGTTGGGGTGGCTGACGGACAAAATGTTGATTTTGTTGCATGGGATTTGGTTGTATGCCTTTCCTCAGACCCCAGTCTTGCTGAAAGTTCTGTGCAAGATTCGGGAGGAGCAGTGTGAAGTCCTTATTGTGGGCCCTGGTTGGAGTGGTCCTTGGACCTTCTGGAGCTGAGTGTAGAGCCACCTTGGTCACTGCCTCTTATAACTCAACTGCTCCGACAACCAGACTCCAAAATATTCTAACACAGCCCACAGTTTCCCAGATTTCACGTTTGGTGACTATATTTAAGGGTGTTGCTTGGGTAGCCAGATACAAATCATCTGAAATATTGGCCAAAAATGTTTTTTGATCTTTGTATGGATGAATATCTTATGTATGTGTCATGTAAACATCAAATTTCAGCTGAAATTGAAAACGAAAGAAAAACAGGGGTATTTAGTAAAGCTTCTTGCTTAGCGTTGACAGTCACGCCAACCATGTTTGTTGTCAGTCTGAAGGGGATGGGCTTGAGAAAGTGGTCACATGACAGGCCGTGGCAACGGTTCGTTTAAAAATGTCCACCGCTGTGTCCGCTCTAGTGATGATGCTGATGCATTAGCGCCGTGGTTCCCAAACCATATGGCCATACATTTTATGCAGTAGGTCAATCTTGTTATATGTACTTCCATTTTTTCTTGATGCTATCTTGAGTTCTTAACATTTAATCCAAAGAAAAGTGTTGAAAACAGGCCATACATTCAGCCGAGATCATGACAAGACTGCACATCCTAATCCTACCTCAAAGGCATTGCTGTTTCAACATTGTCTTTCATCACCAATGTGGCAGCGATTGTTTTTTCACCCAAAGAAACCAATAGTTCTAATCAGATTTAACAATTCATGCACAAGTTCCCATTACATTTAAATTCAACAGAAAAATTAAAGCCTTTGTCTAGATTGTATCTGAAGTTCCTGCGAGCTGAGAACACCCACTTGCAACTTGGTCATTGCATTGGTGGTCTTATCTTAGTATGTTCGTCATGAGTTGTATCGCTAAACTAGCATAATCAGTCTCAAAATACCTAAAGTTAGGAAGGAAAAATCAGCCATGCACCGGCAACAGATGCTACGACCGACGCAAGAAAAGATTCTGGTGAACAGAATGACTGAGCTTGGGTATGTACAATTCAGATATTATAGTGGCGTTCGACCACCTTACCCGGTTCCAAAACTATCAATTAGCCTGACGGGAGGTAATTTGATCAAATATACATTGCAATTCTATATCGTTGTATTTGTTGTGGGTAAGTAAAGGTATAGCTTACTTCTGGCGACAAAATATCCCGTTTTATTTCACCCATTGAGAGTACCACATATATGGAGTAGGAGCCTATCAAATTTAAACGTTACCATTTTGAAGAGTATACTTACATAGAGCCCAAGCATAGAGGCCCACAGTCCAATTGTCTAGAAATTACTTTCAATTACTGAATAACTCTGTTGGTCCCTTGTTATTGCCCCAACGCCCTTGGTTATACTCTGAGCTCAGGCTTTGCCTTTTTGCTGCATCCATCGGACATTTCTTAATATTTTCTCCCCTTGTGATTGCCAATTTGTTTTGTACGTGTAATTCCTTTGCATCCGATACTCAACTGTCATAGGCTCACAGAATGTACAATCATAGGGGGCCCCCAAGAGGGGTGGGGGGTGGGGTTGTGATCACAATTCTCAGAAAATTTAAATGTACATTCACGGCTAAATCCAAATCATAAAAAAAAAATTACAATTACGTGAATATATACTTATAATCACGAATCATGTTGAAAATCTTTGATTTCACAGTGAGTGCACGAGAAATATAATATAGAGTAACGAATCACGCAAATACTTATAATCAGATAATCACAAATCAGGCAAAAATAATCTTCGATTTCACAGTTCATGAAAAATAAATATAAAATAAAATAACGTATCACGCAAATACCCCATATAAAACGGTTGCCATGCTTTAAAAATACGTTTTGATATATTTCTTTTTTTTTTTTTTTTTTTTTTTTTACAAAGCCTTCAAAACAGCGGCATGCAAGCTGTGATATCAATGCTATTGAAATGTAGTGCGCCATCGTCAAGCAGAGGCCACACGACGATGATTGGCATCTCGAGTCACCATGATTGGCCAATTAAAATGAAGCAAAGCAGTACACTTGACACGGAAACCATGTTTTGTGATCTAATCGCAAATTGCAAATAAACAATAAACAACGCCATTAAGCTCTTCAGAAGTAAACACCATGAGTGACAGATATCATGTTTGTTTAAACATACTCTGAACCCTTAATATGCAAAAATCCATGAGTGTTTGAGTAAAATTGCGCGGTATTGTTCTCAGACCCGGTTCAAAGATGACCAATCAATCTTCGATTGCCGTTCCTGAACAAAGATGAAAGGCCGTCTGCTCGAACTCGTTTACTTTATTTCGCAAAAACTTACCGGCTGATTTCTTTCAAATAAACGGAGTTAGAAAGGTAATTGTGTGGAGTTTAAAAGTGTCTTTTTATTTTTCTCTGCGCCGACTAGTTAGTTTTTAATCTTGTATACAATGTCAATGCTCAATGCATTCAGCTGATGCCACCGTCTTTGAATGCCTGCACTTACTTAAATAAAATACATACAGCCAAATAAAAGGACTCTTTTGAATTTTGATATATTGCCAATACAATGGCATATTTGTCACAAGTTTGTTGTATACATTAAGTTATTAGCCAAGAGCACTGGGGTCTGAGATAAAAGACATGCTCTTCTTCATGGTTTGTTTATTCTACAATTACAATCAGTATTGTCCCGATTTTTTCCCTACATATAGTACAGAACTAGGAAAATCCAAAAATGTATACTTTTACTATGTTCATGTGAGCAGCTTAAAAGTTACAGGGCCGTGAAGTTGTCCATGCTGATTTGCACCACAGTTGTATCTCGCTACCTTAAGCTGGCTTTTTGAACGGATTGGCTGCATGGGTTGCCATGGGGAAGGTTTGTAAGTCTTCTTAGAAGGTTTATGACTTACAGTGGATCAAAGTTGCGTCTTGGTACACTGCTAAGGACTTGTTGCCTTGGGAGGCTTCTTCCCAGCAGATTGTGGACTCCTCTTTAGTCTCTTTGAGGTGGGGCACTTGAAATTTGCATCATTGAGGGATGCAAGTCACCCATTGCAGCTGCACTTAAGACCAGGAGGAAGGGATTGCTCTGCACACTTGCGAACAGTTTCTATATTGGTTGTCTGGTGGAGCACAATATACTGCCTTGCTGGGATCTCTTTGTAGTGGTTGTGGTGCTCACTAAGCCTCTGTTTGAACCTAAAGATATAGATTCGATCAATTTTAAAAGGCTCATCCTAATTCCACTATGATGTTATATTAGCTTAAGTAACCTATAGTATTGTGCTGTGCCCTTTATATGAAGTTTGTCAATGTTAAACTGTTATTAAGAAACAGTACTCGCCATAGGTCAACAAAATTCCCACGCAACCATCCCCACTTTTCGATAACACCTACTCTGTGTAGGGAACTGATTTGCTCATTATTATGCACTACAGCCACCAATAGTGATGTGCCATGTAACAGGGCCTGAATATTAGTGAGTCAGCATGGTGACGGCACTGAACCCACATATTTTTATGGGGGCTCTTGCAAAGCACCTTAAGTGTGTGGAGAGAAGCCAAAGTGACCTGTTGTGAGTACTGTTTCTTAATAATAGTTCTGCCTCCAAAAACTTTGTTGTCATGATGACCTTTTTTATATTTGATTTATGGTAATTTTGAGATTCGGAAAGTGGAAGATAAATTGCACCAAAGATTCGATATGCGAAAAATAAATGTAATTATATTATGACAGGTGGGAAGTTATCAGTTATAACACCACGTTCCACGTTCCACTGTATCTTTTCAACCGTATGTATGATTAAATTGGACATGAGTGCACATTCACCTTATAAGGTTTAGAATAGTACTGGTGATAAAGATAAAAAAACCAATGATGGTTTGTCCATTTTGCCACAGACTTACCAGACTAAACATTACTCTGCCTTTGATGAGGACTGGAGACTTCAATGACCCAGAATTTAAGGCACACATGGCTCGCAGCATGGGACGTCTTGACGTATATGTAGATGCCCTAGACGACTCCGACCTCCTGGAGGCACAACTCACACACTACCACCACAAGTACACAAAGAATACGGTCCCTGAACGTTTCTTTACTGTACGTACGCTAGTTATACACACTACCACTACAAGTACACACAAAACACGGTTTACTGTAAGATCACTAGTTATGCAGACTGCCAGTACAAGTCACATGGCACATCGTCCCAGAACAATTCTTTACTGTAAGTACACTAGATACACATACCAAAGCCACAACAGGGCATAACACACGATCCCAGAGCAATTCTGTAAATATACTGGCCAGGCAACTGCTGTTACCAATACATAAGGCGCCCGATCCCTGAATAGTTCTCGACTGTTCGTACGCCAGTGATACCATTTCAAGCTAACATAAAACGCAACTGTGCACTGTCTTTACTGTATATGCATTCCTTATTAACACACTACCACCACTCAGCAGGACGCTGCTGTACACACTATTTTACTGAAGGTGCATCCTTTATACCCATTGCAAGTGAGAGTACACACAATTTGATCGATGAACATTTTCTTACAGTACATAAACCAGTAATACATATGAATACCACAAGAATACACAAAGCAACACTTTTTTCTCTGTGTGGCTTAGGTCTAAATCTGATTTTTAAAGAAAAAAACAGTAACCATCATCTGAATGTTAGTTTCGTGTAAGTAAATTGGAAATATACACAACCACTGCACGTGCAAAAAGTAAGGTTCTGAGACCACGTTATTAAAATTAAATACACTAATCACAAAAGAGTCATGCGAGGTTCATCCGTTATGCGGCGGAGGGGACACGAAGCAGTCAAGAAACTGTAATATCTCAAGGCAGGTTCACAATTAGACTAAAAATGTCTTGGGATCAATCCACATTTCATTCAATCTCTTCAGTGGGTTTTAATTGCAAATATCTGTAATTATAAATAAAATGGAATACATTGCTATCCGGGTAATAGTTTCATTTTGAACTTTGTATTATCAATACGGGACCTGACGAATTCAGTAGGTGATCTTTAAGTAACTGAATGTGGAAGAAGGATCCAGATTTCATCATTACTAAATAGACCAGGGGACAAAAATGCTAACCGTGATCAAATCATTGCCTTTCAATTTATGTGTTCTACTGTTTCAACACGTTGCCCGATGAAGATGTACAAGTGAGAACAACAAACCAGATCATATCTTCAGATCATCGAAAGGATTAACCAATGCTTATTGTAAGAAATTAAAATGTGTATACTACCTATTTTCGAAACCTTCGCTTTAAAACTAAAGTAATATCTTATGATCTCATGTACCATATTTCAGACATTTGTTGAACTGCTGGTTACCATAGGTAAAGCCAAATTGGGAGCCATTATGGACGAGAACATGTGGCGAGACTGCTTCAATGTCATCATGGCGGGCATAAAGGGCCACCTTCGCTATCACAGCACTGGTGAATGTGAACATGATGACCTTCACGCATGCGTACATGATGTAATTCGACCATGATGCTGCAATGGATACCGTTGTTGATCGCCAGCACTAACGTGATTCATCAGTGCTTATGTGTCCTTTTACAGTTGTTTCTGTTTCCATGACAACCTACAAATACACTAACTTCATTCACTTAATGTTATGCAGAACTTTTACTGTCTATGAAAACCACCATTAAAATTTTCATTCTTACAGTCAAAACCATGGAATGTTACAATGGTTATAGTTCATCAATCTACCTCGACCGATAAGATACCAGCAGCATCGGTGTGTATGTATTATAGCAATGTGTTATGGCGATATTAAATGCATTGTTAGGTACCACTAATTGTTACATAGCAGAAAGAAAAAACAACAGCAAAGCAAATAGTATGATACATGCTAGGCTACGATGGTTTCATGCCACCATTAAGAAAAACCTATATTATAAAATAATGAGGGGAGCCCTTGTGTTACTGAAGGTTATTATTCCATAAAAACCAATAACACACGAGGCATCAGCTGACTGAGTTATTGGTCCCCGGGGACTGATGGCCTTCAATAACACATGGACTCCCCTGCATCATTTGTTCTATAATATACCCAACCATATAGTCGATATATAACAGGAACGGTGAGCAATGAAAATGGACTGCCTAGCACGTCACCTGACTAAAAATGAATCTCTGGCATGTGTTATTGATATATATATATATATATATATATATATATATATATATATATATATATATATATATATATATATATACATACATATATATATATATATATATATATACATATATATATATATATATATATATATATATATATATATATATATATATATATATATATATGTATAGATTGTATTTGTGTCTTTTTGTCCAAAACCACTTCCCAGTAGTCATTACCCTATTCCGCAGTCCGAACTCTTTACTCTCCATAAGCTAACCTGTCCCTAACTTATATACATAGAAGTACTATTGTCCATTTTGCCCACGTTCCTCTGTAAAGTTTTGGCATAGGCTCTATAAGCCCAAATAAATTAAAGGGTCCTCAGCGGGTAACTACTCAACATGTTTCAGAGCCTTTTACCCGTACATGTCTCTCTGAGTAGCGGCTCATTGTCTAAGCTAAATATTCAGCAAAGACAACCCACATAATAATGAATAAATATGAACGGGGCAATTGATAAATTAGCTAAATACGTGAAATTTGGCTTATAAGTGCAGAGCTTCATATCAAAGAAGAATACCTGTCAAACAAACCATAATTACCTAATTTGCATAGTACAGGTTCAGTTAAGAACAATTTGACTTACCCCTGAACCAATATGTACCCTTTCTAGCGGGACAGCTTATCCTAGTTAAACCATCCGCCAATGTTTAACTGAAGTGGAAACAAGCTGGGGCATTATATATATATATATATATATATATATATATATATATATATATATATAATATTATAATACATCTTATGAGGTAAGTTAATAAAACTTAGGTACAATGTTGTGTGCTAATTGGTTAATGGGTTATTCTAGGCCATGTATTAATGATCAATAACACATGGTGCTCATGGTCAATAACACATGCTTGAAAGTTCCTTTTTACTGTCAGGTAGCGTGGCTAGCAATAGGCTTTTTGCATTAATGGCCTAGTGCAATTGACCCGCAGGCCTAACTAGTACCTGTTATGATTTGTTACTTCAGACATTAGTCTGATGGTATGAGAATTTTTTGATTTAATGATGTCAAAAAAACCTATCTATCATTGTTCGTTTCTCCTATCATAGATATACTATATGGTTGCTAATGTTATAAAACAAATGACGCAGGGGTGCCCACTTGTCATTGAAGGTTATTAGTCTTCAGAGATCAATGGAACATATGGGCTCCCTTGCATTATTTGTATGATATCTCACGTTGCATTCATCTCACATAGATTGTCGAGCTCAAGGATCCATGTTTTTTACAACAAAAGTATGAAGTAGTCTTATTTGAACTTCATTTGTACATAAAGAATATGAAATGGCTGCCGTGCAGTAATTGAACTCGACGTCAGACACTGTGTCACACACAGCTGCTCAATTTGTTGCTTCGCCTCTTCACAAGCCAGGGTCCATGTACTGCAATTTGCGTGTAATCCTTTAGTCATGATAAAGTATCATATTTGAGCATTCTTTAACGATAGTTTTACATCGTAGAGCCTGGAAAACCATGCACTTCAACGGCCAAAATGCTTGTGACATGGTGCGGTTGTAATGGAAGTAAAGGTGTGATGACCAGCATAACCAGAAAGGATGAATATATGACTATGATGAAAATCGGAGTCACAGCATAATAGTATGAAAGATTGTTATTTATTGTTAAAATGATTTCTTTTATAGCGAAAATTGTTCCTCGTACCAGCTTATTGTATAGTCGCTTCGTCCACGTGTATACAGTGACTGAAGTATTACGCTGGAATTATGCATAATGTTCGTTAAGGAAAGCTCTCTATGCCTCTTGCAGGAGAAACGCTGCCCCGTTACAGTACGTTTCCAGAGTCTGGCTTTGCCGTTATAGCATACGGGCCTATTTCTTGTAAACTTGTCGATAGATGTATGTATGCAAATTGTGCTAAACAGCTCAGCAACAAAACGTTTACAATCGGTCATCCACATGAAATTTTGCAAGACACACACACAAACCCAACACACATACAAACTCTCACTATCTCTCTCACAAAGCAGCAAATTTTAAAACTGTAAACAGCGTCACGCAACCGAGCTACAAATTATTTGTCAGAACACTGCACAAATAAAAATACTGTCCAACAAGTAAGCGTGCATTCAGATATGATATGCAGCCATGGAAATGTTGCCATGAACTAAGTGGCTACCATTGAGTACAGGAGCAGGGAGATGGGAGGGTGGGGAGGGCTGGCGTTTGTTTAAAGCAAACCGTTTTTGAGACAATGGGTGACGTAAATTAAGGACAGGAAGATAACATGAAAACGAATATTGCATCAATGAAAAAAGGTGAAATAAATAATTATGTTGCATGGTAACAAATTAAAAAGTACCAATAATTGTTTTTTTTTTTTCGTTTAACGCATTTTGCCTCTCTTCACTCGAGTATTTCATGAACATGTTAATCTGTATATTGCCCAGGAACTCAGGAACAAAACATTTTACTTCCCTATTGCTTTATAAACTCACAGTGCTCGCCAAAAAATACAACCACACATAGCTACTATTATTGAGCACATAGGTAATTATTTAATACTTCCCAGTCTGTACTTTTTCATTGCCTTATGCAGCCTGTGTCTGCGGATTTTAGGTAAAATTCCAAATGTTGGACTCATATTATTCTGTTTCTATAACCAGTTACAGAATTATATATCAACATGTTCAGTAGAAGTAGTATTCTCGGATTATGTGAGGATCAGAATGAAAAAAGCAGGTGTAACACTAGGTTGCCATGGTGACAAAAGTATTGTTTCATATTCTTATATTTTGCTAACAACCCATGTTAACAACATGAAATGTTTCACCAAGGTCAATGTTGCATTCCTAAACCCTCTGTAGTCCTCGGATCTTGACAGATCGGATCACAAATCCATTAATACTTTTCATGTTTCCAAAATACATTGTTTGTATAAATTATAATTTAGGACAGTTACCATGGTGACCATACTGGCTTATTTGATAAGTTAGCCAATTACTGCACATCCATATAGCAAACTGTATTAAAAACTTCAATTACAACACATTCGTAAGCATATTTAGAAAGTTTGTGAGTGAGAACTTTTACCACAGGAAAGTTCAAATATATCTCACAATATGCATTGCTGAAATTAACTCAAAATCACTGAAGATCCCGTGACATAGACGCCATCTTTTTCCTCTTTTACGTCACTCATTTTTACTATTGGACAAGAAAATGTAACAAGTAGGTAGGAAAGTAAACGCCACCATCTGTGGCATGGAAAGTGATCAATATAGGCTTGGCCTGTTTCGCAATCCATTTAAAAGATGTGGGTCTATATTTTAGAATATTATGAATCAATCCCAAAATGCCTTGAATAGACATCAATACAGCACAGATAGTAAAAGACCCCTAAGCTGCTATTCATACTATTTTAACTCTGAATAAATAATTAAGTAAGGACTTTGTCATAGTGTTGCGTCATAGAACCAGGTGATATTTCAATTTGACGGCCTCTAGCTGCCATGATGCAGTGTACCCCACTTGATGTTTTACACATATTAATGTTAATAGTTGGCCGTAAAAACTTCCAAAACTGGTACAGAATTTAATTTGGCGTTCCAATCGCCAAATTAATGCTATGACGGGGAAGTATTCCAGTTAAAAATGATGTTTAGTGCAAATCCGTGGTTTTTATGCATGCAACATAACCTGCAAAGTGATCCAAAAAGGTGAGGCCTTGAATACACGGACTAAGACAACAACGGTTAATTTGCGTGAATCCGCACACACACAGGCTCTGACTGGAAAGTGTTAAATGACTCCGCAGGTAAGTAGTGACCTTGCTAGTTGTCGTGAAAAAGGAATGTACAAGTGTGTTACACACAAAAAATGTGAAAAACTTGAAATGTCAACAATAACAACTGGAGAAAAGGAACACATGCTCTATTCAAGTTTTAGTCCTTTATTAATATGTCAATTGGATCATTTTACTCTTGATTTATTTGACACTATCTATACATAGAATGCTGACTTAATGTGTGACTACAGGATGTGCGCAGTAACAATAATTTGGCAGGTTTCAATATTTAAATATACATGTGATTAGGAATTGAAAAAAAATATCTACTGTGTGAATTAGACAAACTCCTTCATAAATACACAACATCAGTGACATACTTACAAAACGACTGCACCAGTAATGCGCGAACAGCCCCAAATTAACGACTATAGACAGCGGGCAGTAGAAAGGATGACTGATCTTGGCCCTATCACACTCCAGGTACCTTGCTCGAACAATATCATGGATTGCTGGGCAGGGAATTGAAGACTACTGTCCAAAGCACAAATGAGTGCGCTCGTCAAAAACGTAGGCACTGTCAACTGGTCCATGAAAATGCAAAGGGAATGATAGTATGCTGTCTGATGCAAAAGTGTACCTCATGGAGGTGAAAAGGGTTGAAATTGAGATAACACCTCCGAAAGATAAAATTCAAACGAGTGTAGAAACCATTAATAGGAATATGAGAAATAGATATATCTTAACTACTGTGAACCCATTTAATGCCAGTTTGTTCTCATTTTTTCTTGTTTTTGCTGAAGCTTAAATACTGTGTTTTAAAGAACACAATTAAAAGGCTCTGAACATGGTATTGAAAGAAAATATAACCCTATTACTGCTACTACTAGTACTACTGCTACCATCAATTCTTTATTCGAACTACAAAATACATCAAACGGAAATACAAAATACATCAAACGGAGTACCAATCATATCAATAGCACAATCGTGCCGCACCAGTCAAATTGATAAAATGTAATAAGCTAAGGCACACGAGATACCACTTAAATATGAACGCTGCCCCACCATAGGAGAAGCCAGCCTGACGATTCAATTGACAAGTGCTCCCCAAACTGACCTTACCCGCTGCGGGGAGCTCAGGCTAGCATAGGCATATATACTGACAACTGCGGTCACATACCCAGACAAATACAAATGCACACGGGAAGAATCCACGAGCAAAATAATTCTGAAAAGAAAAAAGAATTGACATCTCTATCTCTATATCCTCAGAGCATACACACTAATTTGCTTATATACATACAAGTACAATATATATATATATATATATATATATATATATATATATATATATATATATATATACATATATACCTATATATATAAACATATATATATGTATATATATATATATATATATATATATATATATATATATATATATATATATATATATATATATGGATAAGCTGTCTACTATTGCCCTGTCCCTTGTCTTCAGACTCGTATCTTGATTGTCGTTGACCACAATGCCTTTTGTGTCCGTCAATAAGTAAAAATATTTTCAGTGCTCAAATGTGTGTGCATGATTATCCAGATTAACACAAGATTTTTCTTACTAGTGTAGTGCTCCAAAATATTCCAAAAAAATGATAATTTTCTCTCATGCCAAATGCAGTTTAATTTAGAGTACTTAAAGTCCATTTGCTTGTGAATACATTGTCCTGACAGTCATCTAAATTCTTGTAAAACTAATTTCTATGAAACAAAGGCTGGTCCATTACGGGGTTTGTCATTGTCCACCCAAAGCCACCGTCAAAAACCTTACTTGTCCGTCGGGTAACCAAGACGTAGACAACAGTATGATTTTGGCTTCTGTCCATTGACTCTTTAAATACCAGCCTCAGCTGAAGATTCCCTCACAGCTTTGACTCCATAATGCCAGATCCCACAGTCCGCCTGGCAACGTCCTTAGACATATTGTTATAAATATAAATATCAGCCATAGCTTTATTTTTAAAATATCCTTGTGAATAGTGATCTTTATATGATTTGCCTAATATGTTGAAGTGTTAAACCATAAGCCATCTACCTTTCATTGCCAACCGCGACTAAATATACTTTAGAAAGAATATTCCCCATAAACATTAGATTCAACCCAACAATGCGGGCAAAGTTAAAAACAGAAGAAGCCGGGTATTCAAGAAATATATTCCATTCCCAAACTCTGACAGGCAGTCACCCATAAAAGGCAACAGGTGTGTTTCAATCTGATCCTCTCAACCTTTGAAGTATTCTTTATTAACTGCAATTTTTATTTGTTTTCCAAAACATATTGGCCTAACCACTGAAACCCAACATGTATCACTTGTGCATAAGATAAACACATCGGACTACTTCAAACAAACTGCTCCGGATTCAGGATGCAAGATCCATGTTGCTTGTAAAGGACATTCCATTCTAGTACAACCATGCCTGTAGTTACGAGGAAATACAACAGTTGAGGTCAACAGCTTTCCTTGGCAAGTGCAATGAGGAAAGGTGTTGACGTAGTACAAAATATGGCATCGAAGAAGTTAATGAATCATTGTTACAACCAGAATCTTTATATCACTTGGGTAACATGATTCTTACATTAATAAGTAAAGCAAATGATCACTGCGGTTGTCTGAACACAAAGGAAGTATTTAACAACTTTCTATATCGTCAGGATAAATATTGGTGCTTAAGACATGGTCGACTCACGAGAAGCGATTGCTTGTATGAGAGAAGTAATTATCACTGCAGCTTTGATCAAACATAAAGTCAGCAGCATAAAGACCATTGTCATATTGAAATCATACAAAATAGTACTGTCTATTGTACCCTTCCTTCTGCACCAAGGAGGATTCAACTTATCATGGCTGGGCCATTGTATGTTGAAATCACCAACAATCCACAGACAAGGTAGGAAGTAACATGCCTTTTTGCTGTAGATTTGTTTAATATTATCTAGCGTGGAGATGAAATCATAGTCTGATGAAAGTTACCATTATAAGATGAGTGAATGATCTTTATTTATACTGCACTATTTACTGCAATGGTATTCTGTACTACATAGTTCAGAAAAACATTAGCCACATTCATTAATTAGAGCCTAACAATTTACGGGTCCACGGTTGGCTGAGCGATAAGACGCTCGCCTTTCACCTCTGTGACCCCGGTTCGATTCTCGTCCTGGGCAGCATGTGGAAATCGTTCCTACCACTTTAACCGTGCAGGATGGTTTTCTGCGAGTCCTTCGGTTTCCTCCACCACAGACAAGATAGGAAGTATACGCCAACATCTGTGCCCTCACGAGAGTGACTTGATAAGTCAATATTTGACTTCTTTCACAATCCATGTGTCTATACTTAAGGCGAGCACAACATATTGACACACGCACACACATAGATAGACAGACAGAGAGACACATAGATAGGTAGGTATTTATATAAATAAATGAATGAATGAATGAATGAATAAATAAATGAATAAATGAATAAATAAATAGATAAACAAATAAATTAATAAATAAACAAATAAATAAATAAATAAATGAATAAATAAATAAATAAATAAATAAATAAATAAATAAATAAAAAAAATAAAATAAATGAATGAATGAATAAATAAATATATAAATAAATAAATAAATAAAATTCTACCATTCATCACATTAAAATAAACTGAAATTTAACAAACACAAACTAAAAATGCCAAATCAAAATGAAAACCCTCACAACTCACAATGAGATGGTAGACAAAAGCAATCATTTGTATGTAAATGTAAAATTTCTGCTTTCTATTTTGAATTCGGCCATTTCCATAGAGATACTGGGAATGCCAGATAGCATTAACATTTTGAGTTTATCTTCCAAATTTGTATTTCAAAATTGAAAAAGAGTTTCAAATTTTCCTGCTAAAGCTCCATCACTACTTGTGTTCAACTCGAAAGAAGTCAGATGTTTTGCTTCTTTACAGAAGATTGCAATGCCTCCAGTCAGCTTATCAGAATAGCTTGTTTCCACATCTGACAACGCTTGCTTTTTATCCACAAAAATACCATTGACGGCATTGTTATCAATAGCACTAAAGAGAGTGTCACATATAACAGATAATTAAGTGGCCATAATCATGTCTCTTCTTTCAGCGCAAACAAGAGCTGAATCTCGTAGTAACTTAGCCACATATTTAGAGTTTTCCTTTGACCCTTCACAGCTAACCAAAAGGTGCAAAAACAATCAGACTCAGTTTCGGTGGAGCAATGAAGTCAAAACCATTATAAAGTAAAGTGTGTGTCTCATCATTGGGCATAATGGTTTCCCCGATAGTGATGTCCATGGCTATGATTGTCTCACCAATCTGACTCCCAATGTCGCTTGTCATCCTGGTATGCCTGGTCGTTGTGGTCAGACTGTTCATGCAAGACTGTTGCATAGTGTGCATATTGCCTGTCACCATGGGGCCACGGTATGTTGCCTCTACATGGGGCAACTCGCCAAGCTTTCCGCTGTTATCAGTTTCGGTGTACGTTTTTTGCCCCCATGTTTTCTCTTAATTTAATTTGTGTTTGTTGGGTTATGAAATCTTACTTTGACTTAGCCTGCCAGTTTCGCTTGTGGAGAAATTTATTGATCGCCGACTCTGGAATACATACTTTAAAAGACGCCTATTTATTCTGCATTTTTAACTGCTGTACATCGGAAACATAGCGCTTAGAGAAATCACATGATCATGTATGTTTCTCGTCGAGTAGGACCCACGCATGGCCCAAAAATAAATGTCAAATAAACCTTCATTCCCACTGGCCTTCAGAGTGATGTTAGAGTGGGGTGTGAGTTTCACAGCATTGGCATACAGTATGTTAACTCTGAGTGATGCTTCTCTTATGTAGAAGCTATGAGTCGAGACCCAGGTATTTATTGAATATTCTTTCAAGACACCTTTTTTTTTGTTCCTTTTTTAGTCTTTTAAGCATCCTTTACTGAATATGGATTCAGATGCAAGACCCCTATCGTTGTCAACTTTAGCTAAACTGTCGTTATCACTTGCCCCATCCTCATCAACAAAGTGTGTGGCACTAATATCATCAACTTGATCAGACTCAATATTCAGCAGAGGAGGCAGCAGGCAAAGCTGCCTGACTAACATTTTCTTGAACAGAGTCCTCAACAGAATTACAAGACGGCGCATCGAGAATACCAGTAACATTGTGATCTTTTAACAGCTTCCCAGCTAGTCCCAGATAATCTTTAAGTTTTGCATGCTCATCAGTGGCTGGATGCTCTTAGACATTGAGAACATACTTGAAATGCGGTGTTTGCACACATGCAGTCTTCTTAAGGAAGCATTGTCAATTGTTGATGTGTCTTATCATGTGATGTCGCAACAGTTTGAATGGGATCACAAAGCTTGGACACAGGTGTTGCTGAGATATCACTTCTGCAACTAGAGTTTAGCGTATGTTTGGTTACAAAGTCTTCTAAAGTTCCTGTGAATTCTTCTTGACCAAACTGAACCAAAGAATAAAGTATATATATATATATATATATATATATATATATATATATATATATATATATATATATATATACATATATATATATATATATATATATATACATATATATATATATATATATATATATATAGTAAAATAGTTCATTTCACTCGCCTCTTTATAGGTCTTTTATCTCTGTAGCCTATATCTTCGAAGGAGTTATGTACACAGTCACAAAGAGACGTGCAAGGCTATAGGCTATTTCCATCTCTGATCATATTTAAATGACAAGAAAGATATACTGTCTATCTTTCCATACATGTCATATCCACTTATTTCCAGCAACGCAAACTCGGTGTTGATCGTGGGTTCTAAATAAGCATCTCTATCTTGTGTTCGTTTGAAACCAGAAATGTGAAAACCAAAATGTTATTCTTCTCATTTTCACTCGTTCAAATTATCCTGGTACATGCATGCGATGGATTACAATTGAAATATATGCATCAAGCCATTAATACCCAGCACTTGTCGAGTGCAACTTCGGTTATTATTCTTACCAAGTAGCCGAAATTCTCCACAATCTTGTATTATTTATTGACATCCACTCAGTTAGTTTATCCAGAACATTTTCCCAGTGTGTATCTGGTATCCTTATATTTCAGTTTCTTATTTGTACTCTTCATGTTATATGTTATATTAGTGTGTGTGTTGCTGAGGACATGTTATTTTCTTGTATCTAATGCATTGTACATTGTTTACCTTTGTTGCGCTATGTTTATTGAATTATTGTCTCAAACTGTGCCAACGGCATCAGTGTTAATAGTACGACATGAACGTCTTGCTCATTTACAGGTATATTGCCTCAATGTTCTGCAAAAGCCTGGTCTTCGGACGATGCTTTTTAGTATTCCCAAACATCTATTATGGCGATAGACACTCAACAGTATAGAGCAGCCATTGGCACCTATAATCTTTGTAAATGTCTGATCAAAATCATTGTAAATGCTCCTGGTCACCACGATAACTTTGTGAATGCTTTCACTCTACTGTCTCTCATAATTGTTTCATTCTTGTGTAAATCAAACTGTAATCTTAGGCATATCTTTACAATTGTATGCAAATTACTTGAATGTGACATTCATCTAAATCCAGGGCCTGCAGATACTTTCACTCAAAACACCCTCAAAATTTCTCATGCTAACGTACGTAGTTTGAAAAGTTCAGGCAAACTTGACGAACTCTATCTTCTGGCTGATTCCAAAAAAATTGACATCCTCACTTTGTCCGAAACATGGCTCGCTAGCAGCGTTCCAAGTGAATTGTTGTTCATAGAGGGCTTTGGCATGCCCATGCGGAGGGATAGGACTGCAGGACCCGGAGGTGGAGTAGCTGTTTACACGAGGGATTGGCTACCCTGTTCCCGTCGTGGGTGGAATTCCGACTCAACTTTGTTTTAGTATTATTAGGGGTGTATTATCGACCACCTGGTCAGTGTGCCGCTGAAAGACACTTATTCCTCAGTGACCTTGATCACTCAATCACTAGTGCTCTTGAATGTAACCCTAAAACACTCATTATAGCAGGTGATTTTAACGACAGGTGTAGGTCTTGGAAATCTGACCACTCGGAAAGTGACCTGGGTCTGGATTTGGTAAATCTCGTATCTTACAATAACTTATTCCAATTAATATCGGGTCCCACCCGTATCAATGACTTGACAGAGAGTGTTCTCGATTTAATTATTACCGATTCACCCGATTATTTCTTGAATTGTGGGACTTTGCCTCCGATCTCTACGTCTGACCATTCGGTTGTATTTTGCACGATTTCCACTTCTCATCGCATAGACCGCGCCTTCAAACGTAAAATCTGGGATTACAAGAGAGCCGATTTTGAAAACCTAAGTAATGCTGCCCTTAATGCCCCATTTGACACAGGTTTCGAAACTTTTGAAGACATTAATGACATGGTGTTTTACTGGAAAAATCTCTTCACTGATCTCTGCAATCAATTTATCCCTTCTCGTGATATTCTCTTCAGGCCGAAAGATTAGCCATGGGTCACATGTAAGATAAAAAAAGTTACTCAGACAAGGGAATCGCGCATGGAGACGTTTCATGCGACACAGCAGCAAAATTCGCCCCTTTACGCTCTCTGAAACTCTTCACATTGAACGACTCTTCACCTTTTACAAGCGCAAACGTAACATAGCTGTCAATGCTCTCCGTTCTTCAATGAAATCGTATTTTTTCAAAATTTGCACTGAACTCGACTCAAAAGATATTAATCCCAAGAAATGGTGGAACCTTAGTAAAAGTCTACTTGGCTCCAAGCTTCACCAATCGATACTTCTTGAAAATGATATAGTTATTTCTAGTAATGTGGACAAATGTGAAATCTTCAATAAGTATTTTGCCAACCAATGTAAATTACCTCATGAAGATATTCCTATGCCATTGCCTGAGTTCTTCTACCGAACTGAGGCTCGTCTAAACTATTTTCAAGTTGATGAGACTAGTGTGAAAACAGTTTTACAATCATTAAGGACTAGCTCCGCAACTGGTCCTGATGGCATTGGAAACATGATTTTGAAGAATACCGCTTCCGGCATCAGCCCTTCTCTCACAAAACTATTTAACCATTCCCTGCGCACTTCCTCCTTTCCGGATTCTTGGAAAAAGTGTAATGTATGTCCAGTGTTCGAAAAGAACGACAAGCTAACAAAAAGCAATTACAGACCCATCTCTTTACTCTGCAATGTCTCTAAAGTTTTCGAAAGCCTAATCTATAATGTCTTGTATGAGCACTTCATGCGTTATGAACTATTGACCTCTAGAAATTCCGGGTTTCGGTCTAATGACTCAACAATAAATCAACTTCTCAAAATTCTTCATGACATACATAATGGTCTTGAACTGCAAAAGGAAACCAGAATGGTTTTCCTTGATATCAGTAAAGCGTTCGACCGTGTCTGGCACGTGGGTCTACTTTTTAAATTAAGGCAGCTCGGTATCGGGGAGCCGCTCCTGAAACTTATCAGTAGCTATCTAACCAATCGTCATCAGTGCATAGCAATCGGGGGCTAGACGTCATCTATGCTTCCTATTGAGGCAGGGGTGCCCCAGGGCTCTATCATGGGTCCCCTACTGTTCTTAGTTTTCATAAATGATATTACTGTTGGCATCTCTTGTGACATCAAACTATTCGCTGATGACACCAGCATATAAGAGATCATATTTGACCCTGCCACTTCTGGTAGGCGTATAAATACTGACCTTGAAAGAATCTTTGTTTGGGGCAAACGTTGGAAAGTTACATTTAATGCAACTAAGTCTCTAGCCCTCTTGTTTTCAGCTAAACACAACAAACCTGATCATCCACCTTTATTTCTTGGCGAATCTTTAATCCCGGAAGGTTTAAATCATACCCATCTGGGAATTACCCTTTCTCATAATTTGAAATGGAATGCTCACATAACTAGAATCATTGACAAAGCGAGGAAACGCCTAACTTTATTTTTTAGACTTAAATACAGATTATCGCGCAACACCTTAGTCAGACTATACAAAGCCATGATACGCCCTATTCTGGAATATGGATGCGTCCTATTTGACAATTGCACGATGTACCTGACAAATTCACTTGAATCTGTTCAGTATGAAGCGGCACGCATTTGTTTTGGGTGCACTTAAACGTACTCCTCGACATTTACTTCTTAACGAATTAGGTTGGCCAACTTTGGCCAGAAGGCGCGAATACTACAAACTGATTCTGTTTTACAAAATGGTTAACAGGTTGACCCCTGCTTATCTTTCGGATCTGGTCCCACTTGATGCCGTTCATCCAACCTTCCATCTTCGCAACCGCCGCAGTTTGAGACAAATAAAGTTTACATCAAACAGTTTTGGTAATTCGTTCATTCCATCTGCTTTTAAACTTTGGAACGACCTTCCGGACGATATAAAGCAATCTAATTCACTTGCTCAATTCAAATCTAAACTAAAAAGTACTCTTCTGTCCGTTGATCCTGTCCCAGGTCGCTACTCGCATGGCAAAAGATTTCCCAATATTATACATACACAACTACGTTTGGATTGTTGTGGTCTTAATTCTCATCTAAATAGACTAAATATTCTTCCGTCTGCTGCATGTACTTGCTCATATCCCAATGAAAGAACATACCATTTCTTCCTCGAATGCCCCCTGTTTTCTTACCATAGAGTATCCTTGTTGCGAACGGTTTGCAATATTTTGGCACCAGGAGTCAATTCAAGCCTAGTTGTTCATTTAGCAGGTGATATAGTGCTTACTTATATGACACATGGTAATGACAATCTTTCGTCAAGCGACAACTTAGATATTTTTGATTCTGTCCAAAACATTATTATAGATACAAGACGGTTTATACCCTGAGTTGGTACGAGATGAATATTTTGTTAGTATACTGACCAATTTATTTGTCCTCGGATGTAGTTTTGTCCTGTGTGTTTTGTACATATGATTGTGTGTCTCTCTGTGTCTGGAGAGCCATTCATTTAGTATTGTTGTACTACTTGGCAATCCAGGTGAAATAAATATGTTTAAAATAAAAAAATAGGGATACCCTTGCCTAGTGCGAACAAACATTCTAATGGCGGTGTACACTTCCAGATTATCAAATTACAAGTTCACACAGTCTTCATTTAGTAGAGCCTGTCATATTGCCGGTGAAATCATGCTGAGTTTTGCAGTGTTTTAAGAGCAAGAGCCCAGAGGAACATTGAGGTGACGAAAAACAGCTTACAAGGACCAGGGAATGGGCAACTTAATAGCCCAGGTTACAAGCAGAAAACCACGATTCTGCATAGAAACCCTGCTAAAAAGGTTCCAAGCCTGGTAAGTAATAGTTTAAAAATCCTGTCTGCCAGTATTGCAGTCTCCCGCAACAATAAAACTTTCCAAACCTCAGACTTGCAGTACAGATAATTTCAAGGCTCCACACACGTTCAGCATGCATCGTCCTTACTAGTAGTTTAGTCCACATGGTGGCAACGTCGTTGATATTACAATCTAGATGGGACATCATCCAATATTGCTGCACTCCACATGGTGAATGTTGCAAACAGAAGCTTCTGCAAAGGTGTCCACACCACCGTTTTAAATAAGCAAACCTGGCATTTATTTTTATGGTGATATTTTGGTCAGGGACACGTTTTAAACGAAAGCGAGTGTCAAGTCAACAGTTTTGTTGACTCGCAAAATATCATCACAGTCATGCCTATATGGACAACTAGCAGTTATTTTTCTAAATGGAAAGGAGTGCTACAGGCCTCTTGAAGGGCACCAGCAGCACAAAGCGGCACCAAGTGGTCATCGTTTATACACAAAGAAAAAACAAAATAGATTTTGATCTCTCCAATTGAGTGATGGAGAATCACAATAACTTTGCAACAATATTGTATATATTCTAGAGGTGACTAGTAGATAATAATAACAATGATGATGATGATGATAATAAAAATAAACATGCAACGATGTCGTAACAGTAATAACATAACATCTGACTAGTAGACAATCATAACAAAAAGAGACAACAAACAGAAATAACACGTGACTTAGAGGACATGTTTGATGTAAATAGTTTGTAAAATTGTTGGTGTATAATGTCCCAAGCAAAGAGTCCAGAAAAAATATTTCCCATATTCACAAACTTCAATCCAAAAATTACAGGAAAGATATTCGAGAGTTACCGAAACACCAATATTCATCTTCCAATACTAATGCGATGTGACAACGTGCCCTTTTTACTATGAATGTTGAGCACAGGTCGAGACAAGACACTCATACCTGGAACTGGCACAAACAGAGTCCGTTCTACTGAAACTAAATTTGATCAACACATTTATGCACAGCTGTAATTTGTACGTACACTCTGCATCTAGATAACGAGTAACGTAGTGTGCAGCTTGTATACCCCCCCCCCCCCATTACTCACCATTAAAACTTGCACTTTGCATGAAACAAGCTTATACTTAGCATCAGATCATCAGTAACGGTTGTTGATTGAAAGATCAGCCACAAGACTATACCTCACGCCAGAACAAACAAACATGTATTCAATTTTGGTATATGAACAAATACATTTACCTATAGAAAAGTAGACTACAGAGAAAACTAAATTGGTTGCCTCTCTTCTTTCTTTGGTATAATACAAGTTGCCAGTGTATATACATGTTTCTTACTTTGCAAACAGCTTATGCGTATAGTACGTGCTTAAGTTTATCTCCAGAATGCAATTTGTTTACCTCTCTTTTTTGATGTAATAGAAGTTTTTGACACATATATATATATATATATATATATATATATATATATATATATAAATACATATATATTCTACTTCACAAACAGCACATGCCTATCGTACATGCTACTGTGTATATCAAGAATGCAGATTTAAATTTGCATTCTGAAGACATTCAGTTGCATGTACCACACGTTTTCCCAACAAACATCTGCAGAAATAACATACACACTCTGCATAGCAAACAATCACTACACGGACTGAATATAAATAAATAACCCTTGAGTCGACCCAAAGTTCAAATTTGATCTGGTCGTCAATGCACAAACCGTTTCAGACTAGGACATTGATACTCACAATGATGGACATTTACCCAAGACCCATCAGCTCATGGAGTCAATTGTCTTTTAATGTTTATATCACTGATTATACCACTGACTATGAATTTCCGTCCGAGTCCTTTTTGGTTTTATGAGAGTAAGCACATTTAATTGTAAAATACCTGAATATTTAAGGGTCACCCCTTGCCGAGTTTTGGTAAACTTTGCCTTTCCCTTGGGAAAAAATATAAAATGTCTCAAAGATTTCTTGACATGAATCTTTCTTGTCCGTGGTATTTATTCAGCAGTCAATTTGGAACTAGTCGTGGAACCATTACCACGAAAAGAATCAATATTACTGAAGCATTACCCTAGCACAAAATTAATAGAAAGCGGAACAAGGTAAGATACCAGTAAGGTTCAACTAGGTCCGCCTGAAGACTTATGTGAAAACGTAAAAATTGTATAGTACTATGTGTATGGACGACCGACGGTGGATGGGTGGAGGGTTGACAGGCAGATTACGGAAGGACAACGGACGACTGATCCTCCTATTAGTTCAGCTAATCGCTATCTGAGAAACTCTTCACATATATAATTTTATATATATATATATATATATATATATATATATATATATATATATATATATATATATATATATATGAAAACAAAGTGAAAAATTTACTTATGGAGAAATATCCACACAGATCACCTGCGACTTTATCCCTCACGCAACAACTCCATTGCGTGTGTGTCCCTGTCTCAACACTATGCACAGCCATGCATAGAAAACAGCAAGCCGTTTTTGCCTCAATAGAAAAGTTTGCTCACTTGTTGCATCTGTAGTCATTTTTTTAGGCTCAGGAAGATCCTCGAAACTTCAATCAACATCGGATAAGTTAATCCATAATCATATTGGACAAAAAGAAAGATGAATCTAAGAAACTAGTTTTTGAATAAAAAAGGGACAGATTCTCCCCTGATCTTGCATTGTATCTGTTTCTCTCGTTGACAGAAACACACACACACAAAAGATTGTGGAGGTATCGCGGAGCTTTGCCGCGAATCATTTTAAAGAAAAGAAGCAATTTGCTTTTTTCACGTCGTACTAAAAGTTTTTCAAACTAGTTTCTTCATGTTATAGATGGTAATCAGTTCCCAAAGTCGGTGCAGCAATAGTTATAGTTGCAGCCTATTGAATATCTTTAAACAGTTGGCATTCATTCAAAGGGCAGTTATCTTACATTATAAAATCGCACTCTCAGAGAAATTTTGTTAATGAAAGGTGATGATTTCCCGGTATTTCCTGTTAAGACGAAATTGTAAGTTTTTTTAATAATAAAATTTTTCGTTCCCTAGGCCGGTGGTTCATGTATGGACCAGGCCAGGTCACATAGGGGTCAGACCCAGGTGTTATCAGACTCTGTTGCAAAACTTTTGGAACATGAATACTAGATCAGGAAACTCTAAAGGAATTCACTTTGTGAAACAATTCTGAGGTTAAAAGATATTAGCCACAGCGGCGACCAATCTGAAACTTCCCGTTGATCAGTCTTAAGGATACTAGTCGCCAAAGATGCACCATCAACACCAATTAAAAGTGTTCATTCATCAACAAAAAGTCGTATAGATGATTTTACTTTACTTGCAATGTCGTGTGTGTATACGAGAAATAACACTGGACCCAGAACAGATATAGGTCTGTATCTGGGCAAGTGGTTTAGTGATGCTTTAAAAAAATGTTTGATCTACATTAGCCTTTTCCATTGGGTAGGAGATATGCATTTGATCTAAAAGATAGCGAACAGTTTTGCCGCATAATCTGAAATTGATGGAGCTCTTTCTTTGAGCAACCGTGCACTTACTGCTTGGCTAGTGACTAAAACAAAATTTAACATGTGAAGATTATGATACATTTGTGCCGGTGGTGTACAATTAATTTCATTATCCTTGGTTTGATTGATAAAAAAATCGTTAAGAATCCGAGCCCTTACTTCGCCATCCATGAAAGTTTTGTGGTTGTAGCCAGGATAACAGGGACAGACCACATTTTTATTTCGAAATAAAGGCGAAACAAAACAAAACAAAAAGCGACCTCCCTATCCCCAAGAAAAAACAACGGTCTGCCACCAACCTTTTTCTCCATTTTGTTTGTTTTTGTTTGTTGAAATTGATTCCAAGAATTATAAGATGTATCTAATAATAATGTTGATTTTTCGGGACAATTCAATGTGTATAAAAATGACACAAAACATTTCTGAGCGCATGAATGTATTCGGTGGAGTACTTACTAATAAGTATACTCAAATAAGGCTCACTACGCACTTGACATCTTCCAAACCTGGTAACCCATAAAGTTTCAGGATACTTATTTGGCTCTGAAATTATTTATGGGGTTTGTAGGCTGCAGATGACCATCTGATATGCAATGTGCTTTGCTAAGCTATGATGCACCGTACTGAATCGGAACTAGGAGCACAAAGGGTATGAATAGACTCGTTATCCTTGGCAGCTGGCTATATATTACCACATATGAAATAAATGTATTGCTAAGTAGCTTTGCATAATGTAAGGAAAATTATGAGCACAAATGGTAAATTACTCCAACATTGGTTTTCAAAATATCATGTATTGAGATCAAACTATACCAATGAGTCTACTATAGTTGCATCATGTTAGAATTATCATTCTAAGCTGCAGTATGTTAACTTTCGAAAAAAATATGGCATGGCACGAATGAGTAAAGCTCACATTCCACCCATCGTATATTTATATTGAGGTTGAGGTTGAGTCGACACACGACAGAAAAGATTAAAATACATAAAGTGTTCTCCATCCATATATATATATATATATATATATATATATATATATATATATATATATATATATATATATATATATATACAGCTGCGGCGACATATAAAATGATAAACCGTAAACAGATTGCAATGTCAACCCATTGCCTCGGTGGTGTTTAAATATTTCACAACCTTTCTTAACCAGTTCAACATCTTGCATATATGAATTTGCTCGCAAACACCGAAGAAGCCTGCAGGGAATATTTGACAATTCTAATTGGGAAAAGAGGTTCTTTCTATATGGCTTGTTTTGGTCATCCAGTTTCTCGTCTACCTTAAAGTGGAGAGTACCTGAATCCGTGGACAATTAGTGAAAATGTGAAAAATGTTCTAACAAGACGACTTTGACAGTCCTGTTGTCAACTGACTTGGAATGCACATATTGATGTGGTCCTGTGACCTTCAGGATATTACCAAGGTGAACTTTTTCTTAAAGCCATCCTCACTGTTTGCAAGGTAGGTCGTCACTCAGTCAGATCAGGAATCGTCATATTTGAATGAAAATTGGCAAGATCTACTGTTATCAATACGCAGTGTGTGACGTAAACGAAAAGTGACGAGACCCACATTTACCAATATGCAGTTTGACTTGCGAAGGTCACTCAAGCCCCAAATTGAGCACACGAAAAGAGACCCTTCTGATATGTTCCTCTTAGTATTTAATAGTATCCATGAGCCTAGAATCCACCATACCGAGATATAAAGCATAACGTCAATTTAACCTTTTCTTGTCACTCAAGGTCAAATGTATTAACATTGAAAGGAAAATCATATTTACTTTCCTCTTAGTGTTAAGCAGTAATCACGAGACTAGGACCCACCATTACCGACATACAAGATTATTCGAAATTGTGAAATTCTTAGGTCGAAATAAACTACACCAAAAGAAACTCCACAGCTGCATTCTTATTGGCGTTTAATAGCAACCATGGACTAAGCATCCAACAATGATGGGATATATAAGCTGATATATCATTTGTTGCTCTCTGTATTGTAACAATTCCAAAATGTACGTATAACTATTGATAACTTGATGAAATGCACCTATCAATATGTTAATTGTCTTTTGTTATGTGGACAGAGATTTAGTTTTAGTAACACTATCTTTGGCTGTTTAAACGGCCCAATCCATCGCAAATTTTAAAAGAAATAAACTTTATTTACACATTGCTTGTAGGAGCTTACATGCCGCAGGGTTTGACAGGCATTTGCCAGGAAGCACAGTGTTCCATGGCACATGTGCCTGTCAACCCTAGCCCTAAAGGCTATAAGCTCATAGAATGTAAATGAATTCATTACTTATATTCATAGTTACTTTTATTTGCTCATTCTTCAAGAATATGCTTGATGCTAAAATTGCTACCAGGTGGCATATTCAGACAAACACGCGCGGCAAGGAATAGTTCACTAGTTTTTTTCTGCTTTACAAATGTAATGTTTAAAAAAGATTTACACTTTCAGTGTTTAATGCTTCACAAGGACAGTTTCTGCCCCTTGCAGCAGGCGCAATGTTTATCAATAAGGATCCCTGGGAAAATAAAGGAATCATGAGCTTTGTGAAGAGACCACTGGAAGTATGCACAGATAGGATGCATTAACTGTTCTAATAATAATAATAATAATAATAATAATAATAATAATAATAATAATAATAATAATAATAATAATAATAATAATAATAATAATAATAATAATAATAATTATAGTAATAATAATGATGATGATGATGATGATGATGATGATGATGATAATAATAATTTTATTAAAACCTCCACGAATGGATAAATTAATGCCCCAAATAAACCCGCGTGTAAACATCGCACTATGTTTTTGGAGGTAGACAGCAACCAGATAAAATGTTATCTGCTTTTTATAATAAACTTTTGTTACAACTATGATTAAAAGACGAGCACTGAGTGGCCGTTGGGTCTTTGCGTTCCATATATTATTATCTTGTTAAAAATCAAAAACACATGATACTCATGATCAATAACACATGCTAGAGATTCCTTTTATACTGTTAGGCGGCGTGGTAAGCAATGGCCTTTGTGCATTACTGGCATAACGCAAATGACGCACAGTCTGGTGCACCTTTAGCAGACGACCACTTCACTTCAGTCTTTTACATAATGGCGAGGGGAACGTTATGGAGGACGAAAACGCATTAAAATAGGTTGTTTTGTTGATATCTAAATCTATCGATCATTGTTCGTTTTCCTTGTTATAGATCTACTATATGGTTGCTTATATTACAAAACAAATGATGCAGGTGAGCGCATGTGTTAATGATCTCCTCGGACTGATAAGCTTCAATACCACAGTTGCCATGGGCACTCCTGCATTGTTTGTATGTTAATAGACCAGCAGTGATGAGGTGCATCAGTTATGAAGAATTTGATTGTCATTGAACTGGGGTAAATGATTGACATCTTTTTGTAAATATATTATAAAAATATATTCATATATTGCAAATGTATGCAGGTCTATTACTTGTGTTTTAGTCGTAATCTTTTGGGATATTTGGCCCTGGATATTGCCAACAGACAAGTCATCCAATACTCCACTTGAAAGCCCAGCTTTGCGTATCAACAAGTTGCTGAGGAAATTAAACAATCTGATTACTATTACTGACAGAATGGTGTCTTCCACGGCGGTAGACAGAGGTTATTCCTGGGTGATCTTAGTGGCCGTATTTGTTACAAACATCCTGTATACCACATACAGCGGCAATGGGGTTTTATTCGTAGAATGGCGGCGGTATTTTGGCCTGTCAGCAGTAATCACGTCCGGAATCACCACACTGGAAGGCGGAATATATGGTTTAGCAAGTATGTCCCAAGGATAAGCATATATACATACATACATACGTACATACATACATACATACATACATACATACAAACAAACATACATACATACATACATACATACATACATACATACATACATATATATATATATATAATCCTTAAATTCTTGTCCATCAGTTATGTTGTAATTGCATTTTTGTGTAGATAAGGTTCTTGCCTGATTTGTTAGGCCTCTGATGTTGTCAATTTTGTTCTTAAATTATTGCAGGACCGTAAATTGCACTAAGGCAGCCGGAGCCACTGCATTGACTAATTATTGTCTTAAAAAGGACAGAAAAGATAGTCACGATTTTGGAAAAGTGGGAATCGTGTTGTGGTCATTGGCCTCACATTTGAATCCTTTTGTTTTCGTTTGCCCTTTTTGTTTTGTTTCGCTTTCTTCTTCTTTTTTCTTCAAATTAATGTTATTTAAAGAGCTTTTCGCGAGACCTAGATTAGCCTATAGGCCTTCACCGATTTACTGAAAATATAAGATGCATTTGGTCATTAAAAGATCAAACTTGCATTTGACACAAACGAATATGTATTAGTTGGATGCTGGTCACAGAGCAACCGTGCTTTGTACTTGACAACAATAACTAAGTGATATATATATATATATATATATATATATATATATATATATATATATATATAGTTTTCTTTATTAGCATTATAGGTGTAGTCTGTGATGCACGACATCCATAGAATATACCATATCAAATCCACGAAGTCATGCTTACGGCCACCAAATCCCCGAAGTCATGGCTATGGCCATCTTGGACAAAAATATCTGATTTATGTTACTAAGCCGTACTGTACCGCTGACCCACATATGGTTAATCATGTACATTTTTTAAAATAAAAATAAGAAATTATGTGCCAAACCAAACTCTACATTCCTTGGCCTTTGTGCAAGTTCAGTTTCAAACATCGGTCTGTCGAATATGTATCATGGTGCTGTGAAGAGTTTTTAATCTTGGTATTATCCAGTGTCGTACCACCGACAGCATTAATACATTATAAAACAATAGAACAATCACATTTGACCGTCGTTAACATTGAACCAATACCAATCATACGTCACTGAATGCCTTGACACATATTTTATGAAAAATAACATCCTACAGAAAATTTGTGCAGTTGACATGCAGGTGCTGCCTATCAAAAGTAAGAGTTTTGACCCTGTTTTCGCTTGTTGCATATTTCATTCTTTTACGTATCACAATTTTTTTGTATCCTTTAATCTACTCACAGATAGACATTTTATGTTTTATTTTTCAAAGATTTCTCAGCTTAGGAGAGGGACCCCCCCTCCAATGCCTTTCGACTTCCTCCCTGAACCTCCCTCATTTCATTCATCCCTGTCGCATCTAGCCTCGGATAAATTTTATCTCAATTTACGGCCTTGGTTTTTTGATTAACATAGACCATAAAGCGTCGCAAGTGTGTAGCTTTGTCAATCTATAAACAGGAACAAGATAAGTATCTTATATAAATTGTATTATGATTTACTAACGCTTCGTCTGAGATTGGCTGAAAAGCCTCCATCAAACCTGCACTGTTTTGCAATAGAACATTGATCAACAGTGCATGATGACAGGTTTACATATATTTAACATGGCATATGCTATTGCAGTTCCGCAGTCCTGGGGCAGGAGTAGAACATTGAACCACATGCTTTATTTACATATCCGTAAAATATAACTTTATCACATTTAATATGCTGTTTGTCAAATAGAGTAAAACCATTATGACCCATTCGCTGTTTTTCTTGTATTCATTTTTGTAAGTAGGCCTAGGTTAACACAGTAGACTTTGTTAATCCTGATATTACAATTTACTGTTCATAACCGTAGCTTGTATATTGTTGCTGATTTTGTTCCATGCTTGTAGGATTACGGACGGAAAAAGCATATGCTGAATGTACGTAGTGACAGGCTTTTTTTAACTATTAATTTTTTTAAATGAGAAGTGATCATTACCAAAAAAAAAAAAAAAAAAAAAAAAAAAAGAGCTGTTGAAGGGGCTGGCCCCACATAAATCAACGATAAGTAAATATTGAATTAATATGTAAGACAAAACATATATTCGGTTCTTGCTTAATCAGTTTTCGCAGTGACAAAAGACATTATTGAATATCAACGAGAGGGTCTCTAATAATGCCTCAAAGAAAATGTGGCGCCTGTACTGGAAACCAGTTGTGCGTTTGCGTTTCAAGGCTTGACGGTCGGAGCTCTCCTTCAGCGCTTCGGCAGCCGCAAGGTGGCATCAGTGGCAGTTCTGATGGGAACACTCTCCTACTTCAGTGGAGCATTCGTGTCAAACTTCTTCTGCTTTTACTTCACTTACAGCTTCTTGGTTGGTGAGTTTACATTCTAGAAAAATACTTCAGTAAAATGAATCAAGTGTTGGTGAATTCTTACCTTCGGCACCAATAACCGATCCCAAAACGGAAAACGCACATACCAACTGCACCAAATCATCGATCTTAAAAAAGAAAAAAATGCTGAATGGAGGCCGGTATGGGTGAATGCCATGATCGACATGGCCCAGGTCATTGTAATTTACCCGATACAAGTAGTGTTTTCGAAATTGTCCCAGATCGGGGACTGTACACATAAAAGTCCACCAGCATCACAGCAGCACCGAAAATATAAATAACGTGCAGATCCCTTGTCATATGTATGTCATACATATTGTAGAACACTATCCACATATATGTTGGAAAACTTGCAAAACACATATATGGTACATGCCCTACATCTAATAACATATATAGTGTACAAGGTGTAGAACACAAGTCACATATATGTTTTTTTTAACTTGTGGGCTCCAATTAAATACACTCTGAGTCAGCAATGTGTTTGTACACGTAGTTCTCAAAAAGGTAATGATGAGAGTCATGACAGTAATGATTGAATCACTTGTAAGAGAGAGTGGTCATTTATCTTTAAGGAATAGCAGATGCAATTCTTTGGCTCAATGGCGACATATTACTGCAGCAGTATTTTCATCGCAAGAGAGGATTGGCGTCCGCATTTCACATATCGACTATAAGTGTGTCAAGCGCTTTCTTCCCACCCTTTTGTCAAATGCTTATCGACAAATTTGGCTGGAGGGGAACTTTCATTATATTAAGCGGGTGCTGGCTTCAGACACTGCCTCTAGTGGCGCTACTGCGGTCACATACTCCTATAAAGAGACAGGAGGATGAGGAACTGAAAAGCACAATTCTCACAAACAGGAACCCCAACACGCATGATAATGGCAAGGAAGATGCGAATAATCCAAAACAAAGTGACATGCCATCACCATCAACAAGTACTTTTCTATGCAGCAGTTTTAGAAGGAAAGTTGCTGCAGCATTTCACGGTCTTTTTGATGTGTCTCTTTTGAGAGATGGCAGTTTTATTGTTTATTGTCTGTTTAGGATGTCAAGCTTAATGATTCGCACGGTACCCGAGTTCTTCCTGCCTGCGCATGCGATTAGTGTAGGTGTTGGGGAGATGGAAGCAGCATTTCTTGTTACAACCTTAGGTGTTGCGCAAACGCTCACTCGACCGGCCGCCGGACTCCTCACTGACATTCTGCGGATAGACAGAATCATATTTTGCAGTGTGTGTGGGGTTTTGGCTGGAGCAATTGCCGTCTTACCCTTGTTCCTGCGGTACCATACACATTTTATTGTCTTCTCTGTTTTCTTTGGGATATTTACAGGTGGGTGATATTCTTAAATATAGATGTACCAAGTCGGTGACTCCATTTCTGTCTGCTCGGTTCTACAACAAAACCAAAGCTGAACCTAGTATTAAGCTTTAATTTACTTTACTTTACCAACCTTAAAATTCATATTGTAGCTAGTCATAATTGTGACAGTGCTGCACATATTTATGACGTTGCATGTGCTACTACATGTAATAAGCTGCTACAGGTAGGTCCTTACTTTGAAAACAGATTTTGAAATATTTACTTCTCTTTACGACATTAACAAACATTGTCAATAACTATTAACGAGGAAATGGGGGATTCCGTGTGTATTTCCTGGTTAACTTGGTTTGTCATCCCGTAATTATTAACGCTTACAGTGCTAATCACTGCTTTTATCGTTTTTCATTACTGTTTGACATATAATAGTTAGAAGATTCAAATTTCTTATGAAGATACCTTTCATTTAAATACCTAAAGCAAAAAGTACTCTTAGTTGGGGCACTCAGTGTGCAATGCGCGCAAAGTGCCCTGTGGAAAGCTGTTGACTCAGTCTTAAATCAGCGCTTTCAGGGTTAGTACAGGGTTGCGACAGTATTCGCGCGTCGGCGGCCTTTTGCTATTACGGGTTTAGTGTAAACAAAATAGTGGGCCCTGATCCATCCCTGTCTTAATTGCAGTCATAGATTCTTTAAAACTACATATGGTGTCTCCCATTATTGAACACGTGCAAAGAGCATTATGTCCTTGGAAAACCCGTTCTTCCTGGATATTTTCTACCCACATCGGACGTAATTTGCTCATCACAGACTTGCTTCACTCATTTTACCCAACATTCACCCTCGGGAGTGTTCCACTTTTGCTGTGCCTCTTCTTGAATGTTACATAGAAGAATAGTTATGCAAAATATATTAACAATTAAAAAAATGCAAGAGCCCATGTACAAATATGCCGTCGGCAGAGGTATATCTTGTTTTGATGAACGTACGCATCTTCGGGTGTTATATAGATTCTCAGTGCTGCTTTTGCACTATTTAAAAATCTTGACAAGCAAAACACCGAGATACATAGAATTTTGACGCCGGGGGTGGTTTTAGTAAGGTTTAGAAAAGTGAAGATGAAATTACCGAGGCTGAGACTGTGGTAACTGTCCATTTATGCTTTTTGTTGTTGTATTATTCCTATGTCGTTTTAGGTTGCTTCTCGGCGGTTGAGACCCCAGTGGGTGTTGACGTCATTGGTCTAGTGAAGTTGCCACGCGGCCTCTCTCTTGTCGGCTTCTTTCATGGAGTTACGTATCTCATTACGTTTCCTGCGTCAGGTATGCAAACAGAGTTTCTTTAGGGTACTCATAGGCAGTTCAAGCTAGAAAAAGCTGCTTACTGTATTCGAGACGGGTTTTATCTTCGTATATGTGTACACTTCATGTCACATAACAAAACCGGTAAATCACATCGCCAAATCTCCATAGCATGATTGTGCAGACAAAAATCCCCTGTGAGGTGCCACACATAAATATTACCTCGCAAACTGTAAAGATCTGATCTGCTTTATTCAGTGATCCATAATGTCGTTGCATTTTGCAATATTCCCATATATGCAGGTAAAATGATACTGTTCAAACAATCTGATAATCCTTGTTCAGTTCCAGATGGCAATGTAAAATCATTAACATAAAGCAAGCATCTAATATAATATCTTTGTTTAATTTTATTTGTTTAAAAAGTCACATGATCAAAATACATTTCGAATACAAAAATATAGAATGAATACAAAAAATGTTTGCAAAAATACCAGAAAGCGCACAAGCGTCTGGAAATATATATCGATGTGGAATATATATATATATATCTCACGGAGCTACTCTGGCCATACTAGGCTTATATATATTTACATATATATTGTCTCGTACTTACACGCAAGTCATTTTGTTAAAAAGTGAAAAGCTGGTCATGATATAAGACAGTGAAATAAGTAGGCCTGATACATGTTAAACTGCTTTTGATACAAAAAGTGCTTACAATGGGGCACAATTTGTTACTTTGTGGCAACTTCCTCTGTTACAGCTGCTTTGGTGGACACAACAGGAACATACAAATACCCGTATGTGTTTTATGGCGTACTACATATCATTGTATCTTCGGCGTTTTTACTTGTTATACTCTTGAAGCGACGAGGAGATTCAAAACGAACAGGAATTGCCTTGCATCATTGATTCAAGCAGACATCTTAATTTAAAAAAAAACAGCCTCCTTTTTCGTTATGTTTCCGCTCGTCAAAAAGTTCTATGCTTCATTTAAGATACACTTTTATCTTCATAGCGCCAGAACGATTTGAAATCTAGACGTTTTCTCTCACAAGTGAACACAAAGTATGAAGTTTGATGTCCATTGCGTGCAAAGGAAAGCATTTGTTGCCGAATAGTGGTATATCGATGGCCACATAATACATGGAATGGAAAGTAAGGCAAGACTTTAGGAGAATTGGCACATTTTGATTTGTCCCGTGTTCTGTCGAACTTGGCTTAATAACCTGATAATCGGTCAGCTATGGAATATGAGATAGGATGCTATTTTAATTGGTAGTGAAACATCAGGGCACCATTAGTAATAGAATAGTTACTCTCGAAATGCATTTCCCACAAAGTATCAACGGGGTTACTTACGAATTTGGCAAAAGATTGTAAATACACTAATTTGAACTTGTATCACTGAAATAAACAAAGGGAAATATGCGCGCGTCTGCATCATTCGAGAATGTCAAACACTACTCACAAAATCAGAAATTGACAAGTCTATTGCGCCATATTGGCATAGGTTTAGTCAGGGTAATTCCACAAAGTTTGACAAAAATGCGGTTTAAATTCTGCGGAAGGCAAACCCAATGTAAAGACCATGATTAATATAAATATTTTGTAAAGTAGTGAGTGGTACTATGTTCAGTGCCAACATGCCCTCTTATTGTACTTTGAATGTCCAGCACAGGGCATGATTGGATCTTTGCGTTTGAAGCTGTCAAAGGGAGACCTTTTCAGTTGAAACTAAATGTAATCAACACTTTGATGCACAGATATATTTTATACTCAGCATCAGAGACTCAGTAGCTTCTTGTGCAACAAAAGACCACCACTAACTTTTATACCCTGCACAAGACCGCATCCATAACTCTTGTATTTAGCAAAAAAAACTGTTTTATGTGTTTCCTGGTGCATTTTACACGTATGCTTTTGTGATTGATGTGTTGCCGTGCATTTTGTTGGTGGATGGACATACAAAGCTTTGCCTTCTGTCCATGCTTTACATGACTTGCTTGATTTACATTCAATTTGTGTATTTTTCAATGTAAAAATGACGAATTTGAACCTATATTCAGCAATGGACCATCAGCGCTATTTGTGTCATTAGAATATCATAAATATATTTCATACTTCGCATCAGAACACCAGTTGTACTGATACTCCAACGCAAACCATCAATTGTGATTTTGTACTGCTGCCTGCACACCATCAATAATGGTTTTATATAGGCTAAGGCTCAATTACTTTCCACAAGTCCTCCTAGCAAATCGCAGAACTTGGTTACCTATCAACAAAATTATTGCACACTTTCATAATATACATTGTGTACATTGATAAAGATCGTGCGCAAATTTGTACAATACATACTAACACAATTTTGTTTTCGTACAGTACAAACTATATGGGACAAAATCGTGGAAGTAGTGGATGTCTACAGAAGGAACATTGTTATTATAAAAACAATACGAATGTATTTGGAGAACCAAAATGCAAGGTTTCGAATCCATTTCAAATAAAAAAGGTTGGCCATAAACATAAATGCAATACATTACCTGAATATATGCCTATGTTGTCAAATATGTAATTCAGTGATCTTTGAGCCCATGAACATACGTTTTGCCTAAATTTACTTGCCAATCTATGTCTTGATTTTGATACAGGCATGTATTTATGTTTGATATATGATAAAAACATTTCATCGAGAGAAAAAAAAAAACGTCCAATAAAGTTAAAATTGACAGCTTCTTTACGTCATGACAGCCCCAGACGGATAGGTAAGGGTCATCAGTTACGTGGTCTGTATACTTTGGTTTGTTACGAGCTGTTGGTATATATTTTCTTCTCTGCAAACGGCTCAGGTGTATACAAATTGGTCGAGTGGATGGGTTTAATACCAACGTCCTTTCAGCCAGATTTGTTCCAAACCGCTTATGTAAACACTGGATAACCATACAATTATACTATCCACATGCCTCCAAGCTTAAATGCAAGATCTATTTCATCATATAGTGTCTGTCGGGCCACATCGTGAATCGCCTTGGCTATGTTGACAATGTCAACCAAGCAATCAACCAGAAAGGACATGTCCTGCGCCTTGCTCATTACGAGACACGCATATTTCAATTTCCAGCCACAACAGCATTCCTGGTTGTCGTAGTAACCTGCAGAGTGAAAAAGACGTTTAGGACTACCTTCTTTAAAGACAGATTAAAAAAAAGTATTAAATCCTTTTAGATCATTATTCAAGGTTTCCATGCCTGCAGGGCCGGATGGACATCTCAGATTTGGGCCGTGTATGTCTGAAAACCGGACGCGATTTTCACTCTCTGGTGCGTCAACGTGTTAAAGGTGGCACCGGCCTGTCCAATGGTCAAGGAGATTCTCGGAAGAATGCCCATGTCACTTGTTTCAACATGGCGGCCGTACCCAGCAACCAAATTGTCCCTTCCTTCAGCATGCAAGACAGAATTGGGTTTGAAACATTACGTGACTAACTATGTTGCACTCTTTCTGGTAAGGCAATTGTTAATAAAGTAAATTTTGGCACTGGTATTAAAAAAGTGCGACTTTTACGTCATCATTGCTTACAGTTGAAGTTTGGCTCGAAAACACAAAAGTAGAAACTGGTGCATGCGTTCCATGTTAGAATATCAATGCAGTACAGTCTAGCGAAAATATGGGCAACAGTGATGCATCTGACTTCAGTTGCTGTTTGTCACACACACATACACACACACACATGCATTTATCATATATATATATATATGATTGATGCTATAAAATTTCTTTTGGGTAATACTTTTGTTAAATGCGGACCATTGGTTTTTCAACAGTAAAAAAAAAAATTCCAATGGGTAGCAACTGCTCCCCTTTACTGGCAGATTAAAATTTAACCTAGCTTGAATTTAAGTATATGGATAAATTGATGAAAAATGACTTTCAAATGGCTTCAAAATTATCAAACAACGCAAGATATATTGATGACATTGCTTGTGTAAATGTACAAAATTTCATGAAATTGTTAAACAAATTACCCAAAAGAAATCCCTTTGGAGGGTAACAATTCAGATGGTTTCAGAGATGTGTTTCTGGACTTGGATATTCAGGTCACTAATGACAGGTTTTGTATTGACCTGTTTCATAAAATAAATGAGTGTAACTTTGAAGTAGTTAATTATCCTTTCCCGGACAGTGATATTTATTTGATATAATACATTTTTGTCGCAGATTTTGAGATTTGGTCGTATATGTTTAAAATTTCAGGACTTTGCATCTAGAAACAAATTTATTAACAATAGACTTAAGTCAAGAGGATTCAAAGATGTACTTTTGATCAAATATTTCTACCAGTTTTACTGTAAATATCCGGAGATGGTTAGAAAGTTTGGCTTCAATAACTTTAGAGATTTTAGACTTGCCTGTTTTGCTACTTAATTTTAGGCGAGCTTGTTTCCTGTGCAGTGGTGGGACTAAACAAAACAAAACAAATCAAAACAAAACCACAAATGAAATTAAAGATGTGCCATATCAAACTTGCGATTAATTTATGTTATATGCAAAGCAATTTACAACTGAACATGTTTCGTAGTATTCATTGATAAACTGCAATTTTACATATTTTGAAAATCCAGTTTGAGAGTGAGTAGAGACTTTGTCTGTCACATTCGAAGAAGTTGTTTTTAACAAATTAGAGGTGTCGAAAAAAAAAAAGTTTTGTGTGGAACTTCTAACAGGGATAGCTCATCGAGGAACCTCTCTGTATCTGGTGTTATGCGAGTGTCTAGCAGCTTGGGTAAAAAACATTTTAAACTAGACAGGGAGTTCCTTGTTTAGGTACCTATAGTAAAATTTAACGGCTTCTATACGTAATATACCTTTGAGATTGAGGGTATTCAGGATTTTGAGCAAAGGTTCGGTATGAGAAAGAAAATTGTAAATGGTGTTGCATATACATCTTATTGCCTTTTTCTGTAATGTAAAAATTTTGTCAGAAGAGTGACCCCAAGCTAAAATAGAGTAATTGAGATGTGGCATGGAGCGAGAACTATGTATGAGAAGAAGGACCGAATAAGGTAGATAGATACATAGAGAGAGTACCAATGACTCTGGAGAGCTTATTGCTAGTTTTATTTATATGAAAGATGCTTATGAATCTGCAGGTCTTAAAAATTAAATTCATCCACCCCTTTCAATTTTAGTATCCTTGATTTTGAAGTCTGAGTCCAGCAACACTTTTCTTTGGAACACGGAAGATTATATACTAATTTCTGGAGATATTTAAAGAAAATATGTTTGCTGCTAACCACTCATGTACCATCTGTAATTCAGAATTTATATTTTTGGAAAGATGTTGGCCAGTTGACCCAGTAAAGAATTTAAAAGAAGAGATCGACTGCATAGAGAAGTGACTCAAATTTGTCAAAAGCTGAGTGCATATCATTCATGTAGATGCTAAGCAAAAGGGGCCAAGGAGGGACCCTTGTCGTACTCTGGTAGTAATAGGTTATGTTGTAGCGCATATACCATCATAATCGACAAATTGAGTTCGATCAGAAGGATAACTTTGAAACCAGTTTAATGGAATACCTCTCCTACCATAATAATCCAGCTTTCTTGGAAGAATGGTATGATCTAACATGTCGAATGTTATTCGGGAGGTCTAAAAAAACACTAATTGTTGTTTCACCAGCATAAATATCATCATTATAAACTCGGTCAAGAAATTACAATGTGGCAGTTTCGGTGAATATAATTTTCGGAACCCATGCTTACATTTGTAAAGTATAAGATTAGATTTAAAATAATCATAGATTTTGCTGCATACAACTTTTTCATTTTTTTGACATAACAGACAGAAGAGAGATGGGTCCATAATTATCTATTAGGGAGCTATAATCTTTTTTACATATGGGTGCAAGGGTTTATGTGTGTGTGTGTGTGTGTGTGTGTGTGTGTGTGTGTGTGTGTTTCACTGCTCGTGCATATGTGAATCATTCCATCATTGTAGGCGTAACCTTTTATTTCAAAAATTGAAAAATAGGGCCCGGAATGTGCCTGATAGATGGGTGCAATAAGATTAATTGCAACACAACCAAGGCTGAGGAAGTGCTAAACTCTCCACTGATATACATGCAGCTCTTCCATAAAATGTCTCATATCAGTGAACATAAAATGGATGACGTCCGTCGTTTGTGCTTTGAATGCATCCCTACCATACCTTATTTTTACCTCCTCAAACTTTGTATCAGTCATGAGTTCAAGACCTGAGTTTTCTGATCAGTCACTACTTATAAAATAGAAACTGCCAACGCATTGGCTAAGTCCATTTGATGCACTCTTGCTAATGGAATAAATCTGTACATCGCTTTCAGAGTCATGTTAAATCACTTTCTTGATACGTTTTGGCTATAAATACAAATACCTTTGCACAATATGTCATCAGATGATTTTAGCCCTTGCTGTGTGGGCATGCTGTGTCGAAACTTGGCACCTGTGGTATGATTGAAAGAATTAACCTGAGTCAGCTGAACATCAGCTGACCGCAGGTTTGATGATCATTATGTTATCTTTTGGGGAAGCTGAGAACTGATATCTTGTAATTGGATGTTTTAAAGCAGAGATAGAGAGTACTGAAATGAAGTAGTCACACGCCAGAAGCTGTACAAGACGGGAGAAAAAACCGTATTCTTCATACGTTCAAAAGAATGTCCCCAAACAAAGAACGATCAGTATGCTTTTTCACCAAATCATAACTGGGCACTCGGGAAATACAGAAGATTTTCTACATAATAAAATTACCCAGAAAAATCCTGTCTTGGCACCAAGGCATGATATTTTCGGGGGGAAAATAGCCAACATTGCCCAAAGCAAACTATTAAAAAATGAATGGGAATTTGCTAGGTGATGTACTGTGCCCTTAGTCAGCAGCACTGTCAGCAAAAGATTTTAATGTAAATAAGAAAGGCCAGGAAGTAGGTACATTGCAAACAGCAGCTACATACCCGACGCACCCCGGACAGCTTAGTATAAAAAGGAAGCCACCGGGATCAATGTGCCCTTACTGAACGTCTTTACGCTACCAATTCTAGATTAGTCTAGTTTGGTATATAGTAGTTCCACATGTATATAGGTCAGATAGCGACAGGTTAGCTTATGGAGGGTAAAGAGGGAAGTGGTTCTGGACAAAAAGACACAAATACAATATATGTACCTATATATTCCTAGTAGTCACTACTCAATTTCATAGTCCAAACTCTTTACTCTCCATACGCTAAACTGTCTTTATCTGACCCATATACATATGGGAGTACTATTGTCCATATTGCGCAGGTTCTTCCGTAGAATTTTGACATAGGCTGTTTTAAGCTACATAAATTTAAGGGTTTTCAGCAGGTAAATAATCAAAGCATGTTTCAGAGCCTATACCCCTACATGTCTCTCTGAGTAGCGGCTCCTTGTCTAAGCTAAATATTCAGCAAAGACAACCCGCATAATAATAAATAAATATGAACGTGGCAAATGGTGAATTAGCTAAAGACATTGAGTTTTGCTTATAAATGCAGAGCTTAATCATGAATGAAGAAACCTGTCATGATTACTAAATTTGTATAGTACAAGTTCAGATAAGAATAATTTGACTTACCCTGAACCACCATATATCCCTTCTAGCTGGATAGCTTATCTTAGTTAAGCTACCTGCCAGGGTATTACTGAAGTAGAAACAAACTGGGCATTATAATTAGTCCGGGTGATTAAAAATAAATAGTTGCAGCTAGACCACCTGTACAAACTGAGGGGAATCGTAACAAGTGCTGCAAGAATGGACATCCTGCACCAGAAATGTAAATCAAACCCAATAATGACATCTACTCCTCACTTTGAAAGTCTCCGAACAATAAACTTCCATTTCCCCGCCAACCCGGAGACAATCCAACATATTGGGTCAGATTTGTGACAATTAAGTAAATACTGTCAAATATGAGTAATGTTATGATATTGAGTAAATGTGTACCTAGGCATATCAGAAAAGAATGAAAGTTATTAGCATTTCAGTCAAAAACATGTTATCAAACATTTTTCGTGATCAGATTTTAACTGAAATTAGGCAAACTTGTATCTGTCATCGGCCGCTGCTTGCTACCGATAGCACTGACGGTATAACATGATACAAATCAAGTAAACCGTAACTCCCTAAAAATGAATATTACAACAGAATGATGCCAAAGGCAAAGTTAAGTGGCAAATAGGCAAGGCTAAAAACTAAAATTATTGCTGCCAAAGTTTTTAATGATCTTTGGATGTTAACAGCAAACTTTGTCGGGCAAGTCAGAAAAGAATGAAAGTCATAAGTCTTTACGTCAAGAAAGTGCAATCAAAATAGAATTTTTCTTAACCAGATATCAAGTATAATTAGGCAAGCTTGTAACTGTCATATGCTTTGCTTGTGATATTCCCGGGGGCGAGGGGGGGGGGGTGGTTACCAAACAGAACACAAGCTAGTTTAAAATGTCTGAAAGGGGAATATTAAAACAGAATGAGGCCGAAATATAAAATTATGTAGCAAAACAGGCAAGTCTAAATTCTGTAAAATTATTGAAACCAAACTGTCTAACCATCTCTGGTTCTTTACAGCGAAATTTGTAGAAATATTTGATCAAAATTTCATCTATGAATCCTCTTCACTTAAGTTTATTGAAAATAAATTTGGGTCTAGATGCAAAGTCCTGAAATTAAGAACAAATACAACCAAATATATAAAGTTGTGACAAAAATGTATTATATCCAACAGCTTTTGAAATATTACTGTCCGGGAAATGATAGTAAATTATTCTTCTCCTGTCTGTCTTGAAGAGGGTACAATTCCCATCCTGTGTATCTGCCCCGGGTGTTATGTTTTGCATACAAGTTACAACTATGAACTGTCTGCTTAGACAATCACGTGCTGCCCCCTGTTAACCAACCAAAGAACTAAGTTTGGCAGTATACTTCTGTTCTGCATCCTCTCTGTGCCCATCCTTTTTAGTGACTCATATAGATAAGATCTTGTAGCAGCAGCCATGTGCTCAACAGTCTTTGTCTATATCTAGTATATTAAAAGTTACATCAAACATTACATTGGCGACGAGGATAAAAGAACCTACAGAAAATGGGAAATGAAGATCCACCTCCTGTGCAATCACAATTTCAACTGCCACAGTATCTGGACTTTCAGCCAACAGAGGATCCAAGTGTAGCAAGCAAATGGGAAGATTAGCCTGATGGTTTCACAGCCATGCTTAGTACCATGCAGGTGAAAAACTCCTCTTACAAGTACAGTATGTTTTTCCACTATATTGGTCCCACAACAAGAAAGCTTCTGAAGAAACTGGACAACAATGGTGTGGACACTGCTGATTATGAAAAGGCAAGCAAAGCTTTGAATGACTATTTTAGCCCTAAAATGAACAGGGTTTATTTGATGAATGCTGTACAACAGTCAAAACAGCAAACAGGGGAAAGTATGGACAACTTCCATATGAGAGTTGAGGAGAAAATGACATTATTAGAGCTTTGTCAACTCTCATCGGGCACAATAGAAGAACTTGTGACACTTTCTCAACTGGTCAGTGATTGTAGAAATTCATTCTTGAGAAAAAAGCTCTTCAAGATGGGCTATCACTAAAGGAATTCTTGGAAAATGCGAGAGCATATGAACGTGCAGATATGCAGACAAAGGAAATGGAAAAATCTGATACTGCCTGTGCAAGTGCTGTAACATACAGATATAAAAACAAATTTCAAGCAAGAGGAAAATTAAAACAACTGAACAATGGCAACCAACAATGAGGTAAATCAGCAGATACAAGACAAGACCAACAAACAAAGAAGAGTACATGCTACTATTGTGGCTATGAATATCCTCACAAAGGTCAATGCAGACCAAAAAATCATAGGTGCAAAGCGTGCCATAAGGTATGACATTTTGAATCTGTTTGCAGATCAAATCAAGTAAATTTTGTAAACGAGAGAGATGAATCAGATGATGAATAGTATTATTATCCCCCACATAGTGTACTCTGTCAATTCCGAAGATTCATTAAAGGGCACCAATTTGCTAGTAGACAAAAACACAACAACATTCACCATCGATACTGGTGCACAAGTCAATGCTTTGTGTGAAGCAGAGGCTCATAAGCTAGCAGGTAGCAGACTCTCATCAAACAAAAAGTTATTCTCTTATGGTCCAAATGGAGAAAAAGCATGTGCTGCCAATATTGCACAAAATTCAAGTGGAAATGAAATCAGAACTAACTGGAAAATCATCAAAAGCTGATGTTCATGTTCTGAGAGGTGAAGCTGAAAATCTTTTTAATAAAAAAACATCTAAACAGCTTGGATTTGTCACATTTGCAAACAGTGTGACATGTGATGATTCAGTGCCTAGTCTGACAAAAGAATTTAAAAGTGTGTTTACTGCCCTGGGTAAAATGAAAGACACTGCAGTAAAATTGCACATTCAAGAAGACGTGCAACCAATTCAACAGACAAAAAAGAAGAGTGCCATTTCATGTACGAGCCCAGTTAGAAGACGAACTTGATCGTCTGGAAAATATGGACATAATAGAAAAAGCAGATGGCCCGACAACATGGATAAGCCCTATTATTGTGGTGCATAAAGAGAAAGGTGTAAGACTTTGCCTGGATAGCAGAGTCATCAATACGGCAATCAAGCGAGAACAGCATAAAATGCCAACTTTGCAAAATCTGATTCATGATCTGAATGGAGCCCGTAAATTCTCAAAAATAGATATTAATAAAGGCTATCACCAAATCAAACTTGATCTAGAATCACGCCATATCAGTACATTCACAACACACAAAGGTTTGTACAGGTATAAGAGACTATGCTTTGGAATAAACAGTGCCACGGAATGTTTTCAGGCAAAAACTGGGGATATGCTGGCCAGAATCCCAGGAGTGAAAAATATCTCCGAGGACATCATAATCTATGGTACAAATCAAGCACAGCATGACAAAAGTTTAAGAGCAGTGCTGCAGCGAATGAATGACTTCAATCTGACAGAAAACTCTGACAAGTGTGATTTCAATAAGGATTCCACAACATATTTTGGCCATACATTTTCTGCTAAGGGTGTGTCACCAACACCTGACAAGATAGCTGCTATAACAGAAGCCAGCCCTCCACAAAGTGCTTCAGAAGTGAGGAGCCTACTGGGAATGACACAATACCTGGCCTGGTTCATACCCAACTACAGTGATACAATAGCTCCTCTTCGCGAGTTAACACACAAAAAAATACAATTCAGTTGGTCAAACAAGCATCAACATGCATTTGAACAATTAAAGAAATCAATGAGCAATGCAGAAACAGCACAATACTTCGACATAAAGTTGAAAACATTGATCATTGTGGATGCAAGTACAATTGGAATTGCAGCAATATTGACACAGAAAAACAACAACAATAACATTCGAGTGATTGAATATTAAAGCAGGTCACTCACAGAAGCAGAAAGGCGATACAGTCAAACTGAGCATGAAACACTCGCTATGATTTGGAGCTGTGAACATTTTCACCTATATGTATATGGCTCTGAGTTTACAGTGATCACAGATCACAAGCCATCACTAGGCATAATAAATAAACCTATGTCAAAGGCAACCGCGAGACTTGAAGGACTGCATCCGCCTTCAGCCGTACAAAAGGCAAGTAGCATATCAACCAGGTGTCTCAAATCAAGCTGACTTCATGTCAAGGCACCCTGTAAATAAACAAAATGACAAACACATCTCCTGGTTTGACAAGCAAGCAGAACATGTGTGCATAAATGCCTTGTTTGACTATGAACAAGCAGAAAGTGAGCTGTCTACTCAAGATGTAAGAGAAGCCACAGCAAATGATGAAGCATTACAAAAGCTCGTAAAAATCAATGCCTCACAAAACTGGCAGAACATTGAAGAATCTTTGTGGCCATACAAACTGGTCCGAGATGAATTATCTGTTGTGAATGGCATTATTCTAAGGGGTACCAGAATTGTGATGCCCAAGAAACTACAAGCAAAAGCTATCAAGATAGTTCACAACAGCCATCAAGGAATTGTGAAAACAAAATCACTTTTACGTGAAACTATTTAGTTCCCTGGAATAGACAAACCAGTGGCAGAAGCTGTCAGAAACTGTTTACCTTGCCAAGCTGCAACACATTTCAATCAATCAAACCGAGAACCATTGCAACCATCGAAACTACCAGCTGGCCCATGGTAAGAGGTATCAGCTTATTTTTGTGGTCCATTCAAGACTGGAGAATATCTTTTAGTTGTGACAGACAGCTACAGCACATTTCCAGATGTAAAAATCCTGAGATCACTGAATTTAACAAGTGTCATACCAAAATTTGATGCTATCTTTGTAAGACAATGTATTCCATATACACTTAAATCTGACAACGGACCCTCTTTCTCAGGTGAACTGTTTGCCAGGTGGTCACGGACTATTGGTTTTCATCACCGCAAAATAACACCACTTTGACCGAGAGCTAATGGTGAAGCTGAAAGATTTATGAAAACCATTGAAAAGGCAATTAGGATCAGCATGGTGGAGAAAGGGAACTGGAAGCAAACTCTTTATCAATTTTCACGCCACTACAGAGCAACACCCCATATCAGTACTGGCGTATCGCCATCAGAAATGCTAAATGGACGCAGACTTTGTACGGAATTACCTGCAGTAACATCAAACAAAGCAGTGTATTTTCAAGATGAGATAGAAAGTGCTGTGAAAAGGTATAAGAAGATCAAATGACCTGGGAACTGTTATCTGTCCTTCGGCATGTAAGATTTCAACATGTCAAAACAATTCGAGCATACTTAACTGTTCAATTGTTTTTTTTTCTCATTCATATGGGTGATGTATGGAAGAGTTACTCTCAATATGTTATTGTGATTTAGGGGCTCACTTAGTGATGTGTCGCTTAAGCAGAACACAGTCATTCATGTGAACTTAACTTGCCATTTTTTCAATCACATGGGTGATTCATAGAAGAGTTAGTCTCAATATGTTAGTGTGGTTAGGTGCATATTTAATGATGTGTGGCTTTAGGAAAGCATGGTGTTTTGCATTGGCCTGTATCCTCGCCGCTGTATACCCTTTCCTGGTTATGGTAAATATAGTTCGACCGATGTTTTGTCCTAATTCCCCTGTGTAACTAGGGCTGCTTCAAAATTTTCCCGAAGAGCGAAAAAGAGTGAAAAGCTCCGAGACTGGTTGAAAGACGAAAGCATGAGTTCAATAAGGGCAGAACCATGCATTGCAGGCGACATGTAATTTGCTATTGTCGTTTTTTAGAACAGCGATAAAAATGCTGTAACCATTCGGTGATTATATACGTATAAAGATATAACATTGTCACTGATGATTGAATCGACGAGTAATAATAAACAAAAAAGAAATTCTTTATGACGGCTGTATTTTAAAAGTGAATTCATGTGCGTGGCAAAAAAGCCTCAAGCGCTACGAATACTCACTCTAATATATTGTTTAAAAGCCAATGAGCTCTTTTGCATTACAGCTTGGTTGGTGTACGTTAGAAGTATGTGTGGCGCATTCGAATCAGCAAGCGTTAGAATGCACAAGGAATTTTTTGGCTTCCATTATTTATTTATTTATATTTATTTATTTGTTTATTTATTTATTTACAATAATAATTTATTTATTTATTTTTCATTTATTTATTTATATATTTATTTGTTTATTTACTACCATCACACAAGAAATCTATTATTATACTATGGAGAACGTACCTTCACCAAAATGACGGTCATCCTTACATTTTCTAGTTCTATTTGCCATATTTTATTTTCTCAAAAGAATGGGTGTGCAATAAATTATTATTATTATTATTATTATTATTATTATTATTATTATTATTATTATGATTATTATTATTATTATTATTATTATTATTATTATTATTATTATTATTATTATTAGCTGTGACCCATAATACAAACAACAGATGCTCTGCTGTATGGACGGGTTTGAAGTCTTTGAATGTAACAAGACAGTCAATTTTAGAAATAAAAAACATGTTTACATGTGCCATAACGTGTTCATACCTGTAGCTTCGAGCTTGCATTCAAAAGTTATCAGTCAAATTGGAATATATAACATTATACAGAGTACGCTTTAGTTCATTTTACGATCAACTTGATATGACCATGTCCCACATTTATATTTCTGTTACCCCCCCCCCCGATAAAACGTATGGAAGAACATAAATAAACATAACCTAATATAGACATTGAATAAAGTATCAGATGTAAGAGGAATGAAAAAGTGGGGAATGTGTGAAATATAGGGCTGCAATACCTTTTTCATTATGAAAAAAGCAGCTTTGCATTATACTGACTGGAAAGGTTAAAGTGCCCCATCTGGCGTAAACGATCTTAAATATCCAGATATGTATAGAGTGTCTGATACTAGTTCACGCCTAAATCGGATCCTGCAGGTCAAAATTCTTACTGAAAGTTCAGTTATGAGGTGCTTGAAATATTGCAATTGACCCTAGCAACTGCTCCCAAAATATGGTAGCTTTGAGTTGAACCAGAATTATTTTTTCTTCATAATAACTACTAATACCATACATTTTTAAGACTTTTTTCCAAAATAATTAACTTGTCCATTAAAAAATCAAATCTTGCACACGTATTGATCGTGGCATATTAATCACTGCAGCAATATTAATTTATTTTGATATATTCTAAACAACAACAACAACAACACAAAAACAAAAAACTTCGTTTAATGATTAAAAAAATTGATATCTTGTTAGTAACTTTAGTAGTTTATATGTGGAAAAATTCTCCATAGTTAAACCTAATGCTACCTAGTTCTTGTGGGGGGTTGGTATCGTCAAGTCGAAAATTTTGGGCATCTCATCCTGAAATTACAGCACGTATTAGGGCCTGTTGGGCCCAATTCACGTGGTCACTAACGCTGCCAGACACGCTGTACAAGCCGCCACATTCCTAGCAAATGAGTTTTGCAAGTTTTGTGATACACATATTAACCATACTTGGCTCTTAAGACTCTTTCTGTGTTGAATTCAAGACTGGGCAAGTATATTGGTTGCCTCAGTGCATTTACAATGATAATAGGAAACCATGTCAGTATACAAGGGATGAGTTTTATTGGGCACAACATTATTTTAAACATGCATTTGTTAGAAAGTGTACAAAAGGGATTTAGAAATTAGCGAAACTTCTGGTAATTCTGCTCCCAAGCATCACATATTACGAAATTATTGAATGCAAAATGAAGTTCAGTTTTGTTTAACATAGAGCTGCAATATGGGATAAAAATTGACTGCCTGTCATTCGCTAAAAAATGTGAGTACCAGTCGATAACAGCACCTTTAATGGCAATAGAACAAAAATTGGGGAACCGTCATTCAATACAAAAAAAAAAAATAAAAAAAAAAAAAAAAAAAATAAACGAACCGACAAACGAACGAACGAACAAAAAAGGAAACATAAATAAATAAATAAATAAATAAATAAATAAATAAATAAATAAATAAATAAATAAAAAATAATAAATAAATAAATAAAGAATAAAACGAATTTACAGATCTGCAATGACACGCTAAATTTTGCAAAATTAGAAAACAATAACAGATAAATAAACTGAGTTAAACTGTGACGAGGGATTAAAAACCCAAGTTAGACTTGTGGGCCCCCCCCCCCCCCAAAATTATATATGCAAAATTACGTTAACCCGTTAAGTTTCTTGATTTAAGTTTAAAGTTATTCTTGAAAGAAAAAAAAGATTGGGCAGCAAGCAACACCTATATGAACCCCTGTCGTGATGTTGAAATTGATGTGACAATTTTGGCTTAAGTTAAAATCAGCTGTCCACACACACACACACACACACACACACACACACACACACACATACACACATATATATATATATATATATATATATATATATATATATATATATATATATATATATATATATATATATATATATATATATTTTATATATATATTAAACATATATATATATATCACCTTGACATTAGAAAAATAAATATAGGCCCTATAATGGAAAAGAAGACGACCGCTAGATTCGAACTCACTACTGTTTCTCGCTCTGCCATGCAATTCATTGAAATTGCGTTCTTAGGCAACCTGACTTATAAATGTGTGTCACTTGTGAAATATAAATAGCCGTACACGTCATTTGTGCTAACGCTTGGTATGAGCGATATTATGGACAGGCGACTCCAGTGTTTGGCAAACATTCAAGTAGGTAGGTACATGGGCATAAAAGTGGTGGGGCAGTTTACTGCTATCGAGGTCGGGATATAAATTGCATCATAATTAACAGTAAGTTTACTGTAGGTCGTTTTAACAATAATCAAGCAGGAATATGTTTTTGGTAAATGTAGACATAAGCAAAGTGCAAAAGTACATTCTTCTTATTTTGCTACAATGGATGAAAATGAATGGTCCCGAATCCTCTGACGTTTCTCGTTTCGTTTTGGTCTAGTAGGGCTGCTTCAAAATTTTCCCGAAGAGCGAAAAAGTGTGAAAAGCCCCGACACTGGTTGAAAGACGAAAGCAGTGAGTTCAATTAAGGCAGGACCATGCATTGCAGGCGACTCGCAAATTGTCGTTTTTAGAACAACGGAAAAAAATGCTGTAACCATTCGGTGATTATAGACCTATAAAGATAAGGCATTGTCACTTATGATTAAATCGATGAGTAATAATAAATGAAAAAGAAATTCTTTATGACTGCTGTATTTGAAAAGAAAATTCACGTGCGTGGCAAACAATACTCAAGCGTTACGAATACTCACTCTAACATATTGTTTAAGAGCCAGTCAGCTATTTGGCATAATGGCTAGGACAGTGTACGTTAGAAGCATGGGTTGCGCGTTAGAATCAGCATGCGTTAGAATGCACCAGGATTTTTTTCTTCTTTTTGGCTTCCACTATTTATTTATTTATTAATTCATTTATTCATTTTCTTCATTGATTAATTAATTTATTTACTTTAATACTTTATTTATTTATTTATTTGCTACCATCACACAAGAAATCTATTATTATACTAGAGAGAACGTACCTTCAACAAAATGACGGTCATTCTTATTATATTTTTTTTTTTAGATCTTTTTGCTGTATTTTATTTTCTCAAAAGAATGGGTATGCAATAAATTATTATTATTATCATCATATATTATTATTATTATTATTATTATTATTATTATTATCATCATCATCATTGTCATCATCAGTAGTAGTAGTAGTAGTTGTAGTAGTAGTATAACTATTGATATTAGACTTGCATCGCATATTCTCTTTAAATCATAATAAACTTAGAGTGTTGAAAAACGGATATGTATGTTGTTATCAATATTAACTGAATTTTCATAGTCATTACACGATCTTCTAAGCTCTATGGTACAGCAGCGATTATAGCACCACATCCAATTGTTTGCCAACCGACCAAAAGTGTCAAGAACCTATGAACCTATTCGAAAGGCGACGGGCTCGAATCCATGTGTCTCACTTCATTATAATATAATAAACTTTAATAATACAAGTCTTCTTGAGCAGCTCAACGATGTAATAGGAAGAAAGAAAGAAAGAAAGAAAGTGAACGTAACAAGACAGTCAATGAACAAAATAAACAAATGAACGGACGAACGAACAAACGAACAAATAAATAAATTAATAATTTACAAACAAACAAACAAACAAATAAACAAATAAATAAATAAAAAAAAAAAATAAATAACAAAATGAGTTCATAGATCTGCCATGACACACTAAATTTTGTGTAATTAGTAAACAATAACAGATAAATAAACTCAGTTAAACTGTGACGAGGGATTTAAAAAACCCAAGTTAGACTTGTGAGTCCCCCATAATTATATAAGCAAAATTATGTTTACACGTTAGGTTTCTCGATGTTAAAATTTTGGCTTAAGATAAAATCAGCTGTCCAAATATATTCATGTCACTTTGATATTAAAAAAAATAATAAATATGGGCCCTATAATGGAAAAAAAGGACAACCACTGGATTCGAACACACTACCTTCTGTTTCAAAGACAATCACTCTACCACTACGCTGCCTGTAGTTTTACATGTTTATGCATATTATGTCGCTCGGATAAATCTACTGAAAACTAACATTGCTCGTTTACTTTTCTGTTTTCTAGCTCTGTCATGCAATTCATTGAAATTTCGTTCTCAGGCAATCTGACTTATAAATGTGTGTCACTGGTGAAATATATATAGCTGTACATGTCATAAGTGCTAAAGCTTAGATATGAGCGAAATTATGGATAGGCGACTCCAGTGTTTGATAAACATTCAAGCAGGTACATGGGCATAAAATTGGTGGGGCAGTATACTACGATCGAGATCGGGTTATAAATTTCGTCATTATTAACATTAAGTTTACTGTACGTTTTTAACAATAATCAAGCAGGAATATGCTTTTGGTAAATGTAGACATAAGGGAAGTTCAAAAGTACATTCTTCTTGTTTCCTACACTGGGTGAAAATGAATGGTCCCAAACGCGTTGACGTTTCTCGTTTTGTTTCGCTCTATTTCGCAGTGTGCATCCTTTCTCGCTCTTTAGCGTGGAAATTTTGAAGCAGCCCTATTTCGGCATATGCACCCTTTCTCGCTCTTTTCCATGAAAACTTTGAAGCAGCCCTACTATACCACTGGTCTATTTGGAGTTCGATTCAGGTTGACATTGATAACAACCGGCCTGACTGGCTGAATGGCCGATGAGTCGCAAGTGGACCTTCAAAAAGTTTCCTGAAGAGTGAGGTAAGTGTCAAAAGTGCATTAGATTCTCTTGTGTTTTGCTTACTTTGACATAGAATAGACCCAGTCATGGAGAGCCCATTCGTTGTTTCTAAGGCTCTTTGTACCGGGGCTGGAGGCGGGATTACCTTTTAAGATCCTTGTTATGAATTTTGTACCAAATTGGAGCACTGGCCTGGTTTTATAAACGGGTAATCCTTGTGCATTACGCTATGCATTCCAAAGTTTCTACATGACAAAATGTACATATATTATTTACCACTCCCATGAATCGTGCCGATGTGAATTAGAGCATGCAATTCACGCCAAAAATGCAGCTAACCCGTCAAACGGAACTTTTTTTAGGGGCCAGATACAATTGTTTGCAAAATAGAGCGTAATATGTACATCTTGGGAACTTTGTTGTGCATATATAATGTATAGACATTCTTTGTAAACTCAACGTAGAGTGTTCAGGAGAAAACGTGAAAAAATTACCGCTATGCAAAAGTGAAAGTAAGGTGCACATTGCTTCCTTTGCAGAGCACTGAATAATAAGCACCAAACACGTCATCCATCACGGGGGTTTTCCCTGTCAACTTAAATATATATATCTTGAACCTTGAACCTTGAATTATGCATTTATTTATACCCGGTAGTATTTTAAATGGCGTATGCTATCAATTGAATATTTTAGGTTATAAATATTAAAAGATAATGATAAAACACATGGCTGTTTAAACTAAACAAAACAAAGTTTAATATATAATTGCTTTATTTAAATAAGATCAAAGAATACTACCATAATGGTGTTATTGCACTTTCTGTATGTACAAAAATTAATTATATATTATGTGCTTTGATATATTGTTGTCTAACATATGATTATTACCCTTGGAGCTACTTGTAGTTCTCATGGTGGTCTTCTTATATACTTACATAAAAGTTTGGGAAGCACTTTTTGTTGATGTCTATATAAATGATACAGATATGTAATATTTATAGACCACCTAGAGGCAGAAATGAAGATTTTGACAGGTTTACAACTTAACAATAATTGAAACTTTATCACGTGAGTCATCCGAAATAATCATTGTTGGAGATTTTACTTTGGACCTGTTAAAGATAAATACCAGACAAAAATATGCTGAAATTTTAGATATAATGTTATGCAACAGTTTCTATCCTAAAATCACCATGCCAACCAGACTTACAGAAAGAACTGCCACCCTCATAGATCAGGTTTTCTGCAAATTGTCACGTTCAGTTCGTTCATGTGCATCTGGGATTTTACTTTCGGACCTATCAGATCACGTGCCTATTTTTACTTGCATTGATTTAAAGCTGATAGCTAAAATGCCCCCCAAATGTGTAAAAATTGAAACTAAAGAACCTCATGCCTTACAACGTTTTTTTAAGATGAAATTAACAATACCAATATTATATCTAATCTAAATACTGACTTATATTGTAACCCAAATGAAAATTATGACAAGTTAGAGGAAATCCTTGTTAATGCCAAAAACAAACATTTTCCAATTAAAACTGTTAAATTTGATAGATACAAACATTAGCATTCTTCATGGATTACTAATAGTATTTTGAAGTCAATCAAATATCGTGATGGGCTTGATAAAAAATGGAGAAGTACTTCTCAAATTGATTCCCAATATAATACCCTGAAACAAAATTTGAAAACTTACAATTCAATATTGAATAGAAATATAAATGAACTGGAACACATATGTTATCATTCTGAGTTTGAAAAATATAAACACAATACTAAAAAAACCTGGGATACTATAAAGTTATTCTTCACAGGAACAAAAATAAAAAAGTCCCAGCTTCCTTTTTTCAAATCGAGAATAACAAAACTAGTAATAAAGAAATAATTGCAAACAGTTCCATCATTTTTTCTCACATATTGGCCCTAAGTTTGCAGCCAAAATAAATGTTAAGGATGGACCATCTTTTACATCATACCTAAAAGCACGCATTGAACATATTTTTTCTTTCTCGCCTGTGGACTCATCATGCATTGCTAGCATCGTTCAAAATTTGAAACCTAAGACAATTACAGGACATGATAATTTATCAATGAAATTATTGAAAGGTCTCAACCTATTCATTACTGCATCACTAACATTGATTATTAATCAGTCCTTGGCAACTGGCATTTTTCCTGATAAATTAAAAATTGCGAAGGTAATACCTTTATTTAAAAAAGACGACGAGCCATTATTAAAAACTATCGCCCAATCTCACTATTGCCTGCCATATCCAAATTTTTTGAAAAAGTGGTATACAATCAACTAAATGAATATTTTCTGTCAAAAATGTTACTTTACAAAAGGCAACATGGATATAAAAAGTTGCACCTAACTGAAAGCGCTGCCTTAGAGTTCACAGATCGAATTATGAAAATTCTTGATCATGAAAAGCTACCCATAGCTATTCATCTAGACCTAAGCAAAGCTTTTTATACCTTGGACCATACAATTCTTCTGTATAAACTTCAGTATTATGGCATAACAGATATGGCATTGGAATGGTTTAAAGACCACCTATCTGTTAGGAAACAGTATGTTTATATTTTGATGGTTTATGTTCAGATACTTTACCTGTAACCACAGGGGTACCCCAAGGGTCCATTCTTGGCCCCCTCCTGTTTATCATTTATACAAATGACATGTACTTAGCTTTGACTCAGTTTGATTTCATCTTATATGCAGATGACACAACTTTGATAAATTCTTTGTGTTTTTCTAATGTTACGTCTGACACTCGAGGAAATGTGTCAAGTTCCATTAATATGGAATTAAGAAATGTTCATAACTGGCTAGTTGCTAACAAATTATCATTGAATATTGCAAAAACAAAGTACATGTTATTTCATTTCCCACAGAAAAATATAAATTTTGTGCTAGACTTAAAAATTGATTATGTTGCGATTTCCAGGGTTGAGGATTTTGATTTCCTTGGTTTATGTATAGATGAAAATTTGAATTGGAAAGCCCATTTATCCAACCTGGCAACAAATTTGCTAAAGTGGTTGGAATTTAAAAAAAAAACTTGGAAAGTATCTTCCCACAAGAGCTTTACTTTTAATGTACAATTCCCTATTCCTATCACATCTAAATTATTGTATTCTTGTATGGTGTTATTCTTTTGATCGAATTTTCATGTTGCAAAAGAAAGTGACACGTGTCATATGTATTGCCGGGTATAATGCCCATACAGATCCCTTATTTAAGCAGCTGAATATTTTAAAAGTACATGATATTCTGCAGTCAAAGGCACTCAAGTTTTATTACCGTTACACTAAATGTGAAATTCCTAGTTATTTTGAAAATATGTTTGAATTTACTCTTGTATCACACCCTCATTTTACACGTTCTAGAGGGAGACCTATTATCCTTGCCCCTAAAGAAGCAACATTGAAAAATTGTATTCGTTACTACATTCCTCATTTACTCCAAAATATCCCTCCCTACATAAAAGACAAAATTCTAGGACATTCATACCTTGGCTTTTCAAAATACAGTAAGTCAGATTTTGTGAATAAATATCAATGTGAGTGCACCATACCTAACTGTTCTGTATGCAACAATCATGAAGCTATTGTTCCACTGGAAATAAGTTAAAATCTCAGTATTGTATTTTCTTTTTTCAGCCTTAGTGTTTTGGATCTGCAATGTGAATGCTGTAAAAAAAGTCATCTCTCCTTTGTAGGTGGCCTCAGCGAGTGCGGATAAAATATCCTTAGCTGAGGTCTCCTGACATATTTTGTTCTGCTTAGATTGTTTCAAAACAATGTCATCTTATCTATTTATGTTGCATTTATTCTTGTACAATTTGTTATCTACATGTCAAAGAAAATGATTCTGATTCTGATGAAAAGAATTTCAAAACTGCAACATTTTGGCAAATGTTGTTAGTGCCAGTGATCCACTATCCCCTCATGCATTGTGTGTCATATGTACAATTAATGCAAAACATAGCAAAAATTTTACAGAGAGGACGTTGTTCCACTTGTGAAAAATTTATTACAATTACGAAATACTGACTTGTCCTATATAAGTTGACATGTGAGTCTGTTAATCAAATTGAAAATAATTAGGACACTGATAAGTGATAGCAAAGGGAGGGAAAACTGTTCGCTGGGATTGATAGAAGAAATAGGAAATGATCACTTTGGAAGTAAAGGGTCAACATTTTAAAGATAAGACCAACTCTTATAGAAGGGCCAATCTACGGACGTTTGTTGGGGAAGGGGGGGAGGGATGAGATGGACATAAGTCAATATAATCTGCTACGGAGGGAAGAAAATAAATGTGTATTGGCAATAAGTCTGCTGGGAAGTGAACGAAAGTTGCTATGAGATTGAGAAATTTGGCTTTTTTAAACTTAAAAAAACGCCTTGCATATATAAATGGTTCTCAGGAAAATTTCATGAAGAGTAAGATAAGTGTAAAATATAATTTAGACTCTCTTGAAGTCCGTTCACTCTAACAAAAAGGAGACCTTCGGCTGGTTACAGCATTCTTTGTTTCTAAGGCCACTGGTTGCGCAGCTGGCGCGGGATTACTTTTTAAATTTGTATGGAATTGATGGGCCTGTCTGGTTTTATCAATGGGTCATCTTTGTGCATCACACTATGTTTTGCAAAGTTTTTACATGAAAAATGTACATATATAACGTTTTACTCGTATGAATGGTACAAAAGTGAGCCTGAAATCCTCGCCCCCCCCCCCCCGTCGTATATAACCTGCCAAACAGGCACTTTACTTTCCAGGGGACAGGTGTAATTATTCGCAAAATAGAATTTGATGTGTACATCTTGGAAATTTTGTATACACACACACATACATACATACATACACACACACACACACACAAACACACACACACACACACACACACACATATATATATATATATATATTGTATAGACATTCTTTGTAAAATCAATTTTACAGCGTTTGATATGATCGGCAATAACGCGGACCGACCGAATTGAGAGTAAGGTGTAAATTGCTTCCTTTTCAGTTCACTGGATTTACCAGCACCAAACACGTAACCCATGGTTGGGACTTTCTCCTTTCAATTTGAAAAAAAAAATCTAGGCTGTAAGATTTATTTGTATATAAAGCCCCATTTGCTATTAGTTGTGCGGTGGGCAAATGTGTTTTGTAGAAACTTGAAGTATGCATATATCTATGGTGTTGTAGATGGTCAATTTGATCAACAAAAAAGTTTTAGGTTGTAAATATTTGAATTGCTGATAAAGTAGATTACTGTTAGAATTAAACAAAACAAATTGAAATATATCATTGCTCAATTTAGACAAGAACATCCAATACTACAATAATAGTGTTATTACTCTTTCTGTAAATTTAAAACTTAATTATTAATAATCTGTTTGATATATTTTTATGCGAGATATGATTGGCAGAATTGCAAAACTCCATTTTGATAATTATTAATGGCAGTCATGCCCTGTTCCTTCAACCATTGTGTGTCATATGTACAAATATTGCCGAACATTGCAGCTATTACAAAGAGAGAGGACATTTTTAGAGATGGAAAAGTTATTACAATAAAAGCAAATAAAATAGCATACTTTTTAAATGAAAATATTGTCTAAAGCACTGACGTGCCCAGTAGGTTAACATTTGGGTCTGTGAATTTATGTGGAAATAATAAAGAGGCAGATGAATGACATAAAGGGAAGGAATAATTTTCAGCGGGATTGATAGAAGAAAGTACCAAGTGATCACTTTGGAAGTAAGGGTCGACATTTTATAGACATGGCGAACACTTTGAGAAGAGGTAAGCTAGGGATGTTCATCGGGAAACGGGTATTAAAGGGCATGGGGAAACATGGGAATAAGGGGGGCTAAATATTTATTGGCAAATGACACTACTGAAATGTGGAGGCAAGTTACTATAATATGAGAAAAAAAGTTGCACTTCATTTGAAATTAAAATTTAAAAACACGCTGTCCTATCATGTACTTGAGGCAACATATACTACGCAGTCGTAGAAGAATATATTGAAATGTAAATATATAAACTAAATTTACATGACAAGAAGTACATATGAGCATATTATACATGAACGTTTATGTATTGACCTACGTTTTTCGTTACTTTATCTCAGTGATTATGGAGTTAGGCACTTATATATATTTCTGGTTCTATCTATAAGTCGACACTTTAGCACTCGACTTGAATAAACAGACCCTGTGTGGCTAGCGCACATTTGTATTTGAATTTGTGAGATGAATTAAAAGTTAAGGTATTATAAGCATTTGGAATATGGAAGTCAAAATGGGAAGATCTTGTGGATGCCCTTCCTTCTGTAATTTTACAGTGTTGAACGTTACAAGTTGAAGGTTCTTTTCTCTTTGCCATTGATGTCCAAGCTACATCCTGACATTACAAAGTCATCTCTTTCAGCTTCACGGGACAGACGACCGAAGAAAATTGAATGTCACTGATATTATACTACATAATATGTTAGCATTGAATACGATATATATGTCTGATAAATTGGGCGTTTATAATCAAAATTTTTTGACACATGGAATATTTTAACTTTCAGGCGTTTTGACTCCCGTTTTTGTCCAACAATATGTGGTGCCACTAGTATCATATGCAACCCGACTTTGCTTCCTTCACAATCCCGCTTTGTTTCACGAATTTTTATGAAAATTGGGATTCTTGATTGGTCACAATGTTAACCAAACAATACATAATTGTGCTACCAATTACAAAGGGGTGTGGATTTTCAGACAATATGTTAAAGACGTTACATGGAACTAACTCAAACACCGTATTGTGCAAAGCGCTAAAGGTGCCAGGATGGTTTCAGCCACGTTGCAGACTCTGCCGACTTTGATCCCGTCCAGCTCATATAAATTGATCATTTCACCCATAAAACTATATATCTTTATAATCTTATAGGTCTCTAGATTTGTAAAAACAGAATAGCAAACTAATTTAGAGATTTTTCTAGACGATTAGCGCTGTTTTGTGAGTGTGTATAATTTCACAAGTTTATTTCAGATCGTTCGCACAATATTCAATTTAAAGATTTGCAAACTATCTGAAGCGATTATATAGACCACTCCCCAGGAACCGAATTTTTGTTTAGTAAAAAATTGATTTAATACAATCTTGTAGAAGTTTGAAGTTGGTACCGTGAATTTTAAACAGTTTCTTCCCTTGTAATAGCTCCAAAAGTCACAGAAGGAAGAGTTGAAGTGCCACATGAAAATAGTTCCTAAGTTATCTTGCTTTACCCGTTTATTTTGAGATGATATATATAAACACGTGTTTGATTGACGTCATTTTAAAGTTTGATTGATCTTGTATAAATTGACTTCCGAGGAAATCGCTTTCACAGGTCATGGCTCTGATTTTTACAAAGAACGGACAGTTGTGTGAAAAAAGAAAAAAACTCACTCCCTCCGATCGAACTTTTCAGTACGAGTGGAATGAATAAAATCCTTCCATTTTAATGTATTGCAAAGATACGTTGTTCTTTTCTGGTATAAAAATCAAGTTTTTTTTTCTGAAATTTTGTAAAGCCAGGCACAATGTTGGCTTTACAGCTGTAATTTCACATGCCGCTTCCACGGATCAAAAGGAAGACGTAAAGCGATTGATTACACGGTCATCTGACCATGGTCCTGACAACACACTGTTTCAAAATGGCAGCCGGCAATTGGGTCCTCGTGTGGTTTGACAGTTTGTGTTGCAATATTTACCTGGTTGGCAGGCTTTATATTCTGAGATCGTTTTATCTGGGCCAGGCTGCATACTGTCAGCATGCGATGTAATGTTAGCCCAAGGAGGCTCTACAAGGCAATAGTTTAATTATTTGCGCAACAAGCAACATGTAGGATTGAACGCGCGAGGGCCCTTTTTGTATCAAGTTTCACTGAAAGTGACCACCAGAAAGTTTGTCACAAATTGCATAATTAATATTGCTGTGCAGTTTGCAGTTTACCCAAAGTTTAGGTACCCTTTTAGATGTAAAATTTGTTGCCTTTAGTGCGGCTAATTTCTTTTTTCAAAACAACATGGGTGGCAGAATACAAGCGTCTGCATGATCACGGGCATGATTTATCGTAACATCTCAATTTTTTTCTGCCATGCGTTGGATATTACACGTATGTGGTTTTGTGTTACAGACTTGTTCCGTTTGAACTTTTTAATGAAACTAAAGTTTAGTTCATTGTTCCAATATCAATGTGTCATGTCGACATAAAGCAATCACCCAGAACGATAAAAATACAGTCGTCATTGTGTTCGCAGTGGCAACGTTACTGTGTGGTGACGAATCTACGTTTTTTCTATTTTGCTTTCCGTCACAACTTTTCACTCGTGCCTTACTCTGTGTTCACAGTTGTGTTCAATTCACGTCTATTTGTGAAACTAAAAACAAAGCAGGTCCTAGATCCAGTTATTGGTATGCGCACGCGTCGTGTTCATCCTCTGAATTGGGGACATGCTGTGAGCACATGGGGTCGGACGCATTTGATTGCATGTTGCGTGTCACGTGACTAAATTTACCAATCACAGGCCTCGAAACTTCCCTCGACTAAAACACTGACGAATTCTTCGCTATATGTTATGGATATCCCAGAAAGTCTTTATTTTTAACAGATTGGAGAGTTTGTTACACAAAGAGACAAACCCCTAAGCTTTCCAACGGTTTAAGATATCATGGCAGTCGAAGAGAAAACCGGCAGCTGCAAACAGACAAAGTTACCTTGTTTTTTGTGTAAATTTTGGACTTTATCATTCAAATTGCGACAAAAACGGGCGGTGGTTAGATTCTTATCCGTGTAAGAGGGAAATAATCCTTTTAAACACGGAATGGAAATAACCAGTCGGAAGTATTGAAGTTTGTCTACAATAAAATGTACACGCTTGCAGGAAAATAGACAATACGGGCGAACGGTGAGCTCATGAATGTTGGCTTGTGGTGCTGTCGAATACATACACTCACAAACAGTGACAAATGATGTTCCGAGTATGTTCGGATGTACTCGCTTACAACGTGCTAAGGGTGCTGCCGGGACTTATGAAATTTCAAATTCACTGATTCATATGAATTTCAGTTGAAATATGTTCCTCGGGTTTCAAAGTTGGAATACAGTTTGTGTGAGCATGCGCGATATTAAAAACCCGAAGTGGCCGGACCACGTAATACACATGCACGGGTTATTGTCCCCCCGCTGTGTGCCTATCAGATCGCTATCAAACAATCCCATTGCCGCTGCTAAGATGATCGACCTGGCGAAAACACCAGAGTGGACTCTCCTTTTGCGTAGCCTCCTTTGTTGGCCAAAAATGGCTGAAATCACATATATATATACCCAGTGAACACTATCAATTAGATGGCGCACAATAGCTTGGAAAACATTTAATTCATTAGCAAACACCGTAATAATGCCCATTGTTCAGTGACGCAAGTTGTTAAATCCTGTAAAGTTTGGACAAGCTTTGAAGTCGGAACGATGGAGGCTTGTCAAGTTGACCAGCTGCTGTGACGCACTTCAGGCGCCATTTAGATACATTCATAGGGTGCAAAATACCTCTAGATCGCCAATAATGTCATAAGTCACTGTAACAGCAAAAAAAAAAAAGAAAAAAAAAAAAAAAAAAAAAAAAACCACCCTGATCTGTGCATCCAATCAAGCATGCCGCCATTTTCCCCTATGGTCATGTGACTTTGTCGTTGTCAGGTGCCGGTCAGCAAGGCTGAAGGCAGTTCAAACATTGTAGAGCATTACAATGCCAAAGTAAACAGAAGATACACGTGCAGTGGTCTGTTGGAAGTTGATATTGTTTTTCATCGATTTTTCTATATAAACATCGATTTTTTAAAAACAATATTTGGCGACCACATACTTTAGGTGTTTATCTTTCAGATAGAGAACAAAAGTCATTTTGTGATTTTTTCGGCACAGCCGTCATAGACCAAACCATCCTAGCACCTTAAGAGCTTTTCACATTGTGACCCTTGTACTCCCAGTGTCCTTGCGGCAGTCACGTACACCTTCATATTGGACTGAAATGCCGTTTGGTTAAAATTTGCACCCAGTTTTCCATACATGGGCTGTTTTGTTCAAGTCGGGTAATATCTTTTGGAGTTTTGAGGAAAAGCAACAGACATGTCTAAATGCCAAGCTCCATAACAATCGGGTCATGTCACCAAGAAGAGTACTATGTCCATGTACCTAAGTGCAATTTTGAGCTGTGGTTTAAATTATCCTTGATGTCTGAGCTACATCCTGTCATTATAAATCACCTCTCTGAAGTTTATAGGACTGGTGACCTAACAAAAACATTCACCAATACTATACAACATGTTCCCAATGGACATCATTTATATGTATATTTAGATTTTGTATCTCTGATTGAATTACTTTTCGACATATAGAATATTGTTACGTATTTCTCCATCGTGGTAAGATAGTGCCGTTAGTATAATGTTCAACTGACATTTTGACCTTCTTTATAATCCCACTAAATTCCGTGAAGAGTCATAAAAAGTTAATGATGTTAAGCTGGTCACGCAATTTTTATATTTTGAATCATGCATTACATACCGGTGTAGGTTGCGCCATCACTCAAACTTGACCTAGATTTGGTCACAGTTTATAGGTGTAAAGTTATATGGAACTGACTCGAAAACTATATCACGTTCACAAGCCCTAATTTTGCGCATGGATGGACCGGGAGACAGACAAGAGTGATCACAACATGCTTTTCGACCTTTGGTCATGACAGTTAAAAACTGTATTACGCTTTAGAGTGAACATATAGTTCAGAAAAAAAACAAACAAAAAAAAACAAAAACAAAAAAAAAGCAAAACAAAACAAAACAAAAAAAAAAAAAAAAAACATAAAACAAAAAAAAAAAAAAAACAAAACAAAAAAAAAAAAAAAAACAAAACAAAAAAAAAAAAAAAACAACAACAAAAAAAAACAAAACATACACGTTCATTAATTTCGGCCAAACAATAAGGAAAAAGTTTAATGCACTAAAAGGCAATCAATTCAAGAATTAGCAAAACATCAACTTTTAGATTCCAAATGAGTGCCAAAATGAAGACTTAAATTTCACTCCTGACTTCACACCGACAGTCACCTATAAAATTCAACTGTTGGTGGAAACGGGTAATCTCGACCTTTGAAATATTGTTCATCTATTACAGACTTTATTTTCTTCCAAAACATATAGGTGTAGCCATATAAAACCGAGAATTCACCACTTGCTCAAAAAAAAAAAAAAAAAAAAAAAAAAAAAAAAACCACGACGGCCTGCCACTTGATTAAATGTCACATGTAACAGATTTCAGTCCTAGATATTCGTCATTATTTCATGTGAACGATGTGCATGTGTGATGTCAAGCGACCACAATAAATATACACTTCCACATAAAGTGAAGGATCTTATTCCAGACAAAAAGAAACTTATGATCTGATGTTTTAATTTGATTGGAATTGCTGATAGCACTGTAAAATAAGATTTTTATAAAAATTTCTTTAAGCTTTTGGTTGCCTATTCCCATACTGTTGATTGCATGTATAAACTCTAATTCAATTGAACAACTTTCTTTTATTTGTCAGTTGAGTGAGGACGACTAGTTATTAAATCTCAAACTAGTTCTAGGTGGACGTTTACTTTAAAATTGATGTCCAAAGGTTCAGACATAGCAAGTTTTATCATGATCATCACAAAATATTGCAAATCAAGTGTTTTTTTATTCTTGCCTGCAAATTGGACTTACTTGCAATTTGGGTAGTTTGACCCCCTAAAAACGGATTTTGTAATAAATAAACATGTTCCATCAAATAAATTTTGATAGGTTTAGGATATGATATCCCTACGTAGGTTTGAAACGTATCGCAATTTGTTTTTGGTTTACAAAATATATTTATTTTTATTTTTGCACATGGTGCCCGACAACATTTTCGAATAATTCTAAAAGTCCATGGCATGCATCGGGTTTGAATATTATGGTTGGTTACTTGTAAGAACAGGCACAAAAGAGAACCTGAAAATCATTGAAGTGTGAAACATAATTTCAGACACCATGCCACTAGAGAATGATACCTTTTACACATATTAACATAAGAATCCATGCAAGTGATAGCATGTAGTTTAACTGATCAATATGTAATTTTATAAAATTTGAAAATAAGAGAGTAGCAGTGTCTAGTAACCAATTGTGCTAGAGACATAGCCAAAATGTTTCTTTTTCATCACTTGAGAATACGGGCAGCACTGAACTTGGAAAAATCCAGAGAGGTACCGCAGCCAACAAAAATGCAAGGTAAAAATTTGTTTGCATCCAGAAATCTTCAGAAATGAACAGCCCCACACCCTCCTAAAAAAAAAAAAAAAAAAAAAAAAGAGAGGAAAGTATGCACTTTTTTGAATGGCAGAGCTCCTGTATGCAGTCTAAAAATTCAAATATGGTAAAAAAAAACTTTCAGTCCTGATTTGAGACAGGCAGTGAGGTATAACACGCTAGGGTCTCCAACAACCTGTCAAGAAACATCGTTATGAACATTTTGGGTTGCATTCTCGCGAATATTGCAATCAATATAATTAACATCATATTTGACACTGTATTACGATTAGTTGTCTCTGATTTGTGCCGATATAGTAGTTAAATTGGCAAATGGGTTTCATGTACACGTCGGTGTGCAGCGCTGACTTTGCTATATTTTAAATCTGGTATATTCCTGTTATATGTTATTTGATGTGGTTAGGGTCTGAAGACTAGGGTCTGAAGACTATCACGAGTACAGTTGTCAAAATGAGCAAAGCCAATCATTTGGGCTGTGTTCCCCTAACTTGGCCGTCTAAACGGGCATGACAGAATCCTTAGCATATGACCAATAGACAGGGGAAACACTATCACCGGAGGGTCTGTTCAAAGATGCATGGAGCTGGCAGCCTCTTAAAGAGACTGCTATTGTCCCCATATAGCTACAAAATTTATATAACGCCCAATATCACAAATATGGAAAGGAACGTAGATCCATGACTCTTCTAGCTCATCACTGGAAACAATATGCGATTTAAGATGTACAAAACCACACAGTAATTTAAAATCTGATAAAAGACAGGACTGCCGAAGTAAATTAAAGGAAGTAGAATTTGTGTCATGTCGGTGGGTGTGCACAGATCATAATCCAGCCTGAGGGGCTATTTCACAACAATAGAGTTATCTGCGTTCATGAAGACATGATAAACAAAAAGAAAATCGCATGAAGCTCTTGCTTGAATGACCCCTGACTGGACTGAGAAGAATTTCACCTGTGGCACAGTCAATGGAAGTAAACTCTCCTGAGTGGAAACTTTGTCACATTGAAAGTTGAAGCAATAGCCCTGGATATTTGTAGATCCATTGGTCAACTGTGAGCAGGAACGCATTCTATCATGGCAGTGACCAATGGCCTATCAGATGGCTGCGTTTTGATCTAATTATATATCCATTCAGTGGTGCATATTAAATTGTTCTATATGTATATATATATACATATATGAAGCAAGAAAAGCACAGTTAACGAAGCCACATTAGTGTAAAGAATAGCCTATCACTCTTTTACCTACGACACCTATTTAGTTTTGGGTGGTACTCTCACTATTTTATGAATCATCACAATGTCTGCTGAGATAATCAGATATGATATTTTCTCTTCCTCTGATGTGACTTATTTCCAGGTTGTATTCCTGTAAAAATAAGCTCCACCTGGTGAGTCTTTGACACTTGTTTTTGAATCTATGCAAGTATTTAATTGGGTTATGGTCTGAAAATACCTGCAAAGGGAAACAACCTGCAGACATGTAAATCTCAAAATGCTGTACAGACAAAATATAAGCCAGTGCTTCTTTCTCTACAGTTGAGTAGTTTCTTTGATGCTTGTTCAGCTTCTTTGAAAATATGCTATGGGGTGATCAACCTGACCTTGACCCAACTGCGAGATCCACGAACCGACCCCAACATCACAAGCATCTACAAATAATCTGAACTGTTTACTGTAATCTGGTACAGCTAGCACTGGAGCCTGCATCAATAATTGCTTCAAAGCATCAAATGACTCCTGACATTCTTCGGTCCATTTGAACTTTACACCCTTGCGCAACATATTCGTCAAAGGAGCTGACACTTCTGTAAATTTTTGGCATAACTTCCTGTAGTAACCTAAACCTCCCAAAAACTGCATCATATGCTTCTTGCGTGTAAGTACTGGAAACTGTTCAATGGCCTTGACCTTTGCAACCTTGGGAACTATCTGTCCTTGACCAACAGTATAGCCCAAATACGTCACTCTTGCATGACCAATGTTACTTTTGACCAAATTGACTGTCAACTTAGCTTCTCTCAATCGATGCAAGAATTCCCTTGTTCTGGTCATATGATCGTCCCAATTATCTAGACACCAGCCCAACATCATCAACAAAAACAGCACAATACTCCAGTCCTTCTATTACTTTGTTCATAAGCCTCATAAAGACCGATGGTGCGTTTTTGAGGCCAAAGGCCATGAACTTGCAGTGATACAGGTTATCAGGAGTAACAAAAGCTGTATATTGTTTAGATTTTTCAGTCAAAGGAACTTGCCAGTACCCTTTGAGGAGGTCCCACTTACATATGAACTTGGCATTTCCAATTCTATCAATACAGTCCTCAACTCTGAGTACAGGATAACAATCTCTGACTGTGAGTGGATTTGACCTTCTGAAGTCAATACACATTCTATATGTAGAATCAGGTTTTGGTTCAAGAATAACAGGACTACTCCACTGACTTCAATGAGATCATTGCCCAACATGTATTGGACTTCCTCTTTTAAAGCTGCTGCTTTAATATGATTCAACCTGTATGGATGCTATTTTACTGGAACAGCCCCATCTTCCAAAACAATCTGCTGTTCCAAAACATCAGTCCTACCTGGCACATCCGAGAACAAATCTGAATATTCAGCTATTAAAGCTTTCATATCCTGTCTCCGGGTTTCTGTAAAATGACTCAACTTCTCATCTAACGTCTTCAAAACTTCAGAATTTTTCATAAGTTGAGGTGATATTTGTTCTATATACTCTGAAACAGGATCTACATCCTTTTCATCTACAATCGGTGAACCATATACCTGTATACAAAGCACTCTAGCTTCCCTGACAAAGTATGGTTTGATCATATTTACATGACAAATCCGTTTGCTTCTCCTTCTGTCTGGTGTATTTATTACATAGTCCACAGAATTTAACCTACTGTGTACAGTGTAAGGCCCTGTAAACTTTGCTTGTAATGGATTACCAGGAATGGGAAGCAAAACTAACACTTTGTCACCAGGGGAAAATGACCTCTCCCTAGAGTTTTTGTCATACCATGACTTCATGTTCTGTTGTGCATGTGACAGGTTTTCTTTGGCCACCTTGCACACCTCCTGTAATCTGTTCTTAAATTCTGACACATACTTCAACATATTTAAATTGTTTCCATCATCAGGAACTACAGAGCATTCTTTGAATAATTTCAAAGGACCCCTTACCTCGTGACCATTTACCAACTCAAATGGGCTAAAGCCCAACGATTCGTTTGGCACTTCCCTGTCTGCAAACAACAAGAAATGCAAACCTTGGTCCCAATCTTGAGCATTCTCCATACAAGTTCTCATCACCCTTTTCAACGTTTGATGATACCTCTCAAGCGCCCCCTGGGTCTGTGGATGGTAAGCTTATGAGGTTTTATGTTGAATACCCAACTCTTTTAACACATCATGAAATAATCCAGATGTAAAGTTTGAACTTAAGTCTGCCCTTATGACCTTTGGTAGCCCTATTCTGGTGAAAAACTGGGTCAAAGCTGTCACAATCGACTTTGTGTTTATTTTCCTGAGAGGAATTGCCTCAGGATACCTTGTCACCGTGTCCATGATGGTCAACAAATACCTATTTCCTGATTTTGTTTTAGGCAATGGTCCTACACAGTCAATAACTTTAGTATGAAATGTATTTTCAAATGTTGGAATGGGAATCAAGGGTGCGACCTTGACCTTTTGGTTTGGTTTCCCTACCACCTGACACGTGTGACACGTCTTACAGTACTGCACCCAATTACTATGAATACCTGGCCAGAAAAAATACTTGTATATCCTATCCAGTGTTTTCCTTACACCTAAATGTCCAGCCATAGGTATATCATGTGCCAAATGCATTACTTCCTGTCTATATTCCTTAGGCAGCACTATTTGGTGAACTTCATTCCAAGTCTCATTGGCAGGAACTTCACTATTCAGTCATTTTCTCATCAACACGTCATTGTTTATTTAATAGCACAGTGGAACTTTCTTTGCCTTTTCCTGGGTCAAAACATTTTTCCGAGCAGCTTCAAGTGTAGTATCAATTCTCTGATTGGTTACCAAGTCTTTCCTATTTAACCTAGTACCAGACTGACCACCACTGTTTTCATTACTGAATAACTCAGCTACAAATGTGTCTTCGAACACTGTATCAACCACATTGGACTCAATCCTATTATTAAGATTTTTGTCACTGTCAAGTTTCAAAATTTTCTCCACTTTATTCTTTTGTGATCTGGTTGTCTCACAAGCGGGAAAAATACCTGGATGCTCAACTTGCAACTTTTCCGTGCTTTCATCCAAACCTGGCTGTAAACTTAACCTATGTGTGACCTTTACCTTGGGACCTGCTATGTCATACCCCAGTGTCATATCTACTCCTTCCATTGGTAGACGGGGTACCTTTCCCACTGTCACTAAACCTGTCAGATATTCAGATTCCAGCCGTACTATGTATTGGTACAAGCATGTCAGAGCAATCAACCCCCTGAATATTAATAGAGGCCACCGGTTCTCCCCACTGGACCCTGGAGTTATCCACAACTAAACTTTGAGCACTCCCTGTGTCTCTAAGTATCATAGCGGGACTATTCTCCTGACCTTCACCTTTGACACAAAGCCTTCAGACTTAAACTCTCCATACCTGTCTTTTACTGACTCCTCTATGTGTGCTATTTCAGTACTGGGTGCTACATCCATCTGACTGCCTTGTATTAAATCTACTGGCTTTTTGGCTCCTTGAGGTTTCAGTTCAGGGTGCATTTTATAACACCTCTCTGTGTCATGTGATTCTTCACAATAGGTACACTTAACCTTAGGCCTAAGCTCTGGGTACAAAAGCCAACACTTGTCAGGGTATGAGACTTCCTACAATGACCACATCTAATTCTCCTGTTGGCACCTTCCTGGCCACCAGCTTTGTGAATATTTTGTTCATTTTCAGTACTTGGGTTCCTAGGCTTACCCTGTCCTTGACCTTGACCTGGGCCTTGGTTTGACCTAAACACACCTTGACCACTACCAGTTTTATACTGCTTGTGCGTCAAAGAATACTCATCAGCCGCTACTGCTGCATCCATAAGCTTGTCATATTTATGCTCTTTAAGATGCGTTTTAATATCTTGAGCTGCAATCTGTTTGAAGTCTTCAAGTAACAACAGTCACGTAGCTTATCATAATTACCTTTCACATCAAGAGACGTAAGCCACCTATCAAGCAATGTAGTTTTCTCCCTTGCGAGTTCTACATGAGTAACATGTTGACTTTTTTGTAGTTGTCTGAACTTCAGCCTGTATGTTTCAGGGACCAACTGATACGCTTTCAAAATCTCCCGTTTCACAACTTCATAATCTTGAGCCTGTTCTGATGACAAAGCTGCATATGTGCTTAATGCTTTACCCCTCAACTTGCTCCACAGAAGTGTGGACCAATGCTCTTTGGGCCATTTGAAATTTCCAGCAGCTCTTTCAAACGCCAAAAAATATTTATCCACATCTCTCCAGTAAATCTGGTACTAATTCGACATGTGCAGCTATATTAAAATGGTCAGAATCTGTCTGTGTGACCTACTGCCTGCACGTAATTCAAGTTCAGGCATGCGATATTCATGATTCATGTTCTTTTTCTCAGATTGTAAAGCTAACTCCCTTTCCTTTCCTTTCTCAGATGGGAAAAAATCTAAATCATACAAGCACTCATTTACTTTCTGTACTAATGTGGGTTTCAACAACGTAGATACGGGAATGACGTCTTCCAGCTCTAAATGTTCCACTAATTGTTATATATCTGGCCGCTTTGATTTAGAAACAGAAGTTCTTGTCAGAGGCTTTTCTAAAAAGTCAGCTGGATTGAAAAAAGACATCCTGAATTTGTTAAAATAATATTCAGACAAAGCATGCACTAAACTGAATCACCTGTACTTGGTGCTGGCCCTGTCCGACCTAGTTCTTGTTGCATAATATTACACTCTTTTGAACTGGTTTTGTTTGGCACTTCATCACTGGGGAGGGTAAAAGTGTGTGCACTAAATAAAAGTCCTTTGTTCACGGCATACTCAATTCATTTTTCCGGACGAGCCCTCAATTTCATGTTACAAGGTGCCTTTACCTAGCTGTCTTGTGCCAACCTGGCCCTCAATAACAGAAAGAAAATAGAAACGCTATGCTTTCACTGCCGTGAAAAGCACACAAAGACAAGCTTTTTGTTCAAATATATATTGACTCACATTTTACACAAAAAGCACAGCAAGGCGGAAACTGGCAGTTCGTCTATAATGTCCGTACACTTGTTTGATAGGTTTTACACAAAGTGGTTGGCCAGGTCCGGTGTCCTGGCTTGTCCAATCGACCTCTGGGCTGCAACTCAGAATCAATGGGCAGTATCAGAAAAAGAAAATAAAACCTAGAACAATATCTTGTAATTTTGTAAAAACCCATTTTAAATTGTCAGACCCAAACTGTGGTTTAGTTTTTTCCAATTGTCTGGTCTTATCAATCACCAAAAATAAGACGTATTAATTTACAGGATTTTTTTTGCTGTGCAATCTCAAGACAAACACTTGACCAATATCACACAAAAACGCCACATTGGAGACCTAACAAAGCTCTGAAAAATATATTTACACTGGTTTCCTCGTCAAGACTGGCTGTTTCAAAGCCTACATCATTTAATTAGCGAACTGCACCAGATTCACAACTACAATATTGGAGCATACAAGTGCTCAAAATGGCTTATTTTGAAGCATACATTACTTAATTGGGGAAACACACACGATTCCCAGAACAAAATAAATTGGAGCACACAAGTTCTCAAAAATGGCTTAACCACAAGCCTATATTATTTCAAATGGTGGATTACACAAGATCCACAAAAATACCACATATATTGGAGCATACACAAGCTCTCAACTAGCCAATAATCACGTTGAACGCCTGGCCGCAGCAGGAACACTACCAATATTCGAACGTGCATCCCGTTCGCTATATGTATGGGTCAGACATTTCGGATGACTGACCACAGACACCAGTACACAGCCCTTTTAATTTGGGAGAGGAAACCTAATCCTGTCCCCACTGTGATCGTTTTTCACTCACAGAACCCATCAGTAGATCTTTCTCAACCAATCAAAACCAAGCAAGATTGGCGATCACTCAACACTTCCTGGCATGCTGACACTTTGGCATTATAACTGTTTTAAGTTCAAAATGTGGTTGCACTGCAGCTTAATTCCGCAACCACAATATACATTTTATACAACAAATTAACCCTTATGTTTTTAAACTTATCACCACATAACAATACACATATACATATATATATATATATACATGGACATATACATATATATCTATAAATATATATATGTATATATATATATATATATATGTGTGTGTGTGTGTGTTTGTGTGTGTGTGATACACTGAGGTTGGTATTAGCAAAGGAACTCTTTGCTTGCATTAATTACCAAACACTTGAGTTCATAGTGGTTATTCAGCACTACGCAGAGTGATTGCACTGAAGTACTACTTTTCTTATACACCAGCAAACTGGCTGATAGACCTGTGTATTGTGCTAAAAGTGCTGCTCGGGGGGTAATTATTATAGTTAATTAAGTCTAGCCAGAACATATTTTTATACTGCATCTGTCATATACTATAGCCTCAGCACTAAGTGCTTTGGTCATGATAAACAATGTTGGCTATACAATCCAGACAAACAACAAACATAGAGGATTAAAGTGTATATCCATATAGTGCTAGCCTGTTGGTGTCCTATTCACCTTGATGACAGCTGTTTTTTTCATTTTCTGTAATTGCACCTAAGATCATCATACTGCCTCCTCTGTAGTGGTCATGTTCAACCATAAATCCTTCTACAAACCTCTTGGAAGGCATTTGTTGAAACTTTATCCTTCCATTGAGGAATTCAAGCAGAATTGGGAGTTATCTTACCAAAAACATGCTGTTACATTGATTTTCAAACAAGCTGAACGTTCTTTGCACCACTCTACCCATGCAGGACTGAGCAGGATGCTAATGGCAGGGCAGTTTGCCCTCAATATGGCATACACTAGTATGTTGGTAATGGCAGGCTGTGGTACTCTGACGTTGCAAGTCTGGCGCCACCACAGATGATACCTTTCAGCGGAAAGAAACCTGTGCCCCTCCAAATACTGAATGACTTAACTGTTCTGCATCCGATCTCACAGTCTTGGTCGCCCAGAACCAGCATTGCTCTTGAATACTGTGGTTTCATGGAAAGGGTCCTACCACCTTTTAACAGATGGCCTGGAGCCCTTCTTTATCCTGGTAACCTTCCGCTTGGAAAGGCCAGCCTCCAACATCCAAATGATTCTGCCCCTGTCAAATTCAGACAGTTATGAATGACCCTTAGACCATGAAATTGTGGATTCACATTGGTCCTATTAGTGCCATGGCCCCATTATAAAGGCCACAGATACCCTGATACTACACACAAATTTCGACCCTCTATGGTTGTTATTTTCTTCTCACGACATTTTGTGTATGTGCGACTGCTCAGCCATGATAGACCTACGTTATCTTGTGAATGGTACATAATAGTCCATGCAACATCCATTTTTCCATGGAATGACACACCCAGAGTGGCCCATGTTTTACCACTTAGGGAAGTCATCTTTTTTCCTAGCAGTATATTTAGGAATCCTTACCTCGGGGAGTAGGGTAGGTAAGCAACAGGAGTATACATTACAAGATTTTTATCTTTCTACGTATCTATTTTATTTAAAGCCGAGCTATGTACTGAGCAATAATACATTTGTCACTGTCCATATTTCGATTTCCTTTCCCGTGGAGAAACCACTCGATCGGATCCAATTGTACAGACTGTAATCCTGTCAAATGTTAGCACTGAATAAACGTAATCCTTGCTGTAAATCGAAATAGAAATAAAAAAAAAAAAAAAAAAAACACAGTCACCTGAGGGTCTGTTTAAAACTACATAGATTTGGTCTTCTCTTAAAGGGACCCCACTCTAGCAGAGACGATTAGTATTAGCATAAAGAACAATTAACGTACATAGCTGTATGGACTGAAATGGTCATGCATGCACAATAACATGGATGCTGATACTAGACATGAATGTAAATCTGCTATAAAAGCTACACAGGTGTAAACAAAGACACATGGGACTTGTATATTCCTACTCATAAGCAATCAAGATTATAATAAAGTCGTGCTGATACACGAGATAATATGCCATTTGTGTCAGTTATACTCAGTGATTTTGGAGTTTAGCACATGTCTACGGATGTCTATGTTTCTTTTTCGGGGGGGGGGGGGTTCTAAAGGTGAAACGTTAGTACGCAGTTTGAATAAACAGACCGTGTATAGATAGCTGGTCGGAGGATATACAATTACACTTAGTTTAGTGAGATGAGTTAAAGGTAAGGGTAATGTGGCCACTTGGAATTTGAGAGTCAAAATAGGAAGATCTTGTGAAGGCTCTCCCTTCTTTAATTTAAATGTTTTGAGCGTTATGAGCTAAACGTTCTTTTCCTTTTGCCATTGATGTCCAAGCTACATTCTCTCCTCAAAAATGACCTTTTTTCAACTTTATGGGACTGGAGACTGGGGAAAATTAATGAAGGTTACGGATATTACTTGTTTTCTGTTAGGTAAAACCCCAGGGGCTACAGGTAGCAAGAAGCGGCCTACGACAGTTACTAGCTTGCCTAATTGTACTTGATATCTGGTTAATATTTTCATTGCATTCCATTGACATACAAACAAATGACTTTCATTCTTTTCTGACTTGCCCTATAATTCTACTGTTAATATCCAAAGATTATTAGAGAGTTTGGCCACAATAATTTATAGTTTTTAGACTTGTCTGTTTTGCTACTTAACTTTATCTTTTGGCATCTTTCTGTTTTGATATTCACTTTCAGACATTTTAGGCTTACATGGTTTCTGTTAGGCAAACCCCAGGGGCTACAGGTAGCAAGAAGCGGCCTATGGCAGTTACATGTTTGCCTAATCGTACTTAAAATACTGTTGAGAAATATTGTTTCGATAGCATTTTTTTGACATAAATGGTAATGAATTTTATTCTTTTCTGATATGCCTAAATGCACATTTACTCAATGTTAAATGATTACTTAAATTTGACACTATTTTCTCAAATGTCCCTAACCTGACACATAACGTTGACACATTGACTCAGGGTTGGCAGTGAAATAGAGCTGTATTGTTTGAGGAGTAGGTGTCATCATGGAGTTTGTTTTACATCTCTGGTGCAGGATGAACCTGTACTATGCAAATTTGGTAATCATGGTTTGTTTGACAGGTATTCTTCTTTCATATGAAGCTCTGCATTTATAAGCAAAACTTCACATGTTTAGCTAATTCATCAATTGACACGTTCGTATTTATTCATTATTATATATAAGTTAGACAGGGTCAGGTTAGCTTATGGAGAGTAAAGAGTTCGGACTGGGGGAATTGGGTAATGTCTATTAGGAAGTACTTTTGGACAAAAAACACAAATACAACAACATTCAATACAATCTATCTATCTATCTATCTATCTATCTATCTATCTATCTATCTATCTATCTATCTATCTATCTATCTATCTATCTATCTATCTATCTATCTATCTATCTATCTATCTATCTATCTATCTATCTATCTATCTATCTATCTATCTATCTATCTATCTATCTATCTATCTATCTATCTATCTATCTATCTATCTATCTATCTATCTATCTATCTGTCTGTCTGTCTCTCTGTCTGTCATTCTGTCTGTCTGTCTGTCTGTCTATCTATCTATCTATCTATCTATCTATCTATCTATCTGTCTATCAATCAATCTATCTATCTAATAAATTGGCATTTGTAATCATTGTTTTTTGACACCAAAAGTTTCCAATATCTCTCAGGACATTTTGACTCAAACCGTCTGCCAAAGTGCAGATGGTGCCTCTACTATTACATGCAAGCCTGATTTTACTTCCTCTGCAACCCCACTCAATTCCATTCACAATGTGACCCTAACATTCCAAGTGGCCTTTTGGCATTAGTGTACAACTTCATCTCAAGCTTGGTTTTAAATGTCCTCCTGCATCCACCTTTTCATATATAATATGATTTGCTCAAGTCGGGTAATATCTTTTCGAGTTTTTGAAGAAAAAGCAATAGACATGTCCGAATACCAAGCTCCATAGCACTTGGGTCACGTTGCCCAAAAAGGTAGGCCACCAAGTAGAGTATAATGTGCCGGTACTCAAGTGCAATTTTGAGCTGCAGGTATATTTTTCTTGGCTTAGATGTCCAAGATATATCTTGACATTACAAAATTACCTCTTCCAGGTTTATAGGACTGGTGACCCAACAAATAAGCACCAATATTATACAGAATGCTACCATTTGACACCATAGACTCAGTGCCATGGTATTATATTGACCGAGATTTTGATCTTATCCATAATTCTACTCAATTTCGTGAAGAATCATAAAGAGGTAATAATGTTAAACTGGTCACAAGATTTTCACATTTTAAACCATGCATTTTATAATGATGTAGGTCGTGCCAAAAAGCAAACTTCCACCTGTCTTTTTTACAGTTTATAAATGCTAAACGTTACAACGATCTGACTCGAAAACTGTATCCCATTCACAGGTCCAAATTTCGTCGATGGGCAGACTGAGAAACGGACGGAGAGACATGAGTGCTCACGTGGCTTTTCGGATCAGCACTAAAAAAAAAAAACTATATTGCACTTTATAGCTTAGTCACTGAACACATAGTCAGAAAATTTTTTTTTAACCCATATTGATAAATTTCCACCAAAAAATAATGACAAGGTTAATTACACCAAAAGGCAGAGATTCAAGAATTTACAAAACATTAACTTTCATCTTCCGGATGAGTACCAATATGAAGGCATAAAATTTCACTACTGAGTTTATACAGAGAGTCACCCATAAAAGCCAACTGTTGGTTTTAAACCAGCAAATTCAACCTTTGAAATGTTTTATTCTTGAGAGTATTTACTTTTTTTTAAAAACACAAAGGCCTAACCACATGAAACCCAGAATTCACACAACTTGCTAAAAAATAGAAAACATGCATGACGGGCCTGCAGCTTGATAGGTTGTTACATGCAACAGGTTGATGTCTTATACATTCGTAATGATTTCTTGTGAATGATGTGCACGTGCGATGTCAAGCGACCATAATAAATATATAATTCTACATAAAGTGATGAATCTTATTCCAGACAAAAGGAATATAAAGATCTAATGGTTTAGTTTTATTGGAATTGCTGATAGCACTGTAAACTAAAAAGTGTTTGACCTTTTTGTAAGCTATTAGTTGTCTATTTCCATACTGTTAATTGCATGTATAAAGGCTACTTGAGTCAACAACTTTCGTTTATCTGCCATGTTGAGTGAGGACAGTTATTAAATCAAAAACTAGTTCCAATGAGGTTGAGAGTGGATGTGGCAATTTACAGATCAAAACGACGTGGTGCTTCACTTTAAAATCAAGGTGCAAAGGTTCAGACATACATTATTATTGCATAGACAATGGTATCTTGAATTCGATGCCATTGTTCAATATTAGCACCTGCCCTGATGTGCATGGTCAATGCATTGGACTAACCTTGACAACAAAATTATTGCATTTGTGTTTTTATGTCCAGAAGCACTTCCTAAAAGTCATTACCCTTTTCCACAGTCTGAACTCTTTACTCTCCACAAGCTGTCACTATCTAATTTATATACATATGGAAGTACTATTGTCCATATTGCACACGTTCTTCTGTACACTTTTGGCATAGGCTGTATTAGTCCAAATAAATAAAAGGGTCCTCAGCGGGTAACTACTAAGAACCCCGTACATGTCTCTCTGAGTAGCAGCTCCTTGTATTAGCTAAATATTCAGCAAAGACAACCCACATGATAATGAATAAATATGAACGTGGCAAATGATGAACTTGCTAAATACGTGAAGTTCTGATTATAAATGCAAAGCTTCATTATGAAAGAAGAATACCTGTCAAACAAACCATAATTACTAAATGTATACAGTACAGGTTCAGATTAGAACAATGTGACCTACCCCTGAACCAATATGCACCCTTTCTAGCTGGAAATCTTATCCTAGTTAATAATTGAGTTGGAAGAACCTGTAATTTTCTTCCTTCACAACGTATAATGTTGAACGGATCACGTGTCACTATTGTCTGATCGGTAGCCTGATATAAGTAAATATTCTAAAACAAGGTATGGCATTTCAACATAGATTTAATTAAAACTATGAATATGACAGTGGAATGAAAACGTCTATTTAATGCCCGAAATGCAAATACCGTAATAATTTATACAAGTGGAAATAAGAACATTTGCAGTGCAAAACACACATGTATACAGATTAAGGTTCAGAAAAACATTGTTCACATTCATGAATTTCAACCCAACAATGGCAGGGAAAGTTAAATACAGCAAAGGACAGAAATTCATATATTACCATAACATCAACTTTCAATACCAATGTGAAGAAACAACTTTCATTCCTAATTTGAGACAGGCAGCGATGCATAAAACGCATTGGATAGTTTTACAGCAGTCCTCCCAACCATTGAAATATTCTTCATTTACTACAAGTGTATGTGTTTTTTTTTTTTCAAAAATGTTGTCTTAGCTAAAAAAGCCCAAAATGTATCTGTAGACGATAAGATACCAATTCTGGTTCATCTTTATCAAAAGGCTAATTGAGTGCAAGTAAACTATGACGTCACAGTAATGACAAGGAACACCGTCATGAGCGTAATCAGTATTATTAGCACAATATACACCTTAATTAGCGCCATTCGCCCCAGGGTGAACCTCATTTATCCAGTCAATTAACATCGTAATGAACGTTATTCAAGAGATTGGACATTAAAATGGTAGCACCATCTATGTCCCTATAAGGATCAAGGGTTGTCATAAATGTTCCTCCCCCTGTGCCTGATATTGTCTCAAACACCTATATATTAACATCGTAATGAACATTACAGTTAGCATTCCAATGATTATTGCAATCAATATGACTAACATCATAATTAACAATGTTTTACCAGTAATTGTCTCACATTTATGCCCATAAATTAGTTAAAATGGGAAATGGGGTATCATGAACACATCGGTGTGCAGGGCTGACATATGCAATATTTTAAATCTGGTTTAATCCTGTTGCTTGCCACTTGATCTGAGGAAAATTGTGGAGACCATCAAGAATAAAGTTGTGAAGATGAGCACAGCTAATCAGGTGGACTGTACTCCCCTAACATGTGGTCGTATACATGGGCCCTACAGAATCCTTGCCTTATTCACAATAAAAAGAAGAGACATCTTCACCGGAGGGTCTGTTTCTTAATGCTGCATGGAGCTGGAAGACTATTAAAGAAATCCGACTCTTAATGAGACTGTCGTTATGACCATGTAGCTTCAAAATGTGTATAACGCACAATATCACAAATATGGGGAGGAAGGTATATCCAGGACTCTGCTGGCTCATCATTTGAATCAATTTATGATGTAGGCTGTACAAAACTGCACCGTAACTTAAATCTGGTGAATGACAGCTCTGATGAAGTGAAGTAAAGTAAGTAAAATTTGATTGATGTCAGTGATCTTGCACAGAACATTAGACCTGATGGGACTTTTACCGACAATAAAGTTATCAGCTTTCACGAAGATGATGATGAACAAAAAGAAAATCGCATGGAACTTTCGCGTGAATGACCCCTGACTGGACTGAGAATAATTTCATCTGTGGCACAGTCAACAGAAGCAAATACATATATATATGTATATTTATATATATATATATATATATATATATATATATATATATATATATATGCGTGTGTGTGTGATGTACTGTGGTTGGTAGAAACCAATGGATCTCATTGCTTGCATTAATCAACAAACTCTTGAATTCATATTGTGGTAATTCAGCACTACGCATAGTGATCGCACTGAAGTGCCATTTTGCTCGTGCATTAGCAAGACCTGTGTACTATGCTAAAAGCTTGCTCGTGCATTAGCAAGACCTGTGTACTACGCTAAAAGCGACGCACAGGGGTAAATTATTATAATTTATTAAGTCTCGCCGTAACAGATTAGACTTTAACTCCCTTTGTCCGATATCATGACCTCAGCACTAGCTTCTTTAGTCATGATAAACAATATTGGCCATAAAATTCAGACAAGCAATATATGTGAAGTATTAAAGCCTATAGCCACATTGCACTGGCCGGTTGGTGTCCCATCCACCCTGATGAGAGCTGTTTTCCCTCTTGCTGTAATTGCCCCAAACAGTGTAATACTGGCTCTGCTGTACCAGTCACGTTCAACCATACATCCTTCTATGAACCTCTTGGGAGGCATTTGATGAACCCTTTTTCTTCCATTGGGGAAGTCCAACATCGGAATGATTCTGAATCTCTCAAATTCAAACAGTTATGAGTGGCTTGTCACTGGTATTGTGGATTTACGTTGGTCCGAGTAGTGCCCTGGCCGCTCATAAAGGCCGTAGGCACCACTATACTAGACACACTTTTTTACCTATATTGCTGTTGTCTTGTTTCCACGCCATAAGGTTTATGCGTGACAACCCTAAGCTATCTTGTTGATGTTGCACAGTAGTCCATGCTACACCCATATTTTCCATGGATTGACATATTTAGAGCAACCCGTGTAAAACCATTGGGGTGGCATCTTTTTTCCTTAGCAGTATATATAGGAATCCTTACGAGGAAGAGTAGGGTAAAGAAGCAACAGAGGTACATATTACAAGATTGTTACCTCTCTACAGATCTGTTATATTTGAAGTGGAACTATGTACTGGACAATAATACCTTTATTACTGTCCCTGTTTCATTTTCCTTCTCGAGCGGAAACCCCTTGGCCAGATTCGATTGTTCAAATAGAATCCCGTCAAATTGTACTACTCAATACATTGACAAAACATAATTCTTGATGCACATCAAAATAGAATGATATAACAGTGTCACCTGGTGCTCTGTTCAAAGCTGCATAGAGTTGACCTCTCTTAAAGAGACGCCACTCTAACACAAACCATTAGTAGCAGGATATAGAACAGTTACTGTACATAGCTGTTTTGGTTGAAATAACATGTAGACACAATAACATGGATGCTGAGACTAGACATGAATGTAAGTTAGCTACAGAAGCTGCACATGTGTAAACAAAGAACGATGGAACTTGAACATTCATACTCATAAGCAATTAAAATTAGAAGAAAGTTATGTAGATACATGCGACAATATGCCATGTCTTCACTTGCCTAATGTCCGGTACTACAAACCATCCAGTATTAGACCCTTGGCACACCATATATCCTCCCTGGATTGCAAAGTTTAAATCAATTACGTCATTTTCCATGTCACTCAGAAGATAATTAACCCTTAAACGGTCAGACCGGTCGTTAACGACCGGTAATCACGTGATTTTATGCTGGGCTCACACTAGCTTAGCCTTACTTGTATAAACAACTCATAAATCATCACCAAACTGTACACAGACAGCTGTTGTGTTTCCCCAAAGAAGCACATCGATCTATTTATGTTTTCCACTCCCTCTAGCATCTCTGCTTGTCTTTAAGGGGGATCCCCGGCGATTCCCTTGAGGTGCGTGACGTCACGAAGAGGGAAGCATCCACCACCAATTCAGCTGTAGGTGTCCGTCAAGTATATAAAAGTGCCAAGGCTATTAACCTTAGTCAGGAGTGGGCAGGGAGGGATTATGTAGAGGAGGGGGAGACAGTGAAATGGATGCTGGGTGTGAGGATGTAAGTGTTTTGTTTATAATGAGGCTGGAGCCCACATAATTCAAGCGTATCAACAGACCATGTGGTTTCGCGATGGCTACCATAGGCTATGGCATAGCCAGTCACTGAGTCAGAGTCATTCAGCTCGTTGCAGCTGATTACTCACACCATCACGGAGTCATGTAATGCCTGCTCTTCCCAAGTATCCCCTAATATGTTTCCCTCTCAAACCTGTGTTTTTCAATAAACTTTATGAACAAGACCTTTTGCCTTGGCTCAGTTATGGAACCTTGCCTTCAAACTTAAACTGTTTCTCTGCATGCACTCAATTTACACGGGGGGGGGGGGGGGAGAGGGGGGAGAGGAGCATGGTTGCAGATACATGATAAATATTGTTGTCAGTCTCAAAGACTGTGATAGGCAGCCTGTAGGGAGGGCCTACTTTGCCTTTTGCACTGGAATTGATGACTCTATAATTGCATGTACACTGTATACATGCATGGTGTCATCCATATTTGCAAACTACATATCAGTATAAGGCCTGGCACATAGGATTGTGGATCCAATCAATTTTTGTTTCCATGGCAACATATTAAAATGGGGGGAACCACAAATTATCCATTAAAAATACTGCAGTGTTGTTTTATTTCAGTCATTTTCTTACATAATATTGAACCTGGAACATAATCTATGAATAGTTGTGGTGACTACTTTTGTTATGCAAAGTAACTTGCCCATTACCGGTTCTGCAGACTTGTGTAAAAATGCAGTTTTTCCGGTTTTTAGCCAAGTTCAAGCAATATTCTAACAGTTGCTATGGAAACAGGTCACGTGATCTATGTTTTATTTTCAAAGTTTACTGAAAGTTTATTTCTCTAGTTATCCAAATACCATAAAAATATGGAGAAAAGGGTGCTTCACATGAAATGAGAAGTTACTTTGTTCTTTTATTTAGCACATTTTAAATGATTTTTTGCCATTTATTAGCGATTAAAATAGTTGGCATGGCAACCAGTCACGTGACTTTTAACAATTTATTGCACATAATGAAACTTGACATTCCAGGTGTCACAATGATATATACTTTTGGTATACTACAAAGAAAACTGTTCCTACTGCACTGTGTTCAATGAAAATTGTTACTCTTATTTTCACTGGACCAAAAATTAACCTGACCCCTTAAGGGTTAACATTTTTTCATGGCTGTGAGAGGAGGAGGAGAAGGCCAGATGGGCAGGAGGGAGAGGGGGCAGAGGAATGGGGGTGGGGTGGGGGTCTAGAGAAGAGGCTCAAAGTGGTAGTGAGACGCATGGGGATTGTCTGAGAGTTAATGCACAAGTAGAGACCAATGATTCTTCCATCAGGGCGGGAGAGGGAGGAGGAACCTATAAAGCACTAAACAGGTACAGAGGCCACTGGGGTGGTTAGCCCAGTTAGACTATAATGCTTTGGTGATGGAGATGTTACCAAGGCTCAGGATGAGTTTGCCAGAAGCGAGTTACATGTGCAGGATCAATTGGACGTTGGAAAGTCTATAAGGACAGAGCAAGATCCATTTAAAAGAAGTGTGGAAGGATTTTGCAGGGAGAAGAAAGATGTTTGTTGGGGATGGGCTGCACCTCAGTCAGAAAGGAGGTGATTGGCCAGAGCAGGTCTGCAGTGAGTGAAAGCAATAGCAGGAATGTTAAAACCCCTAGCAACCATCAGGTTAGTTCTGGAACAGAATGACAATAAAGGCAAATAGAACAGTTTTACAACAAAATGGAGTGAAAAAAGCAACAATATGAACATACTATATGTCAATTGCAGAGGATTTTTGATAAGGAAGGGGATAAAGTGGCATCAAGTCTTGAAAGACAGATGGGAAGATGATAGTACACTAAAAATGAGATGCAGTGGATAGTAGTAGCATCAAATGGAAACCGAGTAGCAATAGGTGTAGTGTACATGGGACAGGAGGATGGACAAAAATAATGGATTCACCGAATGTAAAATCAAGTAAGAATGATGAATAGTGATATGCAACAACAGTAGATGGGCTGCACTTATGATTACTGCGAATTTCAATGGGCACATAGGGTATGGACTAGGTTGAATCGGGGGAGAGGACAGATAAGTCATTAGGAATTTAAGCAGGGTATTGATCTTCACTAGAAAGTATAGGCTTTGAACATTGAACAGGGATGCACAGTGCAAAGGAATGTGGGCATAGGCTAATTTGTATTATATCATGGTGGAAAGGGAAATCTTTCAAACAACACAAAGTAGAAGTAAATGAGAGAAGTAGACAGAATATAGGCAGTGGTCACCAATGGATGACAATTTCAGTTGACATGCGACCATACAGGAGAGATACATGTAGACCAAGTGGGTGTTCAACATGCACAAGGGGGCAGATTAGGGTGGTTATTGTGAAAGCCTTACACTTGAATAACAAGAGTGGTAAGATACATGGGAGATTGAAGGGAAGGTACAGCAAATGAATGAAGGCCTTTCAACAATAAGTTTAAGGTGGCTTTAAGGAAACGATTGACAGAGAGAAAATTCCGATTCAGAATAGAAGATATTGGATAGACCCAGAACTGAAATATGGGAAGCTAAGAGACATGAAACATAAAAAAACAGGTAGGGGATATGGAATAGAAAGTGGAGCTAGTTATAAAGAAAAGCTGATGAAGAAAATATTGGGAAATGGAGAAATAGGGTAGACTATCTGTTCGAAACAGGTTAACCAGAATGGAAAGAATACATTCAAGAAATCACATATTGAGGAGAAAGAATACATTGAAGGAAAGACATTCATGAAGCATTAAGGGAGCTCCGTCAAGAGGTAAATGACTCAAAATGGGTCCAAGAAACAGTGCCGGCATGTCAACCTGAAAACAGAGAAGACCAATGGGATCCTGAGATGTGTATCAGGATCAATGGTATTGAGTATAGAATATATATTTTGAGTGAGTTCAAAAAGAAGGGGCCAAAAGAAATGAAAGGCAGTTAAAATATGCTTTTTATAGAATAAGTGACAAAGAGCAAGTATCTAAGAAGTGGAATTGGCTCAGGATATTATATATTTCGAAAATGGGTCATGGCGACCAACTCGACAAGTGTAGGCGTATTGCTATTGCATCTTTTTTAAGCTAAGTTATGTACGAAGACTTAGGAAAATAGTTGAGGGATTTGGGCGTCTGGGAAAGTTTCAGAACGGTTTCAGACCAGAAAGACCAGAAAGACGGGTAGGCAATCATGTATGTACACTTACTGAGGTTTAGGAACTGGCAAGACAAAAACGGAAACAAAATGTCTTTTTTTTTTTTTTTGTTAGAAGCAAAAACGGCACATGATAAAGTATGGAAAGAAGTTTTATTGGCAAAATTTGGTTAGTATTCGGAGGTAACTTTTCTATACAAGGGTGTAGAATGCACTTTTTAACTCAGAAACGTAGTAGTAGAGATTGCAAGGTTGAACTAAAACAAGGGTGTGAGCTTTTCTCTATTTTGTTTCCTCCATATATCAAGGACTTTTTTTAAACAGCTAGAGTATATAGTTCTTCTTCTTCTTCTTCTTCTTCTTCTACTTCTTCTTCTTCCTCTTCCTCTTCTTCTTTTACTTCTTCTTCTCCTTCTTCTTCTTCTTCTTCTTCTTCTTCTCCTTCTTCTTCTTCTTCATCTTCTTCTTCTTCTTCTTCTTTAACACATGTTGTAACCATGATAGCTCAAGATTCGACTTGGACAGTTGATTTTTTGGTAAATACGTTCCATTATAAGAGTTCACTTGGGAGTGCATATCAGTGGCCTGTACGTACTTTCCAAGGTCATTTGGCCTTTTCATCTAACATCAACGCAAAAGCGATAATTCTGCAGGGAATTGGCTTATGATTTTGAAATTTTGCACGGCTATGTACCATTTTTGAAGCCAGTTTGAGGTTTTAGGTGGGGAACCTTGGCCTTTTTTCAAGGTCACGTAATCACTTTTAAAAAAATCATTGCAGCCGCAATTTTTAAAGATTTGACTTGATCAAATCCTTGAAACTTGCGTCTGTAATGATTTAAAAAAAATAAATTCCATAAAAACCCCTGTCAAATAAACGATGACGAAAATGGCCTGTTTTTATTCTGTTCACACCAGCTGTCAATACATATACCAAATTTCAAAAGAAATAGAAAAATAAAATAAAATAAATATACGGTTTCAGCAAAGAAACTTTTTCCCCAAGTGCAAAGGCCATAGAGTGGAGACCTGTTGAACAGGCAAGGTGATAAATATTTGGCTGCGGCTACAGATGCTGCTGATTCACTGCCCAGATCTAAGCATGGGCATCAGTTTTTATACAGCCTCTCAGCCTTTTAGCTGACCTGTCTGGAGTCTGGGAATACAACTAGCTTTTTTTGTTTTTTTCCTCTGTAATCACAAGAAGATACTTCAGATGGGGTAGGTATGTGCAAAGATCCATTGAATGCAGATTTTGAGAGTAGTACACCTGTTTGTCTCATAACAAGAAAGATATTTTGACGAAGTACACAGTTTTATCCCATTCAACACTCAGCCTGAGGGTGCACTCATCAAACATACAGTTTTTTAGTTCCCCAGCCAATGAACCCGATGCGCCAACAAAAGCCCCCCCCCCCTTAACGCCTACCCCAGTAGGCCATTTATCTCCAGCACCATTCCGATTTACAGGCCAATGTTGTGGATGGCCATATTCAAGGTGCCCGTGGGCATTGTTTCTACTCATGCCAAGCACAGAAGGGACTGACCATACACTCCAACAGTTGGCCAGTAGCATGATTACTGCCACCACCATGCCTTCTCGGTCTCCCACTTTCCCAACCAATGCTGATGGTAACAGCGCACAAGTAACAGGTAGGGGTAGTCCAGATCTAACCCAACAATTGCAGGTCAATCAACCTGCACCCTTGAAATTATAAATCATTCATGCCGGGACAGTTTGGAGGTTTGGCCTTTTGTAGTGACAAGCATTTCCCTCTAGGTTTGCCTGATGGAGATCAGGTAGATGAAGGCATACCTGCTAAATTCAAAGCTGCCATCAGGATAATTGAATATGTTGAGTTATCCAAATTTGGAAAAGAAAAAAAAAAAAAAACCTACAAAGAAGACCAGAGTTTTAATCTGAGTTTCTTCAGGAAAGATTAGTTATCTTTGCTGGTCTCCAAAGCACAACAGAAGCAAAAAGCAAAAAGGCAATGACCCTCAGCTTCTGAAGCTACAAGTTCCTGACTTGTATGTAAAATTACCTTGAAAGACAGGTTGGTCAGGCCAGGGCTACGACAGCACACCTGTGCACTGTCTGAAAGTAGGCCCTGGAAAGTATAGACCAATTAACCTATGATACCACATTCAGAGAGCACAGTGTGAGAAAGCAAACCCTTGGGACCCTATTGACTCTCATGCCTAGATATGAGCCTTTCAAACCCCTAAACCAACCAATGACAGCAGACAAAGGAACATTCCGCAACAAACACCTCGGAACAGAGTTCCAAGAGGGTTTTGCATTGCAGGAATTAAGTATTGCATGGCATTCATTTGTTGCCAATATATCACGATCGAGGCAGTGAGATCAAAGTTGGATCTCGAGCTGATAAGCTAGTGATCTGGCAGAGTCTCTCCCCCTCATTAGTGGTATATTGGCAACAAAGAATGCCACTCCATACTTAATTCATATTATATTATGGTTTCAAGTTTAATGCAAAAAGGGGATTAGCTGGCTTATTTTTACCCATTATTATCGCTTTTGTTGATGCCTTTGCTGTTTGCGTATCCCTATTTGTGGGCACAAGTGGGAAAATTAACTGCGGTAAGTAACAACCTTCTGAATAGGCCTAGGCCCAAATTGTGATCAAAACAAACAGAGACCAAAGTATATCATAATTGTGTTTGTGTTTACATTTGGCAATCCTGCAGATTACAGTTTTTGGAATCTTTTTGGAACATAAAAAAACCCTCATAGGGCACCCCCAGACAAACAATGTCCAACAAATATGATTGGCTGAATGAGGTCATGTGACGAATCAATATATCACGGTTGGAAGTGAATGACACTGGCAAGCAGGCAATTGCTCCTTGTGCTGGGCGATTTTCAAAATTATTAGTTTTCTGTTTCGATTATTTTTCATGGGACAGAGGTTTCATGAGTGCAAGGCAGGACACAATAGACCTTTCCAGTACGATAGATGGCGCTGGCGTCGTTTTCAACAGTGCTTTGCGGATTGGTAAAATCCGGGTGTAACACCTTTGCATCAGACGGTCAGTGCCATACGCCAACATGGGGAAGCGAGACCACTGCTGTGTGCCAAATTGCCAGAATAATCGTAGTAAACAACCAGACCTAAGATTTTTTGCACCACTTTTATTATCCTAAGCCTGGATCAGTTTTATTCGTTTTTTTATCGGTGTTTCTTGGTGGTATTTTGGCCAGGCTCGCGGCGATACTGTACCCTGAATCGGCTTCGCTAGCTGTGCATGTCAGTCCAGTGACGTCTCAACTATGTAGTGCAGCACTAAAAACGTAAAACCACATGTGTAATTGAGAGCAATTTTATGGAGTTCTTGGTGAGATGTTCAATCGCGTGGCTTGAGCCGCCATTTTGAAAAAGACGTTGAGCGGCTTGCTCATCGAAGATTGTTTCCCGTGTATTTTTGGGACAAAACCCTTAGTGTACTCACGTTATCAAACGTATTTACAAGCAGAGTTATGTGATAGGAAGTGATCTCCTGTTTAGTTTATTTTCAATGCAACAGTGGCCTCAATTGGCATAGTTCTGTGCTCTATAAATACTTGCTGAAGAAACCATGTTTGTGTGTGGCTGCTTCTTGCCAGCTAGGCTGGCGTGATATTCAAATATAGCACTCAGCACAATGTCGTGGACCCAAAAATGTTTCTTATGCTGGGACTTAAAAGTTATTATGCATGTATAATCCATCAGACATGTATAATCTAAAATCTCCCTTTCAACTTCTGCTCCACTTTCTCATGCATTCTCCTCCATTTCTAAACCAGTGCTCAATGGTGACCGAAAAACACCCCAATTACAGGCAGGGCCACCACCGGTGAACAAAATGTACTTAAGGTTCGCAACACCCTCTAACGTATTGAAAAGGTCTATTATGACAGTACTTAGCAAAGTACATTTTGGTTGCGGAGCCTCAGGAATTGGATGCCATGGCATGGGTAGGCCTAGTGTGTCTATGAATGCACTTGCATCGACTTGTCACAAAGTGTGAGGATCATTGGGATAATAATTGTGGAGTAATGATGAGGTTTGTAACTTTGCTGCATTTGGTTGATTGGCAGTGGATAGGGAGTACACATGCAAATATTGGAATTGCTGCGCTATCCATTATCGACCATGGTAAGTACCATAGGAATGTGGAACCAAAAGCAAACATTACATTTTCGTGAAAATCATTTTGTGAACATCTGCTGTAATTGATTTATCGAATGAACTAAACACCCATTCATTTGTACATAATTTATTAATCATGCTGGAATAGAAAACCGAGGCTCATGAGGGGTGGTAATTTATTGAGGGTAAGAACAACAAAAAGAAGGGGCATCGTGGTATATCAGATATTCCATGACAGCAAACAAAGCGTTTACTCACAGTAGCCTCGTTTTCACACTTTCTACTATATTATAATACGTTTCACACCAAATTAAAAGATCTATTTGGCTAAAACTGTTGGTACTCCCATGCATGCTTTAAATGCGGAAATGAGCACCCTGGATGCAAATGCTCATCAAACAATGGATGTGCTGGGGCTAAGGCTGCCAATTTCAACCAACACTCCCCCCCCCAAAAAAAAATCAGACCAGCAGGCAACAAAGCCAGACAAATCTCTGACAATCAACAGCCCACTCTCTTAACACGCGGAACCAAGCATCCTGATCAGATTTGAAGTAAAGGATTGGTTATTAATTGGGTTTCTTGACACAGAATGCACATTCCTTGTAAATGGGTGCAAATTTGGTTTCACTATCTCGTTTTCCAGGTTGTACCCACACCTGCTACAAGCAATTTGGCTTTGGCTCACCAGCATGCCCAGGTTGTTGACTCCATAATCCATAAATAAGTGAGTAAAGGCAAAATCACTGGACGGTTTTATGACCCTCCTTTTTATAATTTTGTGGTAAGTCCCTGAGTAATGGTTCCCCAAAAGAGGCCAGATGAATACAGAATAGGTCACCGTGAGTCTTATCCAGCTACCTCATCTTTAAATGATGGCATTTCAAAAGACTTTACTTCTGTGAAATACACCACCGTACACGCTATTATTGTAGACATCAAAGTTGTGGGACGATCCAGCTATCTGGCTAATACTGACATAAAGGATGCATTCTGGTGTATCCCCTTTCCCCCTGATTTCCACCACTTCATGGGCATAATTTTGCAAGAATCAGATATTTCCTTTATAAAAACTTTTCCATGGGATGTAACTATTGTTGTTCTCTGTTTGAAAGGAGAGGTAAAGCTGTTGAATGGATTGCATGAGAAAACATCCAGATTCATAACATACACCATTTGCGAGATGATTTTTGCATGGTACAGAAAACTGACTAGTGTTGTCGGGGTGCCCTATCAAAACTCCAACCCATGTGCTACATGCTTGGCATTCCCCTCTCAAGAAAAAACATGTGCAGTTCCAATACATGCCTGTCATTTCTTGGCATTGAGTTAGATACTGTTGCCTTGGAGGCTCAGCTGCGTCCTGAATAGATAACAAAATGCTTGGTAAAATAGAGGCTATAATACATCACTGTAAAAAAGTCAGGCTGATAAAAATCCAGTCTGTAGTTGGTCTCCGAAACTTCACATGCTCTGTGGTGCCAGGTAGACATTTTCTTACGGCCTCTCATTGCCCTTCCATAAGGCATTCCACATCAAAGAAACTGTATCAGAATCACAGCTCAACTTCAAGCAGATTTGAAGGTTTGGAAACACTTCCTCAAGTCCTTCAAAGGAAATCATTTTTCACTGATGAAACTTTTTTGGCCTTCCGCAATCTAAAACATTCCACAGATGCATTATCTCTTGGCTTTGCAGGCAATTATGGGAACATTATTGTTATTAAGTTTGACCACTATTCATGAAAAGCTTCATATTGAAGTGTTGAACTATATCCCATCATGGTTGCAGTGCAAATGGATGGACACCTCATGCCAAATCACAGCGTCATGTTCATGTCTGAGAATCTGGCAGTGGTTCATGTGATACAAAAAAAGTCTTCCCCAGACAAGCACCTGATGACACTGGTCAAACCCTTGGTACTAGAAAGTTTAAATAATAAGAGACTTTCCGAGACTTTGCACATTTCTGGGCTAAACAATACTGAAGCTAACCTCCTTTTTCAATTGGAGGGCTATGACTTCAAAATAAACAGGACATGAGAGATCAACCCAGTGCGCAATGAAATACCTGCACATCATAGCACTGATCGATCACATACTGTCCTACCCTTAACAGCAGCTTTGGTACCCACAATGATGGCTGACGGTGGGCAATAATTCAAACTGTGGTTGGTTTTGGGAATTGCAACAGTATAAAGAATTTATATGTATAACACATGAATCATGAAAATGTGATGGCTGAAGGTGAGTAACAATTCATACTGTGGTTAGTGTTGGGCATTGCACAGTATTTCATCTGAATGAATTTTTAGCCACCCCCCCCCCTTAAAAAACGTTCATGTTTAAGATAAATCGTGTTAATGCCATCTCTGGTAAAAAAAAAAGTTGGCCATCTATTGTATAAAATGGTTCCCTGCAATACCTGTTGTGTCTGTTCACTGAGTGACTGCAGCGTTCTGTTCAAACGTAATGACTTCAGAATATGAACTGGGAGATGCATGTGTATTCAATGAATATATCAGAAACTTGGATGCAAAATGAAGGTGAAGCTGAGCACATGGAGTGGTGCCAGGAGGACCCTTAGTCTCGTGGCCTGCATAATGGCCTTGTTACTTGATATTGCGAGTTTCCCTGAGACACAAGAGAAGCACGTGACTTCCAGTCAAGAAGCCAAACAACCAATCTGAAGAGAATCAGTTTGTTTGTTCTAGGTGCAAAATTGTGAGTATGTGTTCAGAGTTTAGTGAAATAAACATGAAAAAATGAGAGCGTCATATCATCTCCATTCACCGACCAAATGGATTAAATCTTGGACTGACATGAAATCTGTCATGAACCGGACTTGCAAACAACACATTCATGATATTGTGCATCCCCAAGTGCAGGCGGTACAGCCTCATCACCTGATGACAGACTCCTTGCTACTGTTACGGTGTCCACCTTTTGAATATTAGCAGAACTCAACAAAGAATGACAACAATGATATAACTTTAACAATAACAATAAATTAACAATCAAAATCAGTACAAAGTAGATAGACTTATCTCCATCGGGATTTCAACAGTCAAGCAGTCTTAGGTAAATCCTAATCCTTGGTGAGTTTATCCACAGATACTGTCCAACAGTTCCAAGTCATATGACAGGTGGCAAATGATCTGGTACAAATCTGACAGAGGTACTTAAAGGTGTGGTGCTGAACCAATCCCATAGAGGTACGGTTTGGTTTCAGTGTGGTACAATATATCAGTCCACTCAAAGACAACATCCACCCTCCACAGGTACAAAGTGTAGAGGGGTAGCTCCACATATACAAGTCAACTTGCTACACTACCCACACTCCAAAGGTACAATGTAAACAATGGCTCACAGTCCCAATGGCTTGATGACACCACACAGCTTCTGTCAGATCCTTCAGAATTCTTTCTTCTCCTCTGCTCAGTCAGAAAAAATATCTGCCTTAGATAAACACAGACAGAGCTCTACTTTGTTCCAGAGTTTTGCAATTAGTCACACATCACAGTGCAATGTGGTTTTTCTGGATCACTTCATATGAATGTAGGTCAGCATTTTAGTTTAATCCACATGTTTACAAGTTACATGTGAGTCACCCACAAACAGGTTAACTCAGTGGCTCTCCAGTGACCCTGCAAAGCAATCATTGAACTCAATGACCCGGAACACACTTAATAAAAACTTTACATCTAGTGGAAGACTCGCGTTTTAATTTGAATGTAGGATGTACCACATATAATCCTCAAGTCGTTGGTAATTTACGTGAAGAGCACCTTCCTTATTTAGCTCATAGGCATGGATTTTGGGTAGGGGAAGTGGACAAAGAGTATTGGATGGACAAGAAACACAGCACCTTAGGCAGAGAAAACAGTGACGACGCACACAAGGAAACAATGGTCTCAATTCATCTGATGGCTGATGGAAAATGACACTCTGTGGTATCGGCAGAGAAGAGTGTGACCTTATCACGGGATTGCAACTTAACCAAGACATCTGGCTGATGGTCGCTTTGAAGGCAAATGTACATTCCTTCCGCATTTCGGGTGTGTATCTTTGTATTTGACACACGCACACACACACACACACACACACACACACACTTTCAACCCCGCGTTATGTAGTGGTCCAGGCCAAGTAGGACCAGCGTGTCATTAAACACTTTTAAAATACATCTTTACTTGATTTACTGCCAGACAGGCATCATATACACATACTTTTTCTTTTGATTTTCTGAAGGGGAAACCTAAAAACTGTAAAAAAAAGAGGTCATGACATGAATGGAGTTTTTTAATATGAATCATGTTTTTTTTTTTTTTTTTTTTACATAAAATCTATATTTCACTTTTATCAGGTAGTCATGTAGTTATTTATATAGTCATGTTCTGTTTATATACCTCGATAAAATAAACATATTTACAGAATTATACAATAAATTTCCCATGTTTTCACTTTCAAGACAGAAGAGGGCATGCAATATTAGATCATTTAAAGTCATGTGCTCACAGTGAGTCAGTTCAGTCATGCAGGTACCGTTCCCAGTTGTACCCTTGCTTTTCAGCCAATGTAAAATGGTAGGTACGCTGACATAGGAAAATTCATATCGCATCTCAGGCAATGTTTTACATTACAGTCTGTGCTCCTAAGCTGCAAAGTGAAAGCTTATTTCCCTACACATGCAAAAAAGAGCTGAATATTTGCCATTGTCAACTGATGCATGCCTCAAGCTGCAACACAATACACGTAACAGAGCTATTTAGCTGACCATGCTTCTGGTTTAGCTAATGATGTATTCACACAATATGCATGTCAAAATATAGCATGGACATACATTGAAAACGAAATGAGGCGATTGGCCCATTATGGTGTCAATGGGAAGAATTACATTCCCCTTGATTATCTGTTGTTGATAATTCAGACGTTACAGCCTATGATAGAGATCGTGGGAACTGTTCATTGAAGACAATGTACCTGTACGTAGGTTCTGTTTGAGCAACGATGCACCAATTGCATTACAAATGGAATTTTAACAGTGCAGACATTAGCAGATATTGCTTAAAAATTTCTCACATAACTGTTGAAACACAAAATTTCAGAATAGGGCAAGATGAGTGGTCATCAAGCAAATAGCTTTTTTCCACGTAACCTACTGTGAGCATCCTTATGGAATATAAATAAGTGTATACAAAAAGACATTTTCAAGAAAAAATTAACTGATAACAATTTAGAAAATCTCCCGATGTACACTCAGTGACACGTTTCTGGTGACTAATGGCTACCTGTGCGGCATAAAACATTAAGAGTATACATTTGCACCACTCCTAAAACCTATATGCCCATCATGGTTTAGTCAGACAAGTCCGATCTTCTTACAGACGCTTGGAACCAGAGGGTGCTCCTTCAAGCACAATGACATACACCTGAACAAGGATATATATATATATATATATATATTTTTATATATATATATATATATATATATATATATATATATATATATATATATATATATATATATATATATATATAACACAAGGTATGAAGCATTGGGACCCCAGGACTGACCTGTCCTTTAATAGTTCTGCCAAAAAACTTGATTAACCAAACATCCAGCAAAATCCGTCGTAATGCGTCTTCTCTATTGTGTTTAGTTTCCTGCTTGGTGGAAAGAAATAAAAGTTTACTCAATGCATACTGTGTTAGATTTACTTTTGCGTCCATATCTGTGACAAACACGCCACTGGTCAAACTGCCCGTCCTTTTCGGGCGATATTTTGCAATGCATTGACTTGCTAAAACAAACATATTTACAGAATTATACAAGAGAAATCCTATGTTTTCACTTTCAAGACAGAAGAGGGCACGCATTGTTAGGTCCTTTGAAGTCATCATGGGCTCACAGTGAGTCTGTTCAGTCAGGGAGGTACTGTTCCCTATTGCGCCCTCATGTTTCAGCCAAAGTAAAATGGTGGCTACGTTGATATTGGAAAATTCATACCGCAACGCAGGCAATGTTTTACGTTTACCTTTTGTGCTCTTAAGCTACAATGTGAAAGCTTATTGCCCTACACACATAAAAACAGTTATCCCTGCCATTGTCAACAGACGCACACCTCAAGCTCCAATTCCACACACACGACACTGCTAATAGCACTGCTATTTGGCTGATCATGCTTCTGTTTTAGCCAATGATGTATTTACACACTATCCATGTCAAAATATTGCATAGACATACGTTGAAAATAAAACGCGGCAATTTGCGCAATATGGTGTCAATTGCAAAATACACTTCCCTGGATCATCTGTTGTTGGTAATTCAGACTTTTCAGCCTATGATGAGATCGCTGGAACTGTACAATATAAACAATATACATGTAAGTAGGTTCTATTTGAGCAACAACGCACCAATTGCATTACAAGTGGAATCTCTCACAGTGCAGAAAGTAGCAGATATTGCTTGAAAACTGCTCACATGACTGTTGAAACACAAAATTTCAGAAAACGACAAGATGAGTGGTCATCAAATAGTTTTTCAGACTGCAAATAAAAAAAATAAAGAGAAGGAAAAAAGATAATATACAACAATAATTAAACTCCAAAACAATTTAAATACACACTGCATTGAACATGGCCGATTGATTAAAAAATCAGACACTGTAGTATATTCGGAATGGAAGCCCTCACATTGACCCCAAAGTGGCAGAATAAACTTTTCTCGGAAATGATGATCATCCATTGAATGAATTTATATTCAAAATTGACACATCTTATCTGTAATGACGTGATCGATTACTCATTTTGAATTGCCCATAATTAATAAAACAAATCAAACTGAACAAAGAAAGAAGTAAATAATTTTTGCAACGAAATCACGACACTATATGCACCCAACTAACCTAAAAAACAACAGTATTCAATCTGAAGTTTCCTCTACCCAAATACAATATGAAAATAGTGAATTCCATAACATTTTAGGAACTTAATATAAGATAACGAATCTCAACATACGTACATTAAATGGTTGTTTCACAGATATAACAAATTCTAACCCATTCCAGTTGAAATAGCAAATTTCCACAAACGATTCCCGATACCTGTAATATTTCCACCTAAAATACTTTAAAATTCCTTATGGAATAGGAACAAGTGTATGCATAAAGGTATTTTCAAGAAAAATGTAACAGAACATTTATCAAAAAACGCTGATGTGTTCAGTAATGCGTTTCTGGTGACTAATAGCTATCTGTGTGCCATAAAACTTTGAAAGTAAAATTTTTCACCACTTCCAAAACCTATATCGCAATTATACTTTATTCAGACATTTTCTAGTTTTCGCGTTGAAGTCCGACCATCTCCAAGATGTTTTAATGTATTACTGTCTTGTAAATTTCCGCCCATTTCATATATCTAGTCCGCTAGAGCTTACATCCAGCTCATAGCTCATGGTTCTAAAATGTTAAACTGCACAATATGTGCATATCTTAAAAAAAAAAAAAAACCTGTTTGGAAACATTGCCAAAATATTGAATACAAATACTCTTTCAATGCCAGCTGCAACCAAATTCATACTACTACTAGAACGAGCTCCTCTGAATTATAATCATAGATGCTAGATGCATTTAATTTTATTGAAGTACCAGAAAGCCTGTAGTAAAACAAATATAATTGTCCATGAGAACAGCTTTCCTCGGCGCATTGCGCCTATAGCGGGCCGAAAAAAAATTATTGGCGCAGTCCAAAAGTTGTAAGCTCAGTTCAAACCTGCCATGGAAAGAGATAAATCTTACATGAGGTCCTTACTTTTGCACCATATGCAGTGTTTTAAACGTGTGTCGCGTGCATGTCTGCCGCAATGATCATGCTGTTATAGATATGAAGGACATGTCTATGGACGTCTCTGTTGATAGGCTCATATAAAGAAATACTGAAGCCTTTGTTTGATAAGTATATAAAGCCTTGATTTATTCTTATCGTTAGATGTAAAGTTTGAGTGAATACAGATATTGTCACAATATACGTGAATACCACGAACTCAATAAGTCTGCTTGGTGGATGCCACTTGCTACAGGCTGTCCATCAGGCAGGTTACAACTTCCTCTTTACTGCTGGGAAACGAACACACACTTACGATATGCCCTTGTCAAAATGTAAGTATTCATAGAAAAGTGACCTCCTACACTTACCCAGGACTCGATCGAAGCGCTTTTTAGATGTGCTCTCACCCGATTCGTCCCTGCCACAAATGTTACATCTCAGCCAATTCACACAAACATGCGATGGCGTCGGGTCGTTGTTAAACAATTTTTCATATAACAAAGATGGCACCAGACTTTAATTTGTTCAACAGGTAGCGCTGCGAGTTTATTCTATTTCTTTTACGATTTTTTGTGTGTTTTTGTTATTTCGACTTGTCCTCAACTATCACTCAGATTCTTCGAAACTGACATGTTGGCATATATCTTGTTGAAAGTGGATTCTGTAAATGTTCATTACAGAAAAAAGTCTGTAAATGTTCGTTACTTTTCATAACTGTTCATTACTTTTCAGTACGAAAATGACTAGTGTCTGAGTTGAGTCTAATGTTACAAAAGGTGCTCCTGAAAGTTCCGGAAAACGTACCTAGCCTAAGGATCAAGCAAAGTTGTTCAGTAGGTGTGATATGGTGGATTCCTGATTTTTAATGTTTCAAGCAATGTTGTTCCGAAGCTGAGATCTGGCAGATCCCTGTATTTTTGTGTGTGTGTTCCTGTATTGTGTGTGTTTGTGTGTGTGTGTGCTTGGGTTTTTTTTGTTTTTTTTGTTGATTTTTTTTGTTTTGTTTATTTGTTTTGTTTTAGACAAGGTCAATTAAATGAGATTACAACTGCTTTTCACATTTCCTACTTTTTCTCCTAAACAGGCAGATTCGTATCAGCCTTGGTCAGGATGTAACTTGCAGGGGTCTCGACTGAATGTCTTCAGACGGCCACGTTCAAATGACTTTTCGATTTTTTTAGATACTTTGCACTTTGTGTAAAATCTGGAAGAAAGAAACCTCTTCTCGCAAAAATGTACTGGGTAATTTGGTTCAAAATTACAAAAGAACCCTACTGGTTACCACAGCTTTCTTTCTTTCTTTCTTTCTTTTTTTCTTTCTTTCTTTCTTTCTTTCTTTCTTTTTTCCTTTCTTTCTTTCTTTCTTTCTTTCTTAAAATTAAATGTCGGACATCTTCCTCCTTTTTTGCTTCAAATCCACAACTCAGATTTTGTTCAGATATGCTAGAGATGTACCCTGTGGAACGGTCAGATGACGTTGTTAATTACACATGTATGTAGGTGGTGATGCTCTTGTTCGAGGAAGTTTTAACGAGTTTTTGTTCAATTCTGGTATTTGTCGATCAATGTATACAATCCTATTGATTAAAATGGAGCATAATCTGGATTGTTATTCATATATTCACGTTCTCGCCGCAAACGTCAGATGCATTCACTTGAACGTTTATACAGATAACCGTCGGCTGGGTCTCTACTGAATATCTTTAAGTAGTGTCACTCTGATTACTATTTGAGTTTCTTACAGATGACCGTCGGCTAGGTCTCTACTGAGTATCTTTAAGTAGTGGCACTCTGATTACTATTTGAGTTTCTATGATTTTGAACTTGTTCACGTGTTAAGCAAAAACTTCAAAAAATATTTGCTAAACTTGTGTGTGTAATTACTTCTAAACTGCATAAAAACCGGTTGCTCACAAGACACACTGGTCTACAAAATTTAATTGGATGCGCTACTGGGTCATACCAAAAATACATATAGTGCAGTTATGCACGCACACATGAAACAATTTTGCTGAAAGTGCATGTCTGTAAGCATTACTGGAAAAGGCACACTGCACCTCGCATTTTTTGTTCCCAAGAAAAACAGTTCATCTCAATATTGTACAGGGCATAAAACCATACAGTGTAAGATATCACAAAAACATTGGTTGTCTTCCACCCGAATCATGGCAAAAATATAAAAATTTTGAATGATTTACAGGACTCGAAGCCATGGAAGACAATGGAAGAAGAAAAGCCCGGTTGACTTTCCATCCGAATCATCCAAATCACATAAGGGTTTCCGAGAAAGGAAAGCTCGCTAATCGTGTTTATGGACGATCGTCTGGGTTGTTATTCTTCAACAGACCAATTGCTCTCAACGAGTGTTTTTATTTGGGTTTTCATCTACTGGAAAACTGGGGTTTGAGTGTGTATGTAGGATATACCACAAATAATCCTCGAGACGTCGAAAACTCAGATGAAGAGGACCTTCCTGATTTAGCTAATACGCCTGGATTTGGAGTAGTTAAAGTGGACCTAGAATATTTGATGGACAAGAAATGCAGCGATTCAGGCAGAGACAAGGCATACAAGAGAACAAAGTTAAGGGTCGCAATCCATCTGACGACTGATGGAAGAATGACACTCGGTGGTATCGGCAGAGAAGAGTGTGACCTTATCACGAGATTGCCACTAAACCAAGACGTCTGGCTAAAAGTCGTTTTGACGTCAGATGTAGATTGCATCCGCATTCTGGGTACGTATTTTTCTATTGCACACACACACACACAAACACACACACACACACACACACACACACACACACACACATACATATTTAGCCCATCTTGTAGAAGTGGCCCAGGTCAAGTAGGAGCAGTGTGTCATTAAGAACGATGAAAATACCCTTTAGTTCATTTACTGCCAGACAGGTATAATATACACATACTTTTTCATTTGATTTTCTGAAGGCTGCCCTTTTCTGTGGCCCGTATAATATTAGTGTCTGCTACAGGAGGTCGCATATTTTGTGTGTGTGTGTGCGTGTGTGTGTGTATTGCCGACAGAATCGCGCGCACTTGATCTGGGCACATCAATCAATTTTGCTTGCAAAAGATCCCATCGATGATCATGGTAGCATTTGCTTAATCATAAAAAAATGCAATTTGCTTTATTGGTTAATAGATCGGCAATACACATATGCAACAACAAAAAGCACGACCTCCCGTAGCAGAAGCCAACATCATACGGGCCACATCGAAGGGCAGGCAAATAGGTCGCAATGTATTGCAATACATTCCAGAAAAGGACAGGTAGTAAGATGAATGGTGTGCTTGTCACAGGTATCGATGCAAAAACACATTTTACACAGTGTGCATTAAGTAAACTTTTATTTCTTTCCACCACAAAGGTAGCTAAACACAACGAGAGAAGACGCATTAGGGTAGATTTTGCTGAAAGTTTGGGGAATTAAGTTTTCTGACTACATTTTAAAAGGGCAGGTCAGTCCGAGAGCTCCAATCCTTCATACCCTGTATATATATATATATATATATATACATATATATATATATATATATATATATATATATATATATATATATATATATATATATATATATATATGTATATATATAGACACACACACACACACACACACATATATATATATATATATATATATACAGGGTATGAAGTATTGGAGCTCTCGGACTGACCTGCCCTTTCAAAATGTAGTCAGAAAACAAAGATAAGTTCTATATTATTTTTTGGATTTTGGCAGTGGAAAGGATTTCCAAGTAAAAAAATTGGGGCAGTGACAAAAGGTGCATGGTTTGAAAAGAAGATACCACTTGGTTTTGGGATGTACTCTGAAAGCCTTAAAAAACCCCTGCCGCTAAGTGATTGGAATTTACAATGTACAGTTAAGCCCGCCTGAAACTTAACAACCAAATGCATTTTTTGTGTTGGAAAGTGTTGTACTGGTGTGTGTAAACGTTGTAAAAGGTTTGCAAAAGGTTGCCAAAGCGCTTGTAAAAGGCTGACAAAGGTTTTAAATGGTTGAAAAAGATGCAAACCATTTCAACATTTTCACCACTAAGGTTGAGAAAGTGTGTGAAATGGTTGTCGACCATGAGAGAAAGGTTTAAAAGGGTTTAAAAAGGGTTTTAATGCAATAAGAGGAAATGGTTAGGAAAGTGTTTGAAAAATGGTTGCCTTTTACTCAAATGGTTGGAAAAAGGTTGCAAAAGGTTGATGCGTTTGGTGACTGTTAAGTTTAACGTGGGCTTAACTGTAGGTTTTCAGAAAGTACCCCAATAATGTGTGGTATCTCCTATTAGTAAACATTGACTTCCAGCAGTGAATGCCACTGTGCTGACGGCTTACTGGATTAAAATGGGGACGTAGGCGGGAAACTGATCCTGCTTTTCCAGTCTGAACTCATCCGCCATGGTGAAGCAATGTTGTACATGTAACTGCACAAGCAACCGGAGCAAAAGATTTAGTTTATTTGCCTTTCCATAGGATGCAAGACGAAGGCCTTTGTGGCAAAGAAAGTGCATATTACCGGGAGAAACTTTGCTCTTTTTCGTACATTTGACAAGTGACATGTTTGACAAGACGATTTAAATCATGATAGTGTACCTATAATATTCACAAAGGCTCAAGATGAACCGGCAACCAAGGCCCATCCAATTCTAATCCCGTAATACAGCCAGCAGATCGAGCATGCAGAAAAACCACAGACAAGTCAGTTGAATTTAAAATCATAAGCAGGCTTAAGTTTTATTCTATTTTTTGTTATTATTTTCAACATCTGTCACTATTTTTCACATTTTCTAGGCACACAAGTGGTGTCAAGAGGAATTCTGAAGGTAAATACCGAAATACACAGGCACTTGATCACAGGTTGAATACACATTAACCCCACAGCGGGAGGTGCTACTGTTTTGCCTGTCTTGGCGTGCAGTGTATACTCTCGTATTGGCAATCGTGCAAGATGGCCTGACCTCAGTATTTTAAACATATTTTTATTGCAAAAGAAAAGAAAAGAATAAAAAAGCGATTGAGAACAGGCATTATCGCCATGATCAGTGAGGGGCACGGACTCAGTCCCAATTACACTGGCAAAGCTCATTTTTGTTGTAGCTCCTCCCAGCAAGGCTAGATTTTTCTGTCCTTCTCCCTTCTTAATCTTACATCTTTTCCCTCTTTCTTAGTTGTTACCTTTACAGGAAAGGATCGACTAAAATGAGATTCAACTCATCTGCGTTGCTATTGATCATGCTTTCTCTATCGCCATCTTCCATTGTATCACATTGTCCCTTCCATGACGTCACGACCCAGAGCCTCCTTGATGTCCAAAAAGGCGCTAAATTGTCAACTTCGGGTACGTCATAGGCATCAAAATTCTTCAAAAAATTAAGTTATTTTCCTCTTTGAAGATGGCATTTTTTCACAAAGTGCTTTAACACTCCAAGTGCTTCACTTTGAACAAAAAATTAATCTTTTAGTGTTTTGAAAACTTCAAGCCTGGTGTGTTAAAAATGCAGAGCAATTCTACGCACATGTGTCCACTTTACATTTTGGCGTGGAGCCAGCAATGAAACAGCAGTGCTTGTAGTGCTGAAAGTATGAGCAATTTTTGTTCGGATGAAGAGGACAGTTTTGACTCAATTAGTGCTAATTTTTTATTTGTAAAAAAGGTTTGCACTATAAGGGTAACCTGGTATGTGTGATGCTCAACTTCATTGTTATATGTAGATGATCAGTCAGTTAATGACAAAATAGTCTTAGCAAATAGTTTTAATACCTTTTTTACAAACATGGTGGGACCTTGCCAAGAAAAAAATACCGAAAAAAACCCAAAAACATAAGAAAAAAAGCCCACAACCGCTCCCCCCCAAAAAAAAACATAAAAAAACCTGGCCTTACTTTGAAAATTATTTGGTATAGAATGATCAATACAAATTTGAATTTAAATCAGTAACAAAGGAGCTGGTAAAAAAAGATCATAGATAAAGTGAAACCTAAAACTAGTCAAGGTCGTTATGATATCTTAGCTAAGCTTCTCAAAGAACTAAAAAAAGCACCGCTAATGCCCGTCACTACATTTATAAACCAAAATCAAAAGCTGGTTAGTTGCGAGAAAACAATTCCACTGAACACAAAGGATGGTAACAAATATTTTTTTCAAAGTACCATTCTGTGTCAATGCTACAAGCTACCTCCAAATTTTCGAAAAGGTTACGTTTTCACAACTGTTTCAGTACTTCCATTATTAAAGCTTTTATATTCAGGGCAATATATATATATATATATATATATATATATATATATATATATATATATATATATATATATATATATATATATATGTGTGTGTGTGTGTGTGTGTGTGTGTTTGTTCAAATATATGTATACATATATATTGTATGCATTATATGGTAAAAATAAAAGTGAGTCAGAATCTTGATCTGATGTAAGCGGGTTATATTGACTCTATATGCCAGATCAATGACAATGTTACGGCTGCTATATGGGCACTGTAGTTTCACAACAATGGTCCTGAAAACTTGTGCGAAAAGGAAGAGACCGAGAATGACGACGAAAACTTTACAAAGCCCTGCTTATGTCTGTTTCCTTGATTAGCTGATTAGGATTTCAGGTCACCTTCGCCAATTAGTGGCGACTGTGATATGTTTGTCACCCGTTCAGGTTTTTTGTTTTTGTTTTTTTACAGTAAGGTGTTTCTGGTTGTTGAGTACAGTTCAACTAAAATGACACTGTGGCCTATGTTGGGACATCTTGTGTCGGGTGTGACTTTTTCTTTAAGTGAAGCTGGGTACAGAAACTGTCCTGAACCTCTACCAAAGTTGGCACCAGACATTAATTTATTCAAAAGGTGGCGCTGGGAGTTTGTTCTATTTCTTTTACGATTTCCTATGTTTTTGTTATTTCGACTTGTCCTCAACTGTCACGCTGATTGTTTCGAAACTGACACATTGGCGCACATCTTGGCAAAAGTGGATTCTCTAAATTTTCACTACTTTTTATAACCTTTCATTACTTTTCAGTCTGAAAGTGACTTGTGTCTGGGTTATATCTTATGTTACAAGAAGTGTTGCTGGACTTAAACAAAAGTGACTTTGATGTTATTCTTACGAACACAGGACCACGTAAGTCGGCACATGCAGTCAGGTCAGCACACAATTGTCACAGTCCCCTTGTTTCTGTATTCAAAGATTTTATGTGTGCTTTCACTATACATTGACTTCTCCAAAACTATCATGTAGATTGTGCTGAGAGTCCCGGACAACGTACCTGGCCAAAGGATCAACCAAGGTTGTCTCCCAGATGTGATATGGCGGATCCCTGATTTTAAACTTTTTTTTCTGTTTCTCACAAGGTCAATCAACAATTGTTTTTCGCATTTTTGACTTTTTCGCCGAAACCGAGTTGCAGATTCGTATCAGACTTGGTAAGGATGGAACTTGGAGGGTCCTGACGGAATGTCTTCAAACACCACCGTTCATATGACCTTTCGATTTTTAAGAATTTTTTTTTTTCCTTTAATGAAAATCTGAAAAATAAAAACGCTTTTTTATAAAGTGCTCGGTCATTTGGTTCAGAATTGCAAACGTGCCCCACAGGATAACACAGCCTGCTGTTTTCTCTTTTTCCTTTCTTTCTTACCTCCTTTTTATGTTTTTCTTTCTTTCCTTCTTTCTTTCGTAACAATTTTAACTTTTTAAAAATCAAATGTCACCATGTATTGCTCCAAATCTACAACTCAGATTTTGTTCATCAATCGTAGAGAATTATTTTTCGAAACGATCATATGACGTTGTTAACCATACATGTAAGTAGATGGGGATGCCCTTGTTCAATGAAGTTTTAAAGCACATTTCAATGCGGGTACCTGGCGATTAACATGTACTTTCTGTTTGGTATAATAAAACACAATCTGGATTGTAATTCATATATTCACCTTCTCTTCCGCAACTGGAAGCCACATCCACGTCAAACTTTGTACAGATGACCGTCGGCTGGGTCCCTACATAGTATCTTGAAGTGGTGAAACTCTGATGGTTGTTGCCGTTTTTATAATTTTTAACTTGTTCACGTTTTTAGCGAAATCCTAAATAAATATTCACTAAACCTGCGTGGCCAATGACTTGAAAACTGCAAAAGAACACTTCTGGGTATCCTTAGACCAAGGTCGGATTTTTATCATTGGTTCAATTTCAATGTAACTTAGAATGGGCATTCACACGACCCACTGGTGCACGGTACTAAGTAGAAAGTGTTTGACTGCAATCGTCACACACACACACACACACACACACACACACACACACACACACACACACACACACACACACACACACACACACACACACACACTAAACAGTTCAGTTATGCCTGCACACTTTATACATTTATGCTTCAAGTGTGCTACGGGAAACATTACTGCAAAAGGCACACTTGACCTGGCACTTCTTGTCCCCGATGAAAAACATTTTTCATCTCAATATTTTACAGGGCATGAAACCATAGAGGGCAAGATATCACAAGAACATTGGTTATCCTTCCACCCAAATCATGGCAAAAGTATAAAAATTGGATCGGATGGAAGGCACGCCAGACGTGTTCGTAGTTTTTGTCACGGCATCTCATTTGTCAAAAGCCCACTTGCAGTCAATGAGGCTGTTCATATAAAGTGCTGCCTGAACAATGTATGGGGTGGTGGCTTATGTGTGGGGTGTACTATACATGATCCTGCAATGATTGAAGAACTACCAAGACAGAGTATTCCTAGCTTAGCTGACAAGCCAGGATTTTGGGTAAAACAATTGGATATATTGCCATGGATGTACAAAAGAGGCTCGTGCCCGCCGCCTGATGACAGAGACACTGACAGTAGTGATACCGAGGATGAACACAGCGATACAGACAGTCTAGGTAGCGATACTGACTATGAAAGCAGCTACGTAGAGAGCAGCGATACTGATAGTGATATGGAGCGTAAAAAGCCCAATTACATGCAAAACGCGGAAGTGAAAATTAGGTTCTATCTCACAACTGACGGAAGGATCGTGTATGGCCCTGACCGTCGCGAAACACAAAACCTTTTTACTGGCTTGCCTGCAAAAGAGAAGTTTTGGCTACTGCTCGATTTGTTTGGAAAAGCAAATTTTGTTGGTATTTGGGGTGAGTATAATTACTTTACTTTTATTTCCGGGTTTTAGCTGGTCCTTGGACTGACATAACCGATTACAAAAGGTGTCGTAAATAATGTACACATTATTCAACTCCTCCAGTATCATGACTAATAGATCCTTTGTGCTATATGTGTAAGCAGATAAAAGAAACGTTTTTGAAAACATAGTACATGTGTGCATTTCACGTTTAAATCGGATTATGAATGAGTTTGCGTACTCAATGTAAACAAAACGATTCATTATGAGAACGTGCAATTTCCATACATACTCCTTTGACCTATTAGAATATCAAAACTGACCAAATGTTCTGGACTTACGCCAATAAGTCCGGCAGCAAACTAAACATGTCAAACCGTTTACAACTCCATGCTTTTATGTACTTAGTCTTTCATTTATGAAATGCTTATATGTATACGGAATTAATCCATGTAAAAAATTAGGAAGAAGTTTCCATGAATGCATTTATTTAGCCCTATGCCTATGGGAAGTGACGATAGAAAATGAGCCTGCTTGCATAGACTACACCGAATGTCCAAAGTTGTTCAGGCCTACTTGTATGGTTACAGATAATGTACTAAGAGGCCTTAACACTTTTTTAATTTCTTAATACTTGCAATACGTAAATATCGAAGCTAACATTTACTTTACATCACTACCATTTGCATGATTAGTATATGGACAGTATAATGGATTTTTGGGTCGCTTGTATGATAGCGGTCACTTATGACCTGAATATAGGTCTTCAAGATCATTACACGCACACCACACCCACACCCACCCACCCATACAAACATACATACATACATGCATATATATATATATATATATATATATATATATATATATATATATATATATATATATATATATATATATATATATATATATATATATATATACATACACATATTCATTTGTATCGGTCGATTGTATGTATATGGTGATTCAATAAAAAGATTCCTGATTCCTGATTCCATGTTATGAGTAACTAGCTTTACTCAGCTCGGCTCAGGTGAGCTGTTGACCCGGGCCATTATATTCTTCGAAACTATTAGCATGTTGGCACTTGAACGAAAGATTTTTCCCCCCAAAAACGTGTTTCTAGAATTCGTAACATATTTAAGAACAGGTCGTCTTAAGCAGTTTGATCTTGATATATTCAAAGTATATTTTAACGAGCAATCAAAAGATCCACCTGCCTGAATCCTTTATTCAATGTCTGTTTCCTTCATAAAATAGGAACCCTGGTAGGAAAAATAATCAGTTGTTGTTTCAGTTGCTCCACGGTTTCAAAATGGCGGGCAATCAATATTAACAGCATTATCAGCGAACTGTAGTGGTGTTAGATCGAAAACAGTCAATGAGTAGTGATGGTATATTCAGGTCTCTTTTCCTTGTGGTTGAAGTGGCTGGTGCTCGATTTACTGTGTTCACGGTCTCAAACAACTCGCAATATTTGTGATTGGAATTAAAACACTCTTTTTTCCAAGATCTACTCATTGATATTTGAAAACTAGCATGCTGGTAAAACAGCTGACACTATTTTGAGCCTCCATTCTTTGAAAAAAATTAGGCAGCCAAATTTAGAATGACCCGCTCAGAAACCAGAGTCAAGCAATAACATTTTCATACATAACTGTTACATTCCTTATGTTCCTTTTTTATCGATACTTAGCACTTCTCTATTTAGGTTTTTAACTGCATTGTCCCACATTCAAATTCCTCACAACCAATGTCCTCAGCAGAACAATTTTTCATTATCTGAACATCAATTATTTTAATTTTTTTATTATCTGAACATCAATTATTTCACTACGGTACCCATTAAAAGCAGACGGTTCTAAAGAAATACACTTTAAAACCAGTGTCGCACACTTGTATTTTAGATGCAAGGCACACAGATGATTGTGAATTCAAACATATACTGAGTTCATGTAATTTTGCAACCATTTTTTAGCAAATTTTAAACTAATGGTTGGTCCCTGTATTTGCAATCATCACAGGGAAGCCAGTAAGTGGATGTGCGACTTCAAATCAAATAAAAAGACGTCATCATCAGGAAGAACATGAAGACACAGGTGACAAGACAGACCATTTACACGTAAGTTTAACTGTCTTCCATAGGCATATATTCCCGATCAGATCCACTGAAATGTGATAGAGCCGTATTAACCAAGCATGCCATGCAACACATGCATGCATAAGTTTTACCATCTGCCAGTACATGGAAGAACCAAGCCAGGCAGTATACAATGTTATCAGACAGAGTAACATCATGTAAATTTTATCCTCACCAAGGCATGTCACACTGTTTCATTAATTAGGGCATGTTACAAAAAGGTATCCAAAGAGGTTTTCACATTAACAGGTCGAACGTTTTACCTTCATTGATAATGTTAAGGCATAGACAGGTTAGATTCTTAGGTTGGCTATTGGATTGGATAAGGTCCTCAATCATTTTATGAAACTGGGTTACATCACCATTTTTAATGAGAGAGTGAGACTTTGCACTGTGTCTTGAGTTAGATGATGAAATGTAACGGGCATTTGGCGCAGTTGGCATGTGCGTTTCTAACTTTCGGCCAGGTGATTGGTGCCGAAGGTTTCTGATTCAAGGCATGGCCGTTCCGTGGTCAGAAAACATAATATATTTTCGATGCTCCTTTGATGCTGGTGGACCTACATATGTACAATCCCCGATCTGGGACAACTAGAATAGTTGTACTGCATAAATTAAAATCAATTTGGCCATGTCGATTATGTAAATCATGCATACCAGCCCCCATTGAACCTTTTTTTTAAAGGATATACTTCTGCTTAGCAGAGGTGTCGACAAAATAGCCCATAAAACAAAGTAAATAAAAAATCAGTCCAACAAAGTATATATTTTTCAAAAGTACACCAAGTGGAAAATTGTGTATTTTTAGTGTCATTGTGTTACTTGTTTTGTGTTTTAACAGCAATTGTGCAAGTGAATGTATTTTTTTCATCTTTGCAATTTAATTAACCGATCCGCTCTCTACGTTTGATGTAATTTAATCCCCGAGGGGTTTCCTTGCCCAGCTTAAATCGTATTTAAAATTTGTCTCAGCTTATACTATGTAATGTCCATTTGCACAGTCTCTACAGTGGTAACTTATATTCTCTGTATAATTACGTATATTGATTTCAGCACATAAAGCAATACAATACAATAAATTAGGGGATTGTGGTTTGAGACCCTGCAGTTCAATGGTCACGACCCCATAACATTTACTGAAACATGTTATAACAATGAATCTGGTGACGCATGCTTTATTAATATTTGATCGAAACACTTGAGTACCATATAAGTTATGTCAGAAAACCGACCACGGACATCTATGTTTTTTCCGTACTCATTAATGCTACAAGACTCGGTCAGATTTAATGGAAATTCTAGGCTGAGCCTTGCGACAAAGCCAGCTTTGACAACGATACTTTCTCATTCGAGTTCTATGTCTCTGCCGTGATAGTATAGCAGGCACATTTAAGACATCAAATGGTACCCTAATGAACATGACAATCGAAGTCGTTTCCTGTGAATTACTTTAAGTTGCTGTTTTTGTAGGTGTAGAGCTGTTTGTTAACAATTATTGGAGACAAAATTGACCCGTCATATCAGCCAATCTTGACCGAATCGCCGACCCAATGATTTTAATTGAGTGTCTTATCTTGAGCTGATTGCTTCTGCACCGATCAATTCGTACAGACATTTTGGCCTGATCTTTGATGGCTATGTTGTTTTGATTCTCAAATTTAAATAGAACGATGTGACTGGCTTAAACCTTCAGTTGGGTGTAATTGCTTTGAGTGTGAATTGTTTTATAGCAAATGCCTAAATTATGATGTATGGATATGCATAAGAAACCATGGCATTGTGCCGTTTAATGATTAATTCATATGTATTGTGATTCGTTAAAATGTCATTGCAGGCATGCAATCCAGAACCTGTGTTTTTTGCTGAACTCACAAAAGCAGTTCAGGTAAGACCCTTCAATTTCTTATTTAGACTAGGGGTCCTGTACAGCGCGCACACACACACACACACACACACACACACACACACACACACACACACACACACACACACACACACACACACACACACACACACACACACACACACACACACACACAAAACTTTTCAAACTTTCCAATTCTGGAATACTTTCTGACACAGAAGTGCAATACCGTGACCCCTGTCTTTTGAGGCCGCTCCAAATGCAACGGAAATATGGCCTTGTAAAATGTTTGGTCACCTATGGGGAGGGGGATGTGTATTGTGAATGCCACATTTGCTGCATGGAAAGACGTCCTGTGTAGCGATAGCCTACCATCTTACGAGAAAGGAATGACAATACAATATAGGTATATAATATTTTATCGTGCCGTTTACAATTGTTTTATGTGTATCGAAATGCGTAATTGTACTCTATCAAATTTTGAATTGACATTTTTTTAAAAATTCCATTTGTTGTTCTTTGATTGTATTTTTCTGAGTACATATCTGTAAGATGTGAAAGAAATCCACAATAACAGTCTTATGATTAACATGTTGCATAAAATTAGAACCCCAAAAAGGTCTTTTGGTTACGTTTTCTTTTCATTATACTTTCTTAAATTATGAATTTATCCAACATAGCATTAATGCACATATTATGGCTCACTGATTTGTGTGCAATCTATTGTCTCTGTGAGGAATTACTGAAAATGCCATGTGTGACAGACTGTGAACGCGAGGAGATAAACCTGCACTGTTGGAGCTAAAGGATTACACATTACCAAGGGAGCAATGGAAGTATACTTGATGAATATACAAAACAGATTACCATAGAAGTAAGGGGAAAAATCTAAAGGTCTGGTGAAGCTGGTCAAACATGGGTACATGTAAAGGCATTCTATCGCCCATCGCTATCTATTTCTATGTTTTTATTTTCTTTGTTCAGTTTTGATAACAAACTCCCAGTACATTTAACGTATTGAAGCTGCATTTTTTGTTGTTGGTGTGTTTGTTTGTTTGTTAGTTTTTGTTGGGTGGGGTGCTTTTGTGTGTGTGTGTGTGTGTGTGTGTGTGTGTGTGTGTGTGTGTGTGTTTCTATCGTTTTTTTTTTATTTTGCAAAGAATGGCAGAAAATCCGATTTTAGCATTAACCCTCTCCTCCACTTTCTAAGTTTTCTCGGATTTTTGGGAAGGATTTTGCTTTTTAACAACCCCTTAGTCCCGAGTAGAAGACAAAATCCGTCTTCTGGCACTGTTTTGTGTCGTTTGATACTGGGGACACTTCTGATGTCACATATGTCAACCATAATGGATATCTGTCAATCATAAACGATGGGCAGTTGTCAAAGAGAGATTTATACTTCTCCATTGAATATACAACGTCAATCAAGAGGTATATGGTAAAATAAGGGCTGTAACTGCCATAGATCTGCGCATGCTTCTCCTGCCCCATACATAACTTAAAGGCGCAAACCAGATAGTATGCACACGTCTGTGCATACCTCTGGGTCAGGCTATGGGTTAAATCTGGTATACGAGACATGCATATAAATTTCTCGCCACAAAGCACGGGGTCACGCCTGTCAATGACGGAGATCACACTGACATATCACTGTCGCAGGCAGATACATACCCCTTTCATACAACATTAGTGCCTTTTGCATAAATTTGAGATTACAAATACCAAAGTCAAATCATTAAGGGCTTCCTAAATTGGTTCCAAAAATAAACTTCCGTCTGCCTGTGCTAAGTATTCCTTATTTCCAAATAATTAGAGATCCCCCCCCCCCGAAAGTGACCCGTATCTCGCCAGGCGAGACTATGGTTACTAAGACAACCAGGAGTGCAGCTGCAGCGGGAAATTAATATGCAAGCCTCGTATTGTCGATTTTCATGTCACTTCTTGTTATTTAGGGTGTCAAGACAATAAAGACTACAGTTGGCAAGATGACTGCGAATCGTATGGACAGCAATCTTTGGACATGTGGCTGTACACACTGTTCCTACTTAATCCTCAATTAAGTCACACTCGAAAGGAAAAAGATCATCACTCAGAAGTCTGCTTAAATCACCCTCTTAAAGGGGCCCTGCTCTGAAAGAGACCACCATTATTAACACAAATATTTTTTTTTTTTTTTTGTGACGGAATATAACAAGTACGGGGAGAAAGGTGGACCAAGAACCTTTCCAACTCACCACTAGAGCCTAAAGTACATCTCAGCCGTACAAAACCATACTGTTACTAAAACTTGGTAAAGACAGTGATCCTAGTTATCGGTATTCATAGCTACATAATAAGCCATACAAGTCGTCACATGAAAATTTGGCGTGAATGACCGTTGACTGGACTGACAAGAATTTTCACCTGCCGTACAGTCGATGCAAGTACACTTTCCTTTTCCAAGTAGAAAATTCGCTGCAGGTGTGTACCTTCGGCCGGAGCTGGTTGTTTTGGCTAGAATCCCATTCAATATTGCCGTATACATGGGTAGAATATAATCCTTGCCTAATCACACTAGAAAGAAGAAAGACTGTCACCCGAGGGTCTGTTTACAGCTGCAGTTTCTTAAAAAAAAATAAAACATACAAATAAAACAACAACAAAAAAAACAAAACAAAAAAACCCCAAAAAACAAAAAACAAAAAAAAAACAAAGCAACAAAAAAAAAAAAAAAAAAAAAAAAAGAAAACAAACCAAAGAAAGAAAAGAAAACAAAAAACACTGCACTTAAAGAGAACGCTACATTCAACGTATACAGGAATAAATGCCGTACGCAAATCTACTGAAAGTCATGGAAAAAAGACAAACATAGAACATAATACGACTTATGCAAGAATTTCCCGCCACAAATACATGCTTGATTGCTCAGTCTCGCTGGGCAAGATAAGGTACCTGTTGGGTCAAACGGGATATTATTAATATTTTGGAAATAAGTAATACGTATTAAAGGCAGATGGAAAATGTTCTTATATATGGCTCAGGAAGTACTAGATGAATACCAGTTTGGCATTTGTGAATTTAATTTTCTCAAAAAACGCTTGTTTTGTGGAAAATGACAATGTGTCTCTGTGTGTGACAGTGATGTGACCCACACGCCCTTCGTCATCACCTGGTGTCAAACCCGTGTTATGTGGCGGGAAATCAATATACGTGCATTGTATTTGAGTGAGAGTTCATCTTTGTATGTCATCAATATCTCTACCCTGAACGTTTTATTTTTATTAACCATGATACTGCGTAACAAAATAGTCCAACGTCACCTGGTGAGCTTTGGTGTGGGTTCACTAGTTTCACAGCTCCTGAAGAAATATACTTTGTTGGTGTTTTAAAGTCTCATTGGATCCGTTGCCATGTCAGTGATCATGTGCTAGAGACAGCATTTGATCAAACTGTCGACTAACAGGCTGTGTATTTCCAGTCATCTGTGGATTTTTCGGTAGTATTATTGTCCTGCCTACATAAATTATCGACAACGAGCAGAAGCAAGTGAGTACAGGTGCGTGTGAATCTGCTGTACCCGTTGCTACTGCTCAAAGTGCCAATATGGAGCCAATATCTAAAAGTTTGGATAAGGATACTGCCATGCCAATTAAAAACCTAGTCCTGGGGGAGTGAAACAGCTCTGAGAAGAAGATCTTCTCAGCAGCGTTTTACTTGATGCAAAACAGCAATCGATCGACCCTGTAGGTAAATCAGAAATGGTTGCTGAGTTTTGGTAAATCTTAAACAATCGACAGGTCCAGAATGCTTGCGACCGTATCATATCTATCATGGTAGCAAATCTGCAGAAAACAGTTGTTGATCTTGCATCTGATTTCAAATCCGCCAAAGACAACCATCAGAAGGTGATCAGGGATCATAAAACGAAATTCAGTGCAATTGAGTCCCAAGTAAAGGAACGTCAGTTAGGTATTTGTAATCCCCTTCTGTCATGGATCAAAATTTACACATCTAGTCGTTTTTGGTGTGTTGTAATTCATGGTCAATAGATTTGTTGGCTACCTTTTGAAGCCGGCATATCTCAGCGATTCATATTCAGTTCTGTTTTGTTCTTGGTTTATGTAAACGATCTAGTTGATAACATAACTTGTAAAGTCAGACTTTGCTGAAGACTCAAGCATGCGTGAAATTGTTCAAAATCCAAGGTATTCCTCCTGCCTCTTGAACACAAATCTTCCAGTCGTTTGTAATAGGGTTATATTATGAGTTGCATCTTTAATGCCCTGAAGTCCTTGTCAATAATTTTCTCTGTCAAAAGCAGCAAACCATATCACTGTCCTGTTTATCTATGTGAGTCAGCGTTCCCTGAGGCTGATATCCACACACCTTGGGATTGCTCTGAGTAGTAACTTGTCTTGGCATTCTCATATGACTAGCATTACAAACAAAGCTAGCCAGTGCATTGCTCTCCTGCGAAGGTTCAGATATAAATTCCCAGTCAGGTTGTACCTTTTCATGTTTTGACCCATTCTGGAATACGGTTGTGTCCTCTTTGATAATTGTGGCAAATGCTTCTATCACCTTCTTGAATCCATCCAATACGAAGCAGCGAAAATATGTGCCGCTGCTTTTAGACATTCTTGACGCATTGAACTTCTTCAGGAACTCAGCTGGCCCACCTTTGCAGACAAACACAAATACCTGTAGCTGGTTCATTTTATAAATTCCGGCATAACATCTTTCCTGCATTCCTGTCCAACATCTTGCCCCCACCTTTTACCGGTCAGGCCTTACGCCATTCTACTCCCGATGGACCTCCTACATATAGTATTCACAGATACTGTAATTCCGTTTTTTTTTCGATACTATCAAGCTACAGCATAACCTGCCTTCTGACATCAGTGATTCAATTTCTCTACAATTATTCAAATCGAGACTCTATTTTACTTTGTTTGCTGTCGATAATGTCTGATTCTACTGGTGGCCGTTCCTCCAACATCTGCCACATTAAAATGCGTCCATGTTTCTCTGAGCTAAACTACGAGCTTCGAAAAGCCAATAATATTCCATATCCCGATTGCTTCTGTTCCTACTCCACTGAAAACGTGAAGCATTTCTTTTTTTCTACTCTTGTACTATCTCAGGGAAAATGTCTTAAATAACCACCTTAACTAAAATTGCTCCCAATGTACATCTTATCTGAATAGTCGATATTGCTATGGACTGTTTAGTTGAACTGGCAGCAAAAAATTATCGATTGAATTAAAGACTGAAAGTTTTGAAGCTCTTCAAAATTGTGTAACTGATATCAGACATTCTGTATATTTATTACATCCGTGTATTCCACATGTCTACCTAAGCCCTGGATGTGCCAATGTTATCATAAAAAGATTCAAAGAGTGGCCATACTGCAGATTATGTATTTTCTTTATGCTGTAACTTTTTTCGGGTCTTTTTTGTGAATTCCATATTTCATGTATTGTGAAAATGTCTAATTCACCTATGATTGTACTGGGAACATATTTGCATTTTTACCCAGTCATTCTACTGGTAACTTTCTTGTGACGTCCTGTGCGTTTTTCTCTATATACTGCGCATCTCTCTGTGTATGGAAAGTCAACTCTTAAGTCTCTTGATGTATTATAAGGCAATCCAGTATAAATAATTGTGTTTAAATTAACCTAATGGGGCTAGATATTTTGATAATGGCGGTCTTTTTAAGGGTGCGGACCCTTTAAGAGGGTGTTTTAAATGGACTCTCAGGTGATTCATGTCCAGTGTGATTTAGTCAAAGATTATGTCTGGTCCGCGTGTACGGCCACATCTCGGGGGTGGGGGTGGGGGGTTACTGTCCATACGATTCGCTGCGATCATCTTGATAATTGTATTCTTGACAACCCAAACCATAAGTGACATACCAATGGACAATACCATATTTAACTTTTAGCAACGATGCCCCTTTAAATTCTGCATGGGGTAGATGAAGCATGAGCAGATCCTTGGGATTTACACCACTTGATCCCATGTGTGGTTAATTCCCCCTTGATCGAATGATGTAAATTTAATGGACGGGTGTTAAACTCATCAAGGTGCCAGGATCGTTTGGCCTATGACAGCCGTGCCGAAAAAATCACAAAAAATACTTAATTCTCTATCTGAGAGACAAATACCTAAAGTATGTGGTCACGAAATATTGTTGAAAAAAGATCAATATTCATATGCAAAAAATCGTTGACAAACTATGACAATTTCAGCGGACCACTGCATGTGTATGTTCTGTTTACTTTGGTATGGTGATGGTCCACAATCAGGCAGAAAGTGGGGGTCAATAAACCCGTGCATGTATATTACGTGGTCCGGCCGCTGTAGGATTTTAATATTGCGCATACTCACACAAGCTATATCCCAGCTTTGAAACCATGAGGAATATATTTGAACTTAATTTCAAATGAATCAGTGGATTTGATGTTTCAAAATTGCAGCAGCACCCTTGGCATGTTGTAAGCAAGTACATTTGAACATGCTCTGAACATCATTTGCCGTCGTTTGCCAATGTATTCGACCATTTGTCTATTTACCTGCAAACGTGCACATTTTACTATAGACAAATTTCAATACTTGCGATTGGCTTTTTCCATTTTCTGATTAAAAGGATTATTTCCCCCTAATACGGATAAAAGTCTTACAACCACCCCTTTGTCGGAATTTGAATGATAAAGTCCAAAATTTACACAAAAACCAAAGTAACTTTGTCCGTTTGGCCTCAATGTTTCTCTTGGACCGCCAAGATATTTTGTACCGTTGGGAAGCTCTCCAATCGGTAAAAATTTCAAGAATTTCTGGGATATTCCTAAAAATAGCGTAAAATTCGTCAGTGTTTTAGTCGAGGAAAGTTTCGAGGCTTGCAATTGGTAAATTTAGTCACGTGACACGCACCATAAAATTAAATGCGTCTAATTCCATGTGCTCCCAGCAAACTCCCAATTCAGACGACGCGTGCACGTACAAATAACTGGATCTAGGACCTAATTTCTTTTAGGTTGTAGTTTCACAAAAAAAGACTTGAATTGAACAAATTGTGAACACACAGTAAGGCATGAGTAAAAAGTTGTAACGGAAAGCAAAAAGAAAAAAAAAAAAAAGAAAAAAAGAAAAGTACGTAGATTCGTCACCAGACAGTAACGAAGCCCCTGTAATACAATGACCACTGTATTGTTATCGTTTTGCGTGATCGCGATATGTCGACACGAAATATTAATATTGGAACAATGAACTAAAATTTAGTTTCATTAAAAAGTTCAAATGGAACAATCTGTAACACAGAACCAGATACGAGTAAAATCCATGACGCATGACAGAAAAAAAAACCCAAACAGGGGACGTTACGATAAATCATGCCCGTGATTATGCAGACGCTTTTAATCTGCCACGTATGTTGTTTCGAAAAACTGTAACCGCACTAAAGGCTAGATATTTGGCATCTCCAAGGTTACCCTAACTTCGGGTAAACTGACCTGGAAATTGCATAGCAATATTAATCATGTAATCTGTGGCCAACTTTCTGGTAGTCACTTTCAGCGAAACTTAATACAAAAAGCCCTCGCACGTTCAATCCAACATATTGCTTGCTGTGCAAGTAATTAAACGATTGCCTTGTGGAGCCTTCTTGGGCCAACACCACATCGCTGACAGTATGCAGCCTGGTCCAGATCGAACAATCTCAGATTATAAAGCCCGCCATCCAGGTAAATATTGCAAAACAAACTGTCAAACCACAGGTGGACCCAATTGCCGGCTACCATTTTGAAACTGTGAGTCGTCATGGCCCTGGTCAGGGGACCTTGTAATAGCTTCACGTCCTCCCTTTGATCCTTGCAAGCGGCATGTGAAACCACAGTGCCAAAACCAACATTGTGGCTGGCATTACAAAAGTTGAGATATAAATTTTTCATACAACAAAACAACAATGTATCTTTGCAACAATACATCGAAGTTGAAGGTTCTTATTTACTCCACTCGTACTGAAAAGTTCGATCGGAGGGAATGAGTTATTTTCACACGACGGTCCGTTCTTTGCAAAAATCAGAACCATGACCTTTGAAAGCAATTTTCTCGGAAGTCAATTTTCACCAGATCAATCAAATGTTAAAATGACGTGAATCAAACACGGATAGATATATCAGCTCAAAATAAACGGATAAAGCAAGATAAATATCTAAATTAGGAACCATTTTTTATTTGGCCTTTCCACTCTTCCTTCTGTGACTTTTGGAGCTCATAGAATGAAGAAACTGTGTAACATCATGGGGCCAACTTAAAAATTCTACAAATTGTATAAAATCAATTTAACCCCTAGACAAAAATTCGGTTCCTGGGGAGTAGTCTTTATCATCGTTTCAGATAGTTTGCAGGTCTTAAAATTGAAAATTGTGCCAATGAGCTGAAATAGACTTGTGAATGTATGCCTGCTCACAAAACAGCGGAAAATGTCTGAAAATATATCTAAATTGATTCGATGCTCTGTTTGTAAAAATCTAAATATCCCTATTATTATGAAAATATATAGTTTTATGAGTGAAACGATGTGAGCTGGCCGAGGTCAAAGTCGGCAGAGTCTGCAACGCTTCTGAAACCATCATGACACCTTAACGAATCACAAGTATCATGGCCCATGCAAAATTTGGGAAAATCCAAAGCATCAACAACCACATGAATTTGCCCAATATCCAAGGGCGAAAATAGGCATGTTTTGCAGCCGTAAATTCAAGGACACACATCTTCTCTCGTCGCTGTTAGATTTGGTAAAAATACCCGACCCTAAATTTAAAGAATCTAAGGACGTGAAATAAAACCAAACAAATTAATAATGTGGCAAAATACGAGCTCAATTGCAAGACTAATGAATCGCAATGAACCATAATACGGAGCAACATGTGAAGAAAAAGTAAAATTAATATTGACACTCACAAAAGGATTCCACATTCATTCATGACTCTTCTCGGAGAAAGGGCACATAAAATAAATCAGACTCCCCAAAAGCTGAAACAGAAAATTACTGCTTGGGACATGAACTCACACAAGTGTGTTGCAAATCAACTTTATACCACTCATTCACAAAGAAAAGAACCAGCTTATTGTATCCTTTAATTGTTTGTTTTTCTTCCTTGTTATATAACTGTGTCATCATAGAAATGACACACAAACAAAACCTGTTGTTGTTATGAATGTATTGAAACATTAGTAAAATAATGAAAAGGGATATTGTAATTGAAATAGTTGCCACCTTTAAGAGTAACTATGCATATTCTTAAAATTTTTATTCTTTTAATTAAAACATTGCCTGTCAATAGTGTCAATTCTACAGTTATATACCTAATACTATAATTATGAAATATATATCACCATCATAATCATTATCCTGAATGCAGTGTTTGTATTTGTGTCTTCGCTGAAGTTGATTGTAGCCAAACCGGGTTTGAATGTACATTTACGTGGCCTCTACAATTGTTTTTATTAGACAGTGTTTCTGGTATGATTTATAAGGCATCTTTTAGCAATTAATCAGAAAAGACACTTTATTTCGCCCGGTAAATCAATACCTGTGTTAATTCATGTGTCTATAGCTCGTAAAAGGTGGGCATATTCGGACCATAATTGTAGAGACATGCATGGAAGCGGTAGCTTGTGCCAGAACTTTGATAAATATATTGGATATAATTGTGTTAGATGCTATGTTTGTACTTGTTTGGAGGGTGCCCTGACAGAAATATATCACTATAAAAATATACTGTTAGTCGTAATACAGAAACAAATGTGACGTTCTCTATGACGCGCTGAACCGTGCATCCGTTTTTTTCTAATTCGATCATCTTTGAGATTTCTACTTGTTCCTAGATTTAAGAACACGAACAAATTTACAGGAGAAAAGGCATATTCTTGAAACGTCAGTGAATGAAAAAATATGGTAAATTGTTTGATCGTCTGTTGCACCTGGAAGAAAATCATTGGAAGCATGCAGGAACGACATACGTTTTCTGTCGTATCTTTAACTTGATATATTTTATATATTGACCAATAATGCATCTCAGTTCAATAAGCACCAGGTTTTTTTTCCTCGTCCTTGCACATACTGGTTTCCTGTGTTTTAAGTCATAATGCAAGCAGCTGTTCAGGGTGTACTTTCAGCGTGTTCTCACAGTATTGGAACAGCCGCAGATAAATTCACTGATTGAACACTAGCCTGAACTTTGACCTTGTAGTATTGCTTTCAGTGGGAATTTATGGATTCTGAGCAATGCAAGCTGAGACGTGTAAAGCAACTATACAGTAAAAGGATTGAAGAAGACAGATACAAAACTGGCGAGAATATATCGTGGTTGTACAAACGGCTAGACAAAATATATGAGCGATTACAAAGGGCCAACCAGTCTGTGACTCAGAAAGCAGAATGTGGCTTTGTGACTCAAGAAGCAGAGCAGTGCATTCACCGAAATCTCTTAATCTTGTGGATAACAGCCAAGCTGCAGGTACAGTTTTTATAATATTTACATCCGGGTGGGTCCACACATTTCATTAATATGGACGCAGACGCATATTAGGGGTGAAGAGGTAAAATGCAGGTGAAACAGCTTTAAAGATAAATTTCTAATTTTAAAATGTGGATCCCTTTGGATAAAAATGAGGGGGGCGTCCCGGATACTGGCTTCGAACCTGCTTGTGTTACATCTGGTGCCATAAGCGTTCATTTCGGGTGTTTACCTTTATGTGGTCCTGCAAGACTTCCGTATCACCAATACCTGGAATTCAATTAGACAGGTTCTATATTTTACGCCCGTTTCTGTCACTGTCTGGTTCTGTAATATCTTTACTGAAATACTGAAATTTCTTTTTTTTATTCAAATAATTCAAAACACGTTGATCAGATAATGTTGGGTAAGGTCATATTGGTCCTAAATATGACGGATCTCCATCTGTGTAAGTATCGAAAAAAAAACAAGTTGTAGTAACTCCGTATCTTGGCCAATATTCACCCAAGACGACCCATATGAAGAATTATGGAAAACATAAACGCAAAATGAAATTGGACAATATTTATAGCCATAAATGTAAAAGCACTTGCTTTGCAAAGGCAAGGCATGTAAATAAAATATAATGTACGTTTGGCAATAATGATTGGGAGATATATAATATATGTTTAACCTTGTTTACACTTTTGAAATCCACGATTATATAGGAATATGCCCGTGATACCTTCGGACAATGGCTTACACTGAACGCACATACATACATACATACATACATACATACATACATACATACATACATACATACATACATACACACACACATACATACAGACAGACAGACAGACAGACAGACAGACAGACAGACAGACATGTTTTCCAATAGCTTTATTTCACTGATGGAGTAGAGAAATGGAGAAATGTAATTGAGTAATGAAAAGTACTAAATTGTGCTTGGTTTATTCAATACGAAACAACCTGGACTACAATGTTACATGCATTTCATTAACAAATACCTGTGACTAGAATCGTATTACCGGATAAAGAAACGGAAAGTGCATAAATGTGCAAATATTTGGATATCAACACTCATAATGTCACCTTTACAAACAATTAATTGTTATAGTTTGCAGGCTTTTGTTGTAGTAGTATATTTTGAAAATGCTCATTCGTTGGGAGAGAAAACGATCGATGATATTTACAAAATGTTTGTTTTATGTTGACAGGAAATCATCAGTAACTTATCTGTGAGTACAATTTATTCTCTTTGTTAAAGGACCTATTAGTTTCCGACAGTGTGATCCCGACATAACGCAGCGCAAATTGCAAATGCCACGTTTTGTGATGTTATAAAGATTTTACGATCCTATGTCAATGTGTATTCATCAACTCTTTCAGTGATACATTTTGGACCGAGTCAACAGGTTTTCTCGTCCCGCTATGAGTGCAATTTGCCCAAGGTACGCAGATGAATGCTCTTGCCCTTGAATATTATTTTCTGTTTCACTGCAGGCATGTTAGAGTTGAATAAAGAAAGTTTGTGCGAGGAATTGGAATCGATCACCTTTATAATAACTCAGAGAAATTCGTTTTAAGTAGTTTGACTTTAGTCTCAGTTGACTAAATAAGGTGTGAGTATTTCTGCCACTGCAATGTGTTTAAAAAAAATATGAGCTAGCCTTTTGCCAAGCGCGTCTGTACAATCAATTTTTAATACGGTAGGATATGTCGCACCAGCCTGGAGGCCATTTGGGTTCCTCATGGAACCCTTTGACTATGGTTTTTGAAGTCGTACAGGACATATGCAGTCACGTACCTTTAATGCATTAACTGGGCGAACGGGTTCTTGGTGTCCATCTATTGCAATAGATGATGAAAATGGTGCAATGGCGAAAACCGCGTGTGCCCGCTGACGCTCCAGAACCCAGCCCTGCCAGTGCAGGGGACGGCTGCAAAGCTCTAACATTCGATATTAATCCTTCAAACAGCATGCTTTGTCATCGACACTTTCATTTACTATGCGATAGAAAACGTTGATTTCGCTTTTGATTTCTCATTCCTGCTTCAGTTACATACACCCATGTAATTGCAGCTGAAGTAACAGACACACGGTAGACGCACCACAGTATTATGGCGTGGGCAAGGCCAAGTGCACCTCAGTCATTATTTTTAATTCAAATGAATAAGTGGATTTGATGTTTCAAAAGTCGAAGCAGCACCCTTAGCAGGTTGTAAGTGAGTACATTCGAACATGCTCTGAACATCATGTGCCATCGTTTGCTAGTGTATTCGACCACACCGCAAGCCAACATTCATCTGCTCAATGAACATCATGAAAATAAGGGAAAATTGAAACATCAAACTTTCAGGATGGATAACAGAAAAACGTAACCAAGCATAAAAAATCGCAGGATCGTTTTTTTGTTGCCAATATGTCAGAATTAAGATGCGAGTGTAATCATGATTTTATCACAAATAATTAGTGACTTATATCAACATTTATGGGGTGGATGCTTTGCGCTCAACTTCCAATTGTTTATTCAACAATTAACATCACAGGCACCCAAATACGGGGCATATAAATTCTTTGGAGTATGACCAGTACACACATATATGATATGTTATCCTAACGCAAATACATTTTGAGCTAAGATTGACTAAAGTGGGATTTATTTTTGGTGTCTTACCTGTCCTTAAACTAAATATTTTATTGCAAAACTGTTCTTGCGCTCATCAAGGCATACATGAAAGGATTATTCTTTTACTTTCATCGAAAAAAAATGTTTCGAGTGGAGAAAATCAAACTAAGATTTTAATTTAGCCTGGTTTAACAAATTAAAGTCATTATAAATATCATCTTACTGTTAAAATACCTGACCAGTCACATGTTTTACCAACAGTTCAATTCACTGCAAAGAAAAAAAGTGATCTTTTCAACTTTTCAGAACCATGTTTTGCTTAAAATAACAATTTCAATTAAAAGTATGAATATTTACATGATATGCAGTATTCTTTGAAATAATATCAGTAAATTAAAGTCACAAGTGACTGAATAATATCGCAGTAAAGGTCACTTAAAACAAGATCAAGTATTGCATAGCAATACCTAATACCACACCCGAGAATAGGTATAAACCTGACTCAATTTTGGTGTGCAATACACCCCTTACTTACCATGTGTCAACACACCATGGTAGGTGTACATGTTACCGTATATGAAGTATGGCCTGGACAAACTAAAACAATATAAGAGGTCAAAGATCAAGGTCACTGTGACCCAATTCAGCGTACGACCCACCCCTATGCCATGAAGTGTCCAGCCACCATATGTGGTAGAGTCCATTCTTATGAAACGGGGAACATGGCTACAATAGAACAAGGTGAAACGTTATGTGGGGTGAAGGCAAGAAATAAGTCACAGTGACCCAATTTTGGCGCATGACACAGCTATTCGATGAAGTGTTTGAAAACAAGATTTGGTTGGTGTGGGCTAGCGTATAGGCTATTAGGCCTGGTCAAGGTAAAATCATTTCAGGGGTCAAAGGTGCAGGTCATAGTGACCTAATTTTTTGGTGTATGACACACGCCTATCCCGTAAAATGTACAGCAGTAAAATGTCCTTGGATTAGGTCTTATATAACACGATTGAAATATCCCCGCGTTTCGAAGTAAAGCGGGTATTATTTTTCTGAAGGTGTTACGTAATGATATTTAATACGTGATGGAAAAGGGGTGAAGTAAGTACAGGGGATGCGAAGCATGGTCACATGGTTTGGGTTTATTTGTACGGTTGCAATGCAGGTATTCAGTCACTCTAGGTCGGACCTGCAATATATACACTACAAATTAATAACGATTTCAATTTTAAAGGAAGTTTCTGTAACGAGTTTTGTATATAGCTTTCCGAACCTTTTAGGCCAAGTATTGTGATTCTAAAGGTTTTATCTCTGTTTTTCCTCGGGCGGTAAATTGACCAAGGAAGGGTAACATTTATTGACGATTGTTGTTCTATGCATTCGATTAAGACATACATGGTTTTAAACAAATATATATATATATATATATATATATATATATATATATATATATATATATATATATATATATATATACATATATATATATAAATGTATGTATACATATATACATACATACATACATACATACATTAGAAGTTGTGCTCGAAAGAGATGAGGTTTATTTTTATTCTGATAAGTTGTCTGCTTTTTGTATATTGCATGCGCAATAAGAAAAATGGAAGTTACTTTTCATATGCAAGATGAAGTTTTATGGTAAGATTTGGTTAACAAATACGTTTACTTGAATATTCAATGATTTTTTTATTAAAATTTGCCCGCTACTCAGTCACTCTGTCTGGCTTAATGCAATTTGGTTGTTAAGTTGTGTGTCAGATGTCTTGTAAGTACAGTTAAGGACTAGAAAGGAAGATTTGCTTCAAAGCAAATCTGTCTGTGTGCCATCCAAATTTGTAAATATTAAATGATACATCTTTTTTGCTTTGACATTTCACATTCCGCTACTTATGGCTGCATGAAAATGTCCAAGTCCAAATAACCTTGACCTTTGACTTTTAACCTTTACAGGTTAAATGAAAATTGCAAAAATGTACAGTATAACAAAACCCACAATTTAAGTGTAACATGATTAGAATTGGATGGGAATTGGCCGACTTATGGCTGAGTGGAACTTTCAAAGGTCAAGATGACATTGACCTTTGACCTTTAGGGGTCACATGTAATGTTGAAAATATCCAGTGTTACAACAGCTACAATTTGAGCCCAGCATGGGTAAAAATTGACCAAGATATGGCTAGAAGAAAGCCACTATGGAAAGTGGCCTTTGAGCTTGAAATGACCTTTGACCTTGAAATAGCCTCTACCTAAAGTGAACCTTTACCTTTAAAATGATATTTTGACCTTGAATTGACCTTTGACCCCTTGACATGACCTTGAATTTTTAGATGACCTTTGCCTTGCTATGATCAAACTTCTATACACTTGGAACTAATTCTACTATAGTATGTAAGATATTGAAGATTTACAACTTTAACTAGCCCTCATTTGCATAATTAAAAAAAAAATTGGTCATTCATTTTAAAAAGGTGTTATTTCAAAAATGTGCAAAGTTACAATAGCTACAATTTGAGCCCAGCATGATCAAAATTGGATAAAAATTGACCAAGTGATGTCTAGAAGAAAGCCTTTGACCTCGAAATGACCTTTCACCTTGAAATGACCTCTATCTGAAGTGGGATTTGACCTTTGAAATAACATTTTGGCTTTGAAATGACATTTTGACCTAAAACTGACCTTTGACCTTCGCATGACCTTGACATTTGAGATGACCTTTGCCTTGTTATGATCGAACTTCAATACACTCGGAACTACATCTACTATACTAAATTACTCAAAACTTATAACTCTCCACCTTTCAACTGAAAATAAAGCACCCACTTTAAATAAAATGTTTAAAAAGACAATGTATTTGAAAATTGCAAGTACCCTAGCACATAATCCATGAGTATTTACTTGATTTCAGATTCATGCTTGGCTACACATGCACTTATTCTAAAACAAAGCTGAATAATGACTTTGCAAAGAAGTGTTTTGTAATGCATTGCGTGTGTGGTTTCCCTGTCCCCATTTAAGCTCTTCCTTACATTGTTTTCTTTCACTTTACAATGACACGAGTGGGTGATTTGGACCAGAACAGGAACAGATAAGAGCATAAATTATGGCAGAGCTTGAGATCAGGTATGGGTTCTCCATCAGCTTGCAAACCTACTAGACGAAACATGCCAAGGCTCTCAACTGTAGACCGGGCTAGAGCTGTTGGCCGAATTGAGGCTGGAAAGAGCTGTCATTCTGTGGCAAGGGCCCTTGGTGTAAACCATCGCACTAAGTCAAGTCAAAGTCAAGTCAAAATGATTTTATTTGACAGCCATGTTACATCATAGGCAAATCAATCAGAATGTTATCAAAGCAAAAATAAAGATATAATCATCAGTTATAAAAGCCACAAGCTGAATAACATTCAAATAAATACATGTCGGGTTAACTCCAGCTAAGGAACTTGATTCCGCTATCGCTGAAGCTACCTGAAAGATGTAGAGTTACATCATAAGTTGCACCTGGTTATTTATGTGATAAATGGCTGGTTGGGACTGAGGAAATCTCAGTGAAAGTAATTCAGGCAATGGCAGGACTAAGAAACATTATTTCTGATACATTTATATGAATTGGAAAGATGTGCCATAACTAGCATTTTAATTGTCTCTATTACATATGTAGCACTTAATGATGGTACAAACGTCTGAATATTCATTGAGGAACTGCAATTTTGCATATGTTGAGAATCCAGAATACGAATGGGAATAGACTTTGTCTGTGATAATTGGGGATGTCTCTTTTATTAGACTTGGAATAAAGAAACGGAATGTATTTTGTGTAGAGCTTCTGATAGGGACTGCTAATCGAGGAATATCTCTGTATCGGGTATTGTGTGCGTGTGTTACAGTAGGGGTAAAAAACATGTTCTCAAAGTAGCCAGGGAGTTGGTTGTTGGAGTACCTGTAATAGAATTTAAGAGCTTTCATTCTTAATATATCTTTAAGTTTCAGGATATTCAAGTTTTTAAACAATGGTTCAGTATGCGCAAGGAAATTGGTGTTACAAACACATCTTTTAGCCTTTTTCTGTAAGGTAAAAATTCGGTCGCAAGAATGACCCCAAGCTAAAAGAGAGTAGTTGAGATGTGGCAAAAAGAGAGAATTATATAAAAGGAGAAGCCCTGTCATAGGTATGTAAGAACACAATCTCTTGAGGGTGCCAATGACCCTGGAAAGTTTATTGGCAATTTTATTAATATGTGGGGCCCATGACAAATTTTGGTGGACCTGTAAGCCTAGGAAATTAAATTCATTCACCCTTTCAATTTTAGTGTTGTTTATTATGATATCTAAATCCAATTGAACTTTTCTTTGTGGGAAATGAGAAATCATGTACTTAGTTTTAGACAAATTTAAAGACAGTCTGTTGGCGGCTAACCAATCATGTACTTTTTGTAGTTCAGAATGTATATTTTTGGATAAATCTTGATCTGTTGACCCTGTGGAGAAGTTAAAAGAAGAGAGAGACTTGAATAATGTTGTGTCATCAGCATAAAGGATTGATTGAAATTTATCAGAGACAGAATGCATATCATTTATGTAGATGAGAAATAGAAGGGGACCAAGGATGGAGCCTTGAGGAACGCCAGTAGTAATAGGCAAGGTTGTAGAGCATATGCCATTATACTCGACAAACTGAGTTCTGTCAGTGAGATAGCTTTGAAACCAGTCAAGAGGAATACCTCTTATACCATAATAATTTAATTTATGCAGGAGAATACCATGATCTAACGTGTCGAAAGCTTTTGACAGATCTAGATATACACTGATAGGTATTTCACCAGCATCTAGATCTCTATAAATTTTATCTATAAATTCCAAGGTAGCAGTTTCGGTTGAATGTAATTTTCTAAATCCATGTTGACTGATGTAGAGCAAGAGGTTAGACTTAAAATAATCATAGATTTGACGATACACAACTTTTTCAAAGATTTTAGATATTACAGGTAGTAGCGAGATGGGTCGATGGTTGTCAATTAAGCTCTTATCATCTTTCTTATATATCGGTATAACCTTGGCTGTCTTTAATTTGTCAGGAAAAATGCCAGTACAAAGTGACTGGTTTATGATTAAGGACAATGGCTTTGCCAATGAATGTTTCTCTTTGGCCTGGCAAACAATGCGCTCCAGCGTATTGTAGTTTAAGTTAGGATCATGAGAGGGGTCAGTATTTAAAGATTGTATAATATCCAAATTAGCTAGCTCATGATAAAAATCATTTAGAGAGTTGTTATCTCTCTTTTCAATATTTATGAATTTAGGAGGGCCGGGTAAGTCCAGGTTTTGATTTAGACAAGTGAAATATGGGAAGTGATCCGATATGGTTGTAAAAATTATACCTGAATGGCAAGACTTTTTTGAATGAGATGTGCTGCAGAAGATGTTATCAATTAAGGTGGCACGTTTTTCAGATAAACGGGTTGGCAAGGTAATTTTAGGGATAAAGTTATTGTTGAGAATGACGTCCAAGTACTCAGAAAACTGTTCCCTCAAATTGACTTGTAATAAATCAATACTGAAATCCCCACCAATAAATTTATCAGATTTTTCCATAGAAAGAGCCTCAATAATGGGAGTTAATTCAGTAATAAAGGAATCAAGTTCATCATTCCGGTCACGTGGGGGTCTATAGATGTTACATAATGTAATTGGTTGTTTTAAACCATTTCCCATTATGTCTATAAATTGGCCCTCCCACATTCTGGTGGGAGAGTAACAATCCCTCACAACATATTGAAAATTTTTATGTAAGTAAATCATTAACCCACTATGCGAGCTGCAAATAGCTCCTAAAGGGATAGATACATAGTTGTCCATCTCATACAGGGAGATGTCGGGCTGGTCACCTTCAATCCAAGTTTCCTGGATGCAGATTGCACTGAATATGAAATCATTCATTGCGAGATTATCAATAAGGGCTTTAAACTTATCAAATTTAGCATTCATGGATTGTATGTTCAGACCTAAAATGGAGAAATTTTGTGAGAAGGGTGCAAGATAAGAGCTTAAATATTCACATTCAATATACGGGGATTCAGAAGCTATGGATATTGCATTATCTAAATCATCCACATTTTGCAACAAATAGTTTAAATTATTTTTGGCAGCACCACCAAAATTTCTGAGGATGTCAGCAGTTAGTCTATTGGGATCCATTATAGATATGTATCAAAAGTAGGTACAGAGGCACCATAAATGACCTGTGGCAGAAATTCCAACACACTAATGATGTAGAAAACTTGCAAAGGCAGGGAAGATCAAAAGTGACTACCAGGCGCCAAGACGAGTTTATCGTCACAACAGCTCTTAGGTCTCGAACAACTACGAGCACTGATATTCGTGACAGGCTCGATGCTGCTTATCCACATCAGAGAAGAATATCTGATCAAACCATAAGAAATAGGCTACATCGCCAAGGTCTCAGATCCAGATGCATGGTCCAGAAGCAGAATCTCTAGCCTCGACACAGGCAAGCCAGGATGGATTGGTCAAGATGTCACCTTCGCAAAATCCAGAGCAGAGTGGGCTAATGTCTTGTTTACATACGAATGTCGCTTCTGTGTCCACAATAAAGACGGGCGAGTGAGGGCTTGGAGAGAATAGGAGAAAGACATGCTGAATGTTGTGTCAAGCCGACCGTCCCATTTGGAGGGGGCAGCATCATGGTGTGGGGAGGCATATCAGCAGAGGGAAAGACAGAGCTGGTGTTCATTGATGGAACCCTGAATTCCACGAGGTACATTACTGACATCCTACAACCTCACGTTATCCAGTATGCTGGTGCCATCGGGAACGAGTTCGTGCTAATGCAAGAGAACGCCAGACCACATGTGTCCCGTGATGTCCAGGGCTTCCTTGCTAATGGGGGTGTTGAGGTGATGGAGTGGCCAGCCTGTTCGCCGGATCTGAATCCAATACAGCATGTCTGGAGTCAGCGGAAGCAGAAGGCATACCCCCAGATGAACGTTGCTGCAACTATTGATGATCTGCGCCGTTTAGTTCAGCAGGAATTGGACAATTTGCCTCAGGCTTACCTTTCGTAAGCTTGTATACAGCATGAGGAAAAGGTGCCAGCAGTGCCAAAGCAACCGAGGTGCTTACACAGAATATTGACTTTACCATGGTTCAACAAGCATACTGTGATGCGCTGATGATCAAATCATTGAGACAAGTCTTCTGTGATAAACAAAAAACTTGATAACCCACTTCAGGTTTCATTGAATCTAATGTTGCGAACTTCAAATTTTGACTTTCACTTAAAACCAGTCATGTGCAGTGAAGCATGGACTCCTTAAGATGGTCATTTTTCTGTTAACGCTGTACCAGGAGCAACAAGATAAAAAACATGATACTTTTTTTAAAAAATTGATCTTTATTGTGTTTTCATACAAATTATGATACATTTATGGGCATACTTCAGTACATAAATACTCATTACATCAGGCATTACATCAGGTTATTTTACATACTCTTAATGTTGATTTAAAGCACTTAATGTTTTATTGTACTTATAAATTTGCTGAACTTGGTTTATGAGAAGAATAGGCTATGTGAGAGAGAAGTAATATACATACATACAGTGCACCAGTGGTGCATATACAGAGTAAAGTTATTATCATTAAATAATAGCCTTATCTAATGAACTCAAGATGCCAGACCATCTGACAGCAAAAAACTCTTGTTTTCCCCTGCAATATAAAATATGTTCTTCTATTGCTATCTTACTCTTCAAAAACTTTAAAAATGCCATCAATGATATGTTCTGTTTGTTACATAGCTGTCGATGAATATAGAACTTGGCTAACAAGAGACAATTGTTCAATGAATGTTTACATGGTGAATTGAAATAACCAAAAATAACATGTTCTGCTGACAGTGCTATGGTATCATGAGGATAAATATTATTCCACCAGTCTTGAAAATTTGTCCAGAAGTCTTGAATGTTTTTACATTCCCAAAAACGATGAAGAATTGTGTCTTTAAGAGTGCAATGATGGCATGACTCAGAATCAATTAATCCCATCTTAAACAATCTAGAGTTGTGTGCCACAAAACCATGCAATACAGTAAATTGGAATGTTTGAATCTTACTTTCCATAGTGCTCTTATATGGAAGTGTAAAAATTTGGCTCCATTCTAAAGATTCAAAATTTAATTTGATTTGCCACATGCGGACGAAAGTGGGGATAACTTTCATATTGACATTTATTAGATTCCAGTAAAATTCCTTGCAACTAATATCACATATAGATTTTAATTTACCCTTAATTTTAAACATGGGAACAGTTGATGGTCTTGTGTTTCTGATTCTGTTAGCACACAGCATATCTTTCCGTTGACCAGGGATAGACAGCCGTAGGGCTAAATATTCCCAAAAATTTGTTCTCAAATTTTACTGTCTGTAAAGATCATCTTCACTTAAAAAAGTGCCATGAAGATAAATGATGTCACCAACACACTTGATTCCTCGTTTGTACCAGTGTTTGTAAAATACAGTTTTTCTTTCAATAGTAATAAAGGGATTGATCCATAGAAATTCACTACAGATTTCCCGAACAGTTGTTGGTTCAAAAATACTTCTAAAGTCCCTCCAAGCATTAAGTATATCTATGTAGAAAAGCGGAAGTTCTTTTAAACTATTTGTGTGTATATGACATCTACTAAGAAATAAATCTTTGATCTCAATATCTGGAATGAACTGTTGAAGCACCAATTTCCATTTACCATTTCTGTCATTAAACAAACGTTTTACCCAATTTAGTTTCAGGGCCAAAACTTGAGTTTGAAAATGAATTAATTTAAGCCCACCTTTAGGAATACTTCGGTGCATAACTGTATTCTTAACTCTAAGTATAGACTTTTTCCACATGAATTGATATATACTGGCTTGGACTGCTTTGAAAACATTTTCGTCTACATGGATCACTGAGGCTGGATAAAGTAATTTGGAAACTGCTAACTTTAGGAAACTATATTTTTACCAATCAGAGATAAATCTCGTGTATTCCATATTTTCAACACTTTTTTGAATGACTGGATCTTTCCATCCAGTTTACTCGAGTCATGATATTTTCATCATCATGAAAAATAATACTTAGAGTAGTGAACTGTCCATTGACATTTCAGAACACTGGTAAATCCCAGTCTTCATCAAGCTTCTGGACCCCCAGCCAACATACTATTGTTTTCTCAAGATTACATTTTAAACCTGACCATCTTCTGAAGTCATCCAGAAGAGAAAACAGAGTTTTAGCAGACTGTTTGTTTTCAAAAAAACATGTTGTGTCATCTGCTAACTGGCTAATTTTCACTTCACTCTCTCCAAATGTTAAACCTTTGATATTTTTTTTGTCCGTATCATTATAGCTAGCGGCTCCACAGCAAGAATAAACAAAAAATGGAGCAAGGGGACAACCCTGTCTGACACCTGTAAATAGGGGAAAGAAATCGGAAATATATCTGTTGTTGGTTACACAGCTGGATACTTCAGAGTAAATTACTTGTACCCACTCACAAAACTCATTACCAAACCCAAAGGCTTTAAGAACTTGATATATATAAGGCCACTCAATGGTGTCAAAAGCCGTCTCAAAATCGATCAGGAGAATCAAACCGGTCAGATCATGGATCCTGTAATACTGCATTATATCAGCTATGAGATGAATATTTTCACCTATGAAAAACTAAATGCTGAATGTCTGGCCAGAAAAAATTATAAAATTCGGCAGGGAAGCCATCAGATCGAGGACTTTTCCCATTCTTGAGAAAAAAAAGGGCTGTAGAACATGCATCTGAAGTTAACATGCTGGTTTTAGTTTGGGCATAGCAGGATTATTCAATAATTAGTCATTTTTTTTCTTGCATTAAGTCATCCCAATTTTGTTGAACTGATGAATATAATTTTCTGTAAAAGTATTTCTCTTCATCAAGAATATCCTTTGGGTTAGTGATTTATATATTATCATGTTTTATCAGCTTTGTGATACATCTATTTTTGTAATTTCGCTTTTCCAAACCCATAAAGTATTTTGTATTTTTCTCCCCTTATTCTGTCCATCTTGCCTTGGAACGTAGCATAACACCCTTTGTTTGTGGGTGTCATTAATTTCTTTCAATTCTTTTTCTACTTCCAAGAGTTGATTCTTTTCATCCTCTGTTAATAATGGTTTTGAAGACAAATCCTCTAAATCTTGGTGCAGTTTAATTTCTCGAGTTCTACTTATAAAGGCTTTGTATTTTGAGTGTTTTATGCTCATTCCCCTGATTTCACATTTTACAGAGTCCCAGATGAGACCTTTATCTGGTGTATCAGCATATTTGTTTTTACAGTCATTAATGATATCCTTCACTTTCTGTATATAGATGAAATTAGCCAGTAATCTAATCAACACTGTACTGGAGGGTTCCTTTGCTGCCATGTAAACCTGAAAACATCAGGATTTCTATGCCGCCATATGTCTAGTAAATCTAGTTCATCTAGTGGTAAGTCCTGGATTGCATGTCTATATCTAGTTACAGGTGAAAGTGCACCTCCTCTTTTGTCAAGTTTAGAATCTAAGATAGTGGTTAGGTCTCCTCCTATAATAGTATTTTCTCCAGAATACTCTGAGAAGACTTCATACAATTTGTCTAAAAATTCTAGCTGATCGTTTTCATGATTTTTTTGTTGGGGCATATACATTAACGAGAATGAACCTTGTGTCCTCTATTAAAAGATCTAACAAAATGAATCTGCCATTAGGGTCATTAATCTCTTGCTGTACTACAAAATCTAAATTGTTTGGCAACTGAATAGCAACACCTCTTCTATTACTGACACCGTGTAAGTACAACACTTTTGCCCCCGTTTCACTTCTCCACATTTTTTCTACCTCAGATGTACTATGCGTCTTTTGAAGGAAACAGATCCCCCTATGATATTTCCTTTGCCAATGAAAGATTGACCTTCGCTCAAAGGTGTCAGACAGGCCCCTCACGTTTAGTGAAGCAAGATCAAAGTTAAAAGCCATGAGCTTATATTAGAGTCGTTTAACAATATGGATAAATACTGTTCCTCAAACTGCTAATAGTGTCCCTTGGGACTAACTGTCTCATAGACCAGTAATTAACTGCTACTGTAATAGATTTATGGTTATGTTGATATGCCAACTGTATGTGAACAACAAAAGAGTACGATAATTAAACAGCTGAAGTGTCTGATGTATTTTTCTCTGAACATCTGCCCTTGAACATAACAAACATAACACCATCATAAATGCTAGCAGCATCATAATGAACAAATACAACCACGTTGTGCCTGGGTCAACCCTTGACCACCACCTGGGTACAACTGGCACATAATAGAACTAAAAAGGGACAGAGAAAAATATGGCTGACTTTAGTCAGATCACCATGAACAACTTGAGCAAGTACCAACCAGAAATAGTTTAAAGATATCATTATTAATGTCGAGTACATTTAAATATTTGGTGTCAATAGTGCAATGAGGTCAAGGTCACCAGCACCTGTCACAGACCATTCAGCAGCTCTGTGGTGAAAGAACTGGGTTTTCATGGGAAAACCTTCCACGCTTTGGGCAACAGCAGAGCACAGCAAAGATATTAACATATAGAGATTTTGCTTGGGCATTTTGGGAGTGGAATAGTCATGAGAGACTTTTTCACCTGAAACCACATCCAGCACCTGGGACAGATCCAAGCCATGCATGGTGGCAGGCATATTGGTTCACGTAGTACTGTTTGGTGAATTGTTCATGCAGCCTGACCACTTGTGTGAACTGACTGGACACTCAATGTGTCTGTACATGGATATAGCTACAGGTCTTCAAAGTTTTCTGCATGCCTGACAAAAGGAAGAAAAGGAAAAGAAACACCCGAAAGAGCAGCTCTTCGAGTTCAGCTTCGTTGTCTCCTCAAACGGACATTAAAAGGGCACGACAAGTAGCCGATACTGTGGACAGTGAAGCTGAGGAGAGTGGTTGTGAAACAGTTACAGAAGAAACCGCCATGGCAGATAAACAAGAGCCAGGCAGGCAAGTACCTGATATGAAAGGGCTGGAGTTGACCATAAAAACAATGTTCGAGACTTTCAGAGTAGAGTTAATGGGGGAAATGAAGAAAGCTGTGAAGGACAGTGTGGCTAATCTGGAGACTAGAATTAAAGCTCTGGAAAATGAAAACATGAAACTAAAACAGGAGCTGTCTGCAGTTAAAAGTCGTGTTTGTTTTTCTTTTCCAGTGCTACATGTATAAGTAGATTGTATATAAACATTCTCTATAGCGTATAGAGTACACAATGCCCACCAGAGGACACCGCCACTGCAGGAGTCTGCAGACACCAGACGTGATTATGTACAAACAGTGATACCGGAACTTCCATGTATCTCTGCCCACTTATTCCTCCCCTCTCACCCTTCTGAGACGGTAAAATAATATGAACATTCATGTACATTTCAGGCTATAGAGTGCTAAACGCAAGTTAGCAATAATACTTGCTTACTACAGCCTGGTAAGGAGTTTACAGTGCTCCCATCAGGTGTTCACGATTTCGGGGTGTGAATATGGACAAACCAAAGACTGAACACTTTTACATACAATTCAGGCCATTTGCGCCACATGTATACATGCGTGAAGAGAATCCAATATAAATTTAGTTGTAGGGCTCTTAATTTCTCAAATTGTGGCGTATCTGGTGGAGCAATTTATCTGTGAGCAAGTGCAGCCTCCGATCAGATAGTATTGTTGTCGACCAGTACCATGGATTTCAGAGTGCATATGAGGTGTGAATATCTGGGTACATGGAACGTGGCACTTGCTGCCCACCAAACCTAGTTTGGTTACTTACCTGCATTACTAAATGAACAGTTTGTATGTATAGCGAGGCTGGTAACTGCCATTACATAACAGTTATAATTACACTTATGCAGAATTACTTTATTTGTAGTTGACATTTCCTTATTGATTTGGCACATGTATATCTCCTTGTGCCATATATGACTATATGACATGATGTGGTGGGAGTTGGAGGGGCAGGTGCATCATGCACATTAATTACATATCTTTGACCACCAACTTTCATCTGTATACACAGTGATATCAAAGGTTTTTTTTTTTTTTTTTTTTTAGTGTGCCATATATACATTTTCTTCGATATCTGACATAATTTCTAGATGTGTCACACCAGGTATGTTCAGGATGGCCAGAAGTGTTTCAGTTTTTATGGTAATCTGACAATCTAGATAAATTACAACCAATCACTGGCTGCAATTGGTTACTAGCAAAGGTTGACCATGCATGCCACATTGAGTGCTATCACTTCTCTACATTTTATCACAGTCTCGCAAAATATGTTGTGAGTCTTTTGCCACATGCATGTGTAGTAAATACACCATTAAGATGCTCTTATTCATACCTTATGATGCCTCCTTAGCTTTGGCTTGTCAATAGGGTTCAAGAGTACTCAAGCTTTTTACTCATTTTGTTTGGTGTAGCAATTTCATAAAAATCAGTATTAATTGTGGTTTGAGGTTAGGAATATATATCCTTTAAATACATGTATTTTTAAAGTTAACACTTTACTCAATTTTAATGGCTCATGCAATGATACATACACAAGCCAGACATACTGCATTAATCATTACACCCTCGTTCATTTCAAAGATATTGAGTCTCGACAAAGTAGCCTGATATTTTGTTTATGTAATCGTTCTTCACTTAAATTAATCAATCACTTACTGTACCTTGGTAATTGTTGGTCATCATTGTATATCTATGTTGTGTTTAGTTCGCCAAGTAAGGCTAACTGTCATTATAAAAAATATGATACTGAAATTCCGAAATATTTGTTCATCACTTTATTATATACAAGTAAATAAGTGGAGAGTTATACGTTTTGAGTATTTTGTATAAGAAATTGACGATTTGAAAATTCAAAAATTTAATTAGCCCTCATTTGCATAATTTTGAAAAGCAAAACCTCTCATTATAAAAAGGCCAGACTTCATCTATTGAAGTATCAATGTGCCAGGGTTGGAGTTTCTACGTATAATATTTTGCAAATGAAATGTCGGACCGATTTGCCTGGAGAGAGAGAGAGAGAGAGAGAGAGAGAGAGAGAGAGAGAGAGAGAGAGAGAGAGAGAGAGAGAGAGAGAGAGAGAGAGAGAGAGAGAGAGAGAGAGAGAGAGAGAGAGAGAGAGAGAGAGAGAGAGAGAGAGAGAGAGAGAGAGAGAGAGAGAGAGAGAGAGAGAGAGAGAGAGAGAGAGAGAGAGAAAATTCCTAGAAAAACAGTATGTCTGTGTTGGCGCACAGACATAATTAGGTTAGCTTGGGCCCAAGGGTATAGGAAATATGGCACAGAATTGCCCCTGTGCAAGGACGGACAGATGAGCAGACGAGTTGCAAACTGATGAGTCCATTTCCAGTTGCTGGTGGGGGATTACTTATCACCTATCATGATATGACATGAGACTTCAAGCAGAACACCATTAAACAATATTTACAAACATTAAATGCAAATTGAATTATCTTTCTAAACCATTTATATTGAAGGATATATCTGTCCGCCGACCCTAAATTCTGTGGTAAAATACAAAAATAATAGTACCACTGGTGCCAATCATGTGTTTACCTGACTTAAGCATACAGTTCATGCGACATATAAAACACAGATTATGCTTTCACTCTATAAACGATTACAGCAAACTGTTTGGCAAAATGAATTTCAAGTACTTGAACCATCAGATGACCTTGCCTGTGTCGACATATTCTAAGTGTTAGCATACTTTTCCTTCTTTAACAATGCTTCTGAAATTATTGCGAAATGTGTGACATTTTGTCAGATATTTTGCAATATTATTAGAATCTTTGCTGTAGAATAAAAAACAGTTTTAACACCAGAGTCTATTCTACACGTTTAATAACCAAAAAGAAAAAACAGACATACTTAACACAAAACAGTGACTTAACAGTCCGCATGAATAAGGCTGCCATTTACTTCAGGTCTGTGTAGTTATGCCACTGTATAATAAGTGCAATATTTCTTTTCCGGCTCAATAAAAATTTTTTAAAATGCGAATGCAAACACATGCAAAATACACATTTAATAAAAGGTCATTCACAAAAGTGTATTTTCTGATCAAACAAACTGTTATACATTTCTGTGACAATTCGTGAAAAGATCAAATTTTTGTCTTTTCCACAATCTACTGACCATTACTTGATTAAAAATGTATACATTGCATGTGATTATTTGAATACTTCTTACAATATGCAGCTAACAAAGGGATAGCGCACTTATAGCACTGGGGCTTAGCTCAAAAACATTAAAGGAAGTGCCTTTTTCCTCATGTTGCCAATTCCCCTCCTGTTTGGCTTTGCTGTCCACCCCTTGTACATCCATGTTGTTGAGGTAGCTGGAAAAAAAGCGTTTATATGGGGTAGATAGAAATTCTAATGCTCTATTGAAATTCCAATGATCACTTAAATCATCATGCTATTCATAACACAGACACATTTTGAGGATTAAAAACACACATATAGGTTTATTGTTTATCATGCACAGATATAAAATCAGTAATATTTCCATTCATGACCACTATGCATACACTCATTTTCATTTGCCAAACATAAATCTGAAGCCCCTTGCCCGTCCCCCCTTGTAGCGTAATGCAGTCTGTCAATTAAAGGGGTCAGTAGTCACCCGACTGTCCACACTGTGTTTCCTTGAGACAGGCCAGCTGGCGAGTGTCAGGAAAGGGGGTTAAAACGTGTACCAAGGTCTTCTGTTACACAGTGGTGTAACTGCCCCATGGATTAGTTACCCTGGGTATAACTACACTAGCTTTTATGCCGATTTTCTTACACCATGAACTGAGGGGTAACTAAAACTGTTATACCATGGGTAAGTTACACCTCCTTTATGCATACCCGCCCCGGTGTCTCAAGGAGTGCATCTACAGGTAGTTCAACCGTACCGTATTTTAAGGCAGTTAAATATGTGTCATGGAAATGTACGTGAAACTACATTACTATATTAGCGATGATTGTACTGTGATTCAAGAATGGTCCTTTAATTCATGAGCTATCTCATGTTTATGTGTAATATTCATTTGTGACTTTGAGTCTCTTTAGCTTTTGTTTTCAAATACCAATGCTACTATAAAAAGCAGTTGTTCAAATGATATTATTTAACTATTCTTTGTGTACAACATAAAGTGAGCAACATAAAGTAAGTAACTTTATTAGTCATGATTAGTGTTCTTGCATAGTAGATAATGCATAGAAAGGTACATTTATTTGCTAATGACAGCCAGTCAAAATTATATATTACGTATGTTATGCTCAAATAAACAATATTCATTCTTTATCCTTGTTAAGCCTTGTCTAGAAGCAGATGGCTATACATAGATATATCTGTTATTATATTCTCGGAGCAAAATAAGGGCCTGGTAAAAAAAAATGAGATTCATAGGACGATCGTTAAGTGGCAGTATCAGGATTTTCTCTGCCTCTCATTGTGACCAGGGCAATATGTGAAGATAAATTGACATTCATAAGTGGCCAGTAATGATCGTGAGAGTGGGTATGTTTAAAATTTACAAGGGATATGTAACAATTAAAAGGGCAGGGATATGATTCACTAATGGACTGCCAGTTGGCAGCTCATCTTCGTGGTATGTTTTGCCCAAAGTTATTTTAAATGGTAAACGCTTAATTATAACTTATTCATTCATGGGGAGTGAGACATTCTTTATGCCACCACAGGTACTTTTTACATGTACCATGGGGGTTTGTAATAATTTACAAGAGCTGGGATACAATTTATTAATGGATGCTAGGTGGCAGCACCATGTAAAGTTCTTGCTCCTGGGATTACTACCAGTCTGCACGATATGATTTGCCATGAGTTAACGGATTATTCATAATCATAGTTTACTCATTTAAGGTAATGCACTGGGTGCGAGATATCCTCAATCCTACCACAGGTACATGAATCGCACGCCTGATGCTGTGAATATGGAAAGACCTACATGGAGCTCAGTCCATTTAGAGTTAGTGTCTATTAATTGTCCATATTAAGGTGGAAGGCTTAGGGTCAAAGTGAGATAGACCTTTCTTTTCAGTTATCATTGGCACTTGGTTATCCTACATGACTTATGGACATATCATTTCTGCTATATACTGTCAGGTGATGCCAGATTGACACATGTGGGCGCATCCTGGAGTAGAGGATACTCAATAGCTTCCTTTTTATCCTTTTGTTTGTATTTGCAACATGCTTCTGGTCTTTCTTTAAGTTATTATGTGTTGTGTTCACACTGTTGTGCCCTACACAGTTGGTTATATGTTTGCCTAAATGGTGTATTACCTTAACCTCAGATGTAGTGGATGGAGCAGTGCAGTGTACTTTATTTCAATTTGCAAAAAAGCCTTGTCAACCTACATTCAAATTTTTGAAAAGCAAGTTACTTCAGTGCAATTCGATATGCATAGTAATTTATAAGTTCATGTTGCTAAAATATCTAGTTATAAATAAGAAAATATTCAATATATCACTTGTGCCTAGCTGTGTGTTTAAACATGTATATTCCTTTACGAGATGCTGGAAAAAAGTGCATACATAGTCAATAGCATGGTGGTATTTAATTTTTAGGTTATCTTCATTGAATGTTCGAGAGATAGCAGATACTTTTAAACGCAGATCTATGTTCCACTGGCTTAGAAAGTTTCATTCTAGCATGTGTTTCTTACAAGAGACTCACAGTGTTCCTGAAAAGGAATTGATGCGGAAAAATGAATGGGGTGCTCCTATATACTTCTCTCTTGGAACCTCTAACAGCAGGGGAGTGGTCATTTGATGCCAAATAATCTGGAGTACAAGGTGCAGGAGGTCATTGCTGATAGCGACGGGCGGTTTTTTAATGATTGACATACTAATAGAAGATACTCGTTGCATACTTGTCAATGTTTATGCCCCAAGGATGGAAAAATAAAAAAAAAACTTTGAAACGGATCAATGGAATTTTATAGAGTCATTATATGAAAAAGTACAACCACATCAAGGAGAAAATATAATTATAGGGGGTTATTTTAATACTATTATCAATCCAGATTTAGACAAAAGAGGAGGACAAAATGTTGATATAACAAAATATATGCAAAAAAAAAAATACCTGTTTTTGAATGAATTAGACCTATCCAATGTGTAGTGCTTCAGAAATGCAGATCTGTTCAAGTTCACCTGGCAATCAAATAATCCACCGATGCAATGTAGGTTAGACTATTGGTTGATATATTCTTTTTCAAATACTCATGTAACTGATGATAGGATAAGACCCCCTCTAAAAACTGACCACAGTCTAAAGTAAAAAGGCAATTTGTTCCGTAAACATGGTCCAGGATATTGGAAATTCAACTCCTCATTATTGAAAGATCCTATATATGTCCAAAAAGTTACAGATTTACTTTACTACAGATTCATGCATGGTGAAATATGTAGATTATGCAGATAGAGGTCTGGTGTGGGACGCAGTGAAGTGTGAAATCGGGGGGGGGGGGATTCAATATTCCAAACGTATGTTCAGGGAAGTTAGGAAACGAGAACAAGAATTAAAAGAAAAATTTGATATTTTGATTTTGGACGAAAATAGTGACAGAAATGAAATTGAAGAAATAACTGCTGAACTCACTGAAATAAACGATAGGCAAACGCAAGGTGTAATGGCTAAAATAAGGCAAGATGGATGGAAGCAGGTGAACGGAATTCAACATATTTTCTTGATTTGGAGAAAAGAAACTTTAAAAACAAGATAATTACTAAATTACAAGTTGCAAATGAGGAGGTGATTACTCAGCCAGAGCAAATAATAGATGCACAGTGCACTTTTTTCTCTGCATTGTACACATCACAACTTGACAGAGACAATGATGTTTATTGTGAACATTTTTTGATAACGAAGATATTCCTAAACTTAGTGAGCAACAAAACCAAAAATGTGAGAATTTGATAACTGACAGTGAATGTTCAGTAATCATGCAGTTGTTTAAAAATGGTAAAAGCCCTGGTTCTGATGGAGTTACTGCTGAGTGTTATAATTTTTTTCTGGCAAAAATGTTCATGATTTTGTTATAGATAGTTTTAATTATACATTTGAAAAGGGCAAACTATAGGTTGATCAACGGAGAGGCATAATTTCGCTAATTCCAAAATAAGACAGATCTCGCATTTTCTTAAAAACAAAATTGGAGGCCTATATCTTTGTTAAATGTTGATTACAAGATAATCACTAAGGTATTAGCTACACGATGAAGAAGGTTTCCCCTTTCATGGTAAACAATGGCCAAACTGGATGAATCCAAGGTAGATATATACGTGAAAACATTAGCTTAATAGCAGACGTAATTCAGTTCAGTAATTTGAAGAAATTGCCAGATTTATATTAATGATCGACTTTGAGAAAGCTTGTGACAGTGTTGAATGGAAATATGTTGCTCAGGTATTGAAACCTTTCAATTTTTGTCCTGACTTTTGTCAATGGGTTTGAATAATAAATAATGACATCTCAAGTTGTGTAACAAATAATGGGCATGCATCACGATTTTCCCACTTGCACCTTTTCTGTTTGTTTAACCATCAAAATCCTTGCTGTAGCTGTACAATCTAACTCTTATATAAAAGGTATTTTTATTGGTGATACTGAAATAGAAATTAGTCAGTTGGCCGACGATAACACATGTTTCCTTTCTTTTCTGACGCTTATTCATCTAAAGTTCGAATTCAGGAGTTGAAATATTTTGAGTCTTGCTCAGGTCTTAAATGTAATTTTGAGAAAACAGTAGCAGCACTGATTGGAGGAGAAAAGTATTCCCCAGATTGGAATCTGCCTTTTAGATGATGTTCCGCAAGCTTCTGTACAATGGGTATTACCGTTGATGAAAATGAACTTTTTCTGAGTTCTTTAAATTTTAGCATTAAGGTGCAGTCTTCTCAAGATGTATTAAATGTGTGGAGAGTCAGAAACCTGTCTTTGATTGGAAGAAATGTAGTTCTAAAGAGTTAAGCTGCATCATTCCTCGGTATATATTGATGAGAAATATATTCATCTTGTTCAAACTTGCATACATGAATTCATGTGGAATAGAATATAAAAATTCAAGAAGGTAGAAGAAATACAAGATGGTGGACTGAAAATACTACATTTAAAATCTGAAGTGAAATCTTTATTATTAAAATGGGTCAAACCCTTGTTTAATGATGATGATGCAAAATGGAAACATACATTTCAGACTGTCATTCCATTTATCAACATTAAAGACTTGTTTTTGTCAGGCTGTTGTATTGGTGAAAATTGGAAGTTGCCTTTGTTCTATAGAAATCTTATTGACATTTGGAACCAGTACAAAACAAAGAATGAGCCTATTGATGGTAATGAAGTCAGGAATGAATTCCTATGGTTTAATTATTTCATCTTGATACAAAGAAAACATGTTTTCCTTATACATTGGTACAGATTAGGTATTAAGCGAATCAATGATATTCTCGACATTGAAGGTAAGTTTTGGTCACAGGAAATTTTGCAGAGAAAATTTGGTCTACAAACATTTTTTTTTTTCAATATTTGTCTATTCGATTGGCTATTCCATCAAAATGGAAACAGTTACTACTGAGTGACCGTGATAGAAATATTTTTGATGAGCCGATGATAAACATATAGGGGAAGAAAAGCCAAACAAGTTTCACCCAATGTAACCAATTTTATTGGACGTTAGTATATTTTGATATTACTGAATTGAAACCTATTGCATGGGAGCGTTAGATGGAAAACTCAAATCTTAGTGAAAACAGTCGGGAAAAATGCAAACATTACCATTCAATGTACTTTTGAAACCAGACTGCAAAGTTCCCAGTTCACTATTATACATAGATTTGTGACACATAATGCTCAGTTATATAAGTTCAAACTTGCAGCATCAGAAAAATGTTATATTTGTGGAGAAGAAGACACCATCATTCATCGTTTTTGTGGATGTGATCATGTTGCTGGTTTTGGGGAATTATTTCAACAATTTTCTTTAACAATGGTGGAACACATGTGTTTATAATTATAACATTAATCTGACAGAAATAGATATTATGTTTGGATACTTTGATGAACCAAAAAGGTATGCTCGTAATAATTGTTTGCTACAAGCAAAACATTTTATCCATTGGCCTGTATGTGAAAGAGAAAGGGTTTAATTTCGAGCCTTCCTGCGTTCCTTTAAAATGAGTAAGAGGCAGATAAGCATATTATGTGTAATAGAGGTAAGCAACATATATTTGTATCTTGCTGGAAATTAACTGCACAGGATCTTTGTATTACATGTTGAAAAAAGCAATTAAAAAAAAAAAAAAAAAAACCCTCCCAGACCGAGTGAAAGGAACGATGGACATTTGGAGTGATGTGCCAGGAAGGGTCTCTACTTTTTTCATATCTATGTCATGTCACTGCTACCAAAACTGTCAGAACTAAGACTGATTGCACTCAAATCTAGAGCAGATATAATTAGTGTGGCGGAGACCTGGCTCGACGACTCAGTAAGTGACACGGAGACTTTCAACCTAATAAATGATTTAGATAGCGACAACATGGAGACCCTATGGTTTGAACTTTTGCTTCCACATCAAAGCCAATTGCAATGGGCACTTTGAGCCCAATTTGAACGCAATCAGTCTTAGGTAGCCAAAGAAAAAACAAGATGGGTCAAAGACATAGACGGGTTAGCAGAGAAATATTAACTAAAAGGATATGATGAGGTGGATGATTGGAAAGTATAGATAGGTAAGACTGCTGTAGAGGGTTGGAAAAAAGACTGGAAAAGAGGAGTCAGGGAAAAAAGTGCATTGAAGGCATACAAGGTATTAGAAAAGGCACAGAAAACTGTGTTTTGGGATGGAGGGAAGGGATCCAATCTTCTGTCTCAAAGTAGGGCAGGAGTAATCAATCTAGAAAAGAGAAAACAAAAGTGGACAACAGGGAATAATGGAACGTTTAAGTCGTGTAGACAAGAGGCAGATGAGACATCATTGGCTGTTGTGGTGCGATGCATATAGAGAGATAAGGGAACATTTTTTCAGAAAGTTGCACTGGGAAGATTACAATTACAAGAGTTTAGAAGAGGTTCGATGTTTAGAGGAAGAGGAACGTATAGCAAGGATTTTAGGTTTGAAAGGTGGCTTTCTGGGAGGCAGGAAAGGTAATAAAAATGTACAGGACTACCTGGCAGGATGCTGGGAGAAAAATAATACAGTTAGAAGGCAACGGGTTAAATTAAATCCCAGAGTACAGGGCGATGAAGGAATGGGAGTGGTAGTAACCCTTATGAGGGCTCCCATGGGGCACCCATGGGAAAAGCCTGAGCCTTAGAGGCAGGGATAAGGTGTTTGAGGGATGAATTGATTTTTTTTTTACCCTAGGCCACCTGTGTCACAGAATGACACAGGACTGTGGCAGACAAGCGGAGAGCCAACGTGTTATTATGATTATGATTATGATGATGATTATTATTATTATTATTATTATTATTATTATTATTATTATTATTATTATTATTATTATTATTATTATTATTATTATTATTATTATTATTATTACCTGTTATCGCATACCCAAAGATCATCAGTTTTTGTTAACTTTGAACAGACTTCATCAAAGGTAAGATTGGACTGTGACCATTTATTCTCGGTGACATGAACATTTGCGTCTCCCGAAAAAAACAATGGACTTTTCAAAGCATACAAAGCAATTCTAGATATGTTTTATTGTATTCAATGTATATATACTCCTACTAGGATCACTAGCACTTCAGAATCAATATTGGATCACGTAATCAGTAACAGCATGGAAAAATATCCCAGTGCAGAACAATCAGCACAGCATTAAGTGATTTCGTTCTGATTTATTGCACACGAAAGGTGGTCAGGGGTAAAATAAATCGGCACAATACCATCAAGATCAGATCTATGAAGCATTACAATAAAGAATTTTTAGAATCAAAGTTGAGAAAAAATAGCTTGGTTCAAGATTTTAAAGTAACGTACAATGGCTCTGACATAAAAGAAACAAAAACTGTAATATATCTTGGTGCTATGATAGACAACTGCTTATCAGGAGACTCCATGGTCAACAACATCATCAAAATATCCAATGCAAGATTGAAATTTTTTATACAGAAATGCATCTTCGCTAAACCAAAAAACTCGAAAAACACTATTTACATCACTAATCCAATGTCAGTGCAAAGCAAAATAAATGTCTAAATTAGGATTTTTTTTAATTTGGCCTTTTATCTCTTCCTTCTTTGACTTTTGACGCTGAAAAATGAAGAAACTGTATCATACCAGCTTCAAATTTCTATAAAATTTTATAAAATCGATTTTACCCCCAGACAAAAATTCGGTTCCTGGAGTGTGGTCTACATTATCGTTTCAGATTGTTTGCAGATCTTTAAATTGAATTTTGTGCAAACGAGCTGAAATAAATTTTTGAATCTATACCCTCTCACAAAACAGCATAAAAGTCTGATAAAATCTCCGTTTTAATTCGATGTTCTGTTTACACAAATTAAAACATCTAAAGGATTATGGAAATAAAGTTTTGTGGGTGAAACGATCAATTATGTGAGCTGGACACAGCTCATATGTAAACCCTGTTGCATGCAAAACCTTTGTCACGGATATATAAGGTTATGTCGCGTGTTATCCGTTCTTGGTTTTTACTCAATCCACACAATCTGGTTTTCGATTCTGGTGGGTTAACAGTTAATTGTCATTTGTTTTTTTTTCTGTTGCAATTCAGCATGTCAGAGGATGCCTGTCGGTAAGTTTACAGCTAATTTTGCCTCCTGATAATTATCCCATCATACCCTAAACAACATCTTCACTGCAATACCAGTGATGTGTGGTAGGGCTTGTGCCGCGTAATGGAAGGTATTTGCTAAAATAGCAAATCTTTCAAAATCTCACTCTCCACATTCTTTATATATATATATATATATATATATATATATATATATATATATATATATATATATATATATATATATATATATATATATATATATATATATATTTAAAGAATCTGGAGAATGAGATTTTGAAAGATAGCATGATGGTTTGATGTCGATAAAAAGAATATCAAAGACCGGCTGGGTGACATATATGCTGAACGAGTGGGCAAAGGGAACGAGTTATGCTTTATGCTAAATGGCATCAAGTGCGAGTTGATATTTTTCGTATTGACAATAAAGTAGCTTAGCGCATAGTATTTTTTTGTATATTGGTACTTCGGGTTATAAGTACTATTCCGGTAATCAGTGCTCTTCCAGTAACAGTCACTTTTCCGGTTATAGTTAACTGGCCGAACAGAAGGCCTATATGATATGTTTACACATGTTATATAGCACTACAATTGACAAAAACGTGATATATATATACATATATATATATATATGTATATATATAAACATATATATATATATATATATATATATATATATATATATATATATATATATATATATATATATATATATATATATATATTTACATAATGTTATTCATTTTGATCATGTTTTGCAATGCTTGGAGATATGTTACCTCAGCAGCACAGAAGATGAGTTCCTTGTGAGTGTTTATTTACAAATGCTTTTCAAACATACTGCACAGAAATAATTAAGTGTTGATTTTTGTGGTATAACGTTCTGAAGCAATACATCTTAGTAACCCCAAAGCAAAGTATTAAATAAAACTTTAATTATTGTATGGAACTTTTGATATTGATTAAATACTGGTTTTGTCTAGCATGTACTGTAATAAGATATTTTGACGAAAATAATGTTGATGACACCACTCTTGAAAATAAAAGATGCACACTAACCATAACAAAACTTAATGTCAACCAGAGAACTGAGACAGTCCTGTATCCAGCTGACCTTGGATATGCACATTGAAATGTTTCTGTGACCTTCAAAATTATATAAGTGTGGCCTTTCTTTTAGGCATGTGTGACTGTTTGCAGTATCATATTTAAATCACCATTATGTCATGTAGGATGAAGAGATCCACTATAACCAAGATATAAACCACCATTTATTGAAGTAGTTTCATCTTTGAGTACGCTAAAGGTCAGAACTAGCAACACGAAAAGGAACCCCTTAACCCTATTAGTGTTGATAGTAACCATGGACTTAGAGACCACCATTGCCAAGGCACATGCCAGCCAATCTGTCAGTTGGACATGTCAAGGGTACTCAATATCAAAAGTTGACAAATTGAAGCATCGGAGTCTGTAGAAGTGTGCCTATTGAATATCAAAGCAATTAGCTTATCGGTTTTGGAGACATTGCTGTTTACTTAATAACTAGCGAAAAACTGATTAAAAATATTGAACAAGTTGAAGAAAATTAAATTAATCTAAAAGTGAAATATCTTATCAACATGGACATGGGCACCACTATACATTATTGTATGCATTTTGAATCATGTTATTAATTGCTTGCAGTTGTACCGCCTTTGGAAGCTCCGCGATACCTTGCTTGTGAGTGTTTATTTTCAACTGCTTTACAAACATGCTGTACAAAAAATATCTAAGTTTAGACTTACGTGGTATACCTTTCTGAATCAATACATTTTAGTTACACCAAAAGAAAGTGTTTTCATAGAACTTGAACCGTTTTTCGATAATTTTGACATTTGTATTATGCTTTAATTGTCCCGCACATACTGCGGTAATATAATTGATGGTTATGCTAGTCCAACAGTCGAAGCTAAAAGCAGATGTGTAGGAGTGAATAGTTTTAGAATGGTAGCAAGCAGGTCTTATTGTGCCACATGACAAAGTTGATGCCAATTGCCTAATTGTTCATGTCAGCTACATGCTTACCATGAATCGTGACTGGGCTAAATGTTAAATGATGATGATGATGATGATGATGATGATGATGATGATGATGATGATGATGATGATGATGATGATGATGATGATGATGATGATGATACTACCCTTGTAAATATATGATACACACCAACTATACCAAGACTAAATGCCAACCAGATGACTGAGACAGTGCTGTCCCCAGCTGACTTTGGATGCATTGACTAAAGTGTTCCTACCATCTTCAAAATAATATCAGTGTCTCCTTTCTATAAGATTTGCATCACTGTTTTAAGTGTCAAAGCTCCACTCACCTAGCTAAGAAAGAATTGAAAGGTTCACCATAACAAAGATATCAGCCGCCATTAATAATAGTAGTTTGAACTTCTTAAGTCACTCAGAGTCGAAAATAGTGACAACAACAGAAAAACGTCCTGACATTATTAGTGTTTTGTAGTAACTATGGGCTTAGGGTCCAGCATTACTAAGATTCATGCCAATCTGTCACTTTGACATATGAAGGCCACCCCAGGTCACAATCAATGAAGTGAAAAGAAACTGCACAAGTAATTTTCTATTCGAATTTAATAGTAACCAAGGGTCTAGACCATTTTTCTAAGATATACTCCAATATGTCACACTTGCTGCTGTCCTTATGGTAACAGTCCTAACAGGAACACATTCCGTACTTATGATTGCGATAATTCTTTTTAGTCTCCGGAAATGTAAGCAAAACTACATGGTGCATAAATTGTGCTCATCAAGACCAGGAACAATACCATCAAGAAGGAGGCAAACCGAACATTTTTTTTTCTTTTTTTTTTTCTTTTTTTTGGGGGGGGGGCAAAAATTATAAAAACACACAAATAAACGCGAAGAAATTGAAACAAATCGCAGTTACACCTAGTTTAAATCATAGGGATCTCCAAAATTGTGTCTATGCATTCTCGAAGCAATTGACCGATTGTTTTCGAATACAATGATGCTTTTGTGAAATACTTTGCGAAAAAAATCACCAAGATTGTTTTAGAAATCACTGGAGCATAACCATCAACACAAACGTGGTACAGACTCAACTAATGTAGATCCCATAAGTTTGGAAATGAGGTGGCCAACTTTTTAGGAGAAATCAAAAACTAAGATGTGCATGGACGATGGTATAGCTGGACGGGACGGACGGAAAGCAGATAAACGACTAGCCACCATTTGAGCTTAGCTTACCAAAGGCGCTGGGCTAAAAAAAAATGCGACGTTGGATTAAAAAAAAAAAGAAAGATATGAAACAAAAACAATTATAGTTGCAAATATAAGCTACGCACTAGCCATAACAAGGGCACCCATCAAAACATTCACACAGGTATGTGTGTGAGTGTGTATGTGTCCGTACGTGCGTTCGTGTATGCGTCTTACAGGGCCCTAGGCAAACACGTACAGTGGCAGACAAAGGATAGAAAGAAAAGAACATTTTTATTGATCATTTTGCACATTTTGTCGAGTTAATCTTTCTTACAAATGGGGATACTCGTCCTTTTTGAAGTGTTACCTGGAAATATGTTGTACGTCACATTGAAATATCACCCATCGACCGGGATGACAGAGTTAGATTCTGAGCGTAACCTGTTGAAAAAGATCAGTGCAACAGCAACAATTTTTATTTTTGTCAAATCTCTTGACCTGTCGTATATTGGCCTGCATCTGTAATAATATACATGTAAACTATTTTTGTGTTTGCGGACCAACGTATGGTCTAGCTTTGCACTAATTCAAATACATATCATTAGATAATCAATGTAAAGCATGAAATAAAGTTTTAAATACATAAAGAAACAAAATGAAAAGAATAAATGGAAATAACAAACAAGCGAAAAAAAAAGCGATTGTTGATGATTGTGATTAAATTGGACTCTTTTCTGACCTGATTTCAATTTGTTCACCTGATGATGGCTGAATGATGTACGTCGTAGACCTCGGGTTTTGTGGTTTCTTGAGTGCGTTGAATGGGCCACCACGTCGTTTTCGCCTACATATACATGTTGGTATCTTATAGAACTGTTTAATAAACAACAATCAGAATGGCACGATCTTCACCAATAATGCTTATAGCTGAAACAATTGGGGCGGGGAAGAAGGTTCAAAACTAGACAGGGATAGAGGAGGGGTGGTAGTGGTGGAATCTTTAAAAGAGGAAGACGAGGCCCTTCTATCTAATGCTCTTCTGACATATAATTGGACGGCTATCGAACACACCCACAAGAATGAAACAAAAATCAATTCCAGATACACAATCCCTATCTGACCTTGTACAATAGTTCACAGTGATCCATATTGACAATGTCAAACTCCCTCATGATACACACCTGTAGTACATCTCAAAACATTGGCCTTATTCCTTTTGGATATATGCAATTTACTGCCCTTTGCTCCAGTACTTAATGACAATTTAAAAATAAGTAAAGGTCATCCAAAAATTATACAAAATTTTCCAAAATGTGCCCATTTGCCTAATGAATATTTTGTGTGTTTTCCTACAAACTTGGTATCCCGTGTGTTGTCACAGTAGTGAGTTCAATATGATATGATACGTATTGTATTAGTTCTAATTAATGTTGACATTAGAATCATCATGGCAAATAAATAAATAAATATATAAATAAAAAAAAAAAAAAAAAATAAATAAATAAATGCCTCACTCAGTGACTTTGAGATAATAACGTCAAGATAATCCATGTGTCGCTGTACCTACGTTCTGCATATGTTACACATTTGTGGTATCGTTAGCCTTTCTGTTTCTCAATATACAAGAATTTAGAACACCAAGCAACAAAATGTGTGTTTCAAATGGGCTCTGGTGCGACAACGCTCTTTCCACTTTTTGTCGAAGCTTAGATGCAGAAAACACAAATACATATAGATATTCTTAGGACATTGTCCAGCGTTTTGGTTTGGAAATTGTGGCCTTCTGCTGAGGAACATATGCACTTTCCGGCCTCTATTTGAATGTTTCGGCTTTTACCGTAACATCGTGGAGATTTTGGAGCCTCTTTTTATCTTATTTACTTGTTTATTTATTTATGAATATCTTTCATCCGTTCGTTCGTTCATTCATTCATTCATTCGTTCGTTCGTTTATTTATTTATTTATTCATTCATTTATTTATTTATCTATTTATTTATTTATTCATCTCATGGTACCATTGGAATTGTCTGGATTCAATTTGATTCCATGACAAGTACTGACATTTTTACATCAAAGGGTAACCGCCACAAAGGCTGCAGAAATTATTGATAATTTCTTGTGTGTTCCCTTGGATAGCATCCAACAAAAACATGTTGACTGCAATGTGTAATGAAAAATCAGCACAATATAAAGTGTCATTTTTTTCTTTTTTTGCCATAATGAATGTAAACCTCAAACTTCATTATTTATACATATGTACTATTAATAAAATTAAAACCTTTTTGGAGCACAAAGGGTTTAAATAAATGGAAGGAATATTAAAATCATGTGATTAATTTTGTATGTATTGATATACATCTAAAATGGAGAAAAAAAGTCTGGTCCTTACATATGCATCCGATGGTGGATAATAATATGGAAATTTGTTTGTGTTGTTCATGATAAGACAAGATAATGTATTTCTGTGTCATTAGAGACAGAGGAGATATAAATGTACAGCATTCGAGTATACAGTGTGCATGTGAAGAATAATAGGTTTAACAAATGAGGACATAATCCTTTCGAGGAAGCGGAACTTTTTTTCTTCATGATCGCAAAAATATAAGTAGCAGAAATTGCTAAAACCTTAAGGTTACAAGTGCGTCTATTGAAGAAAGCTACATGGTTATATAATGTCACAATGCTTTTATCCACACAGGCACTCTTCTGTCATAATTCTCGTGATGCGTCTGCGCATGAAGAGGTATGTAGATCTAACCACATTGTAGCGCTATGTAATATTCTTTTTTAAATGTGCAAATGAAATACACGGTGACATAACGTGTAGTTTGTATCCAAACTCAAATGATAAAAATTGCTTATCTCTATCGTTGGACTCCACAGCAATTTGTTGACCTGACGGCATACTTTAATGTTACACTCTGTAACGTATGACAGGAACGTATCGTCTTTATTCCTAAAATAGTAAATTCTCATAACTCGTACCAATATTGGGTACATGTTTGAAGGTACCGGTATTGCTACCCCAAATCAGTTTAGCAACAAAGTGAGCTTAAGTTTTATTACATTATTATAAGTTAGTGAGCCGTTAGATGTTCATACCCCCTTCATTAACATTTAACGTTCTACATCTAAGCGTCAAACGTTAATGCTACTGTTAAAAAGATTATGTAAATTGCACAAGTGGGTGGGATTGATGTGAAATGCATTAGAAAAAAAAACGCTAAAAGTTCATATATTATCATCAAAACTTGATGAATGAATGCTGCTGACTAACATTCATGATGGGTATGACCGCTGTATTATGACGGATGTATGCATGGTGAAAACCCTGACCGGTGCAGATTAATGGTACCCATGTAACCCATACATGTCACTGTGTTCCATTTTATACATCCTGGTATTTGCCAGTTTCCCAGTTGGGCAACATGAATGCTTTAATGTTGGTATAGTGGGAACTATTAACCAGACAAATACTGTATTGTTCGGGTAACATGAACATTTAACGAGTGAAAATAATCCTCAAAATGTTTTACACCGTTTCCTGTGCTTCGTACGTGGTGTTTTTTTGCAGGGACGCGTGCATTTGTGGCAGTTATATTCTTTTTTCAAAAGGACATAGTTTATTATTCGTGCCCAAATACTCGTAATATAAGATGAAGCAGTTTATGTGAGAATAGCACCAGATGAACAGAGGATGTGTTTAAATGTTTAAATTGGATATTTCAAGATGACAGAAGGACTGTTTCATGAAAGTACTGTACTATGTACTATGAAATTACAACAAAAGTAGTGAATTTAAAAGTTTCAGGGAAAGCTCCAAAACGAAAACGAAAAAAGGCCAAAATTAGAACCTGTGAAAATAAATGTTTGAATTCATAGTACATAATAAGACCTGATTTCGGCTTTGTCGTGATCTCCGCACATCAGCAAGGCCACTGGCACATTCAGTTTCACACCAGCACACATGCATATTTTATTAACCGGATTTTCTTCGTGCGTTGTTATTTCGTTGTTATAAGACAGGGTGACCCAGTTTTGCGCAGAAAAAAGTTGGATTTTTGGTTGCACGACCAAACCCCAAACAGTTGACCGTACTGTTTTCTGATGAGAAACGAAAAAAAAGGGAAGGGGGAAAAAAAGGAATAAAATTCATATTAAGTATACTTACTTCTTGCCCACGATTGCCAGGACCTCTGTGTCTGGGCAAATCGCCCAACACAGTGAAGTTGGGTTCATTCACTTGATTGTTGTCCAAAACCTGACGGTCCCGTGGTGCAATCTCTCTGTCCATCTTGGAACTAGTGATCATTCCTTGTGTGCATGCTCCCTTGTACTTCCTTCCTCCTTGATGAGTAATTGGTTGACGTCACCAGTGTAAAGAAAGCGGGGTGGTCGAGTGGGCTTTTCTGCTTGTCGAGAGGTAAGTATTATATTTGTGTCTTCTTTGTCCAGAACCACTTCTTAGTGGTCATTAGCCCATTTGGCAGTCCTAACTCTTTGCTGTCCATAAGGTAACCTGCCGAACCTGTACATAAATGGAAGTCATTTTGTCCATATTGCACACATTCTTCTGTAGAATTTTGACATAAGCTGTATAAGCCCAAATCAATTAAAGCTAACTACTCAGAACATGTTTCTGAGCCTGTACCCATTCATTTCCCCCTGAGGAGCGGTTTTTTGTCTGAGTTAAATATTCAACATAAAAACGAACAAATATTACGTGAAAAATGATGAATTAGCAAAATAAGTGAAATTTTACTGTAAATGCAGAGCTTTATTGTGAACACAGAATACCTGCCAAACCAAACATATTTACTAAACCTGTATGGCACAAGTTCAGATAAGAACAGTTTGACCTACTTTTGATCCAATGTGTGCACTTTCTAGCTGGATAGCTTATCTAAGTTAAACCATCTGCTAGTGTGTAAAAACTGTACGTTTCCTTCCTAATACAAAAAATTATTGAAAATTACACCTATAACTTATATTATTGTTACCTCTCGACCACCCTTGATGATATAGACACACTTTGGCGAAGGGTGTAAAGCTACTAGCATATTGACCATTACCATTGGTCCAAGTTAGGTGGCCACATCTGAAGGGAAATCCTCAGAGGTATGTTGACTTGGGGCGGCCAACAGCAGAATCCCAGCCGAAGCAAGGAAACCGTCCTTACACATTAGTGTTTGAACACACTAGAATTTCCGGCTAACTTGATAGCTGTCCACCTCATGGGTAGATGTGCTCGGTTTCTACTCCTGTGGTCGTGAAGATCTAAAAAGACCAAAGTCATAAAACTGCCAGACACTGATGTCCAATTATTTGGTTTCATGAGGCACTGTCCAAAATGTGTCCTCTGGGCCTGGGGACAAAAGACACATCTGCCTAATGCACGTACAAGTGAAGGCCAAGGCATACTCCCTAAGTTATGCCAACCTACAGAAGGCACCAGAGTCTAAACCCCAAAGGCACCATAAACTTGAACACAGTGGCTGCCCTGATGGGACCAGTGAACCTAAAAGACAAGTATTGAGAACCTACATAAAGTAGCCTGTTATGCCTGCAAAAGAATACATGACTTTATCTGACATTTTTACGTCATACAGATAATGGTTGGTGAAGGTCACAGACGATCACCACTGGCAGGCCCTGAAAATGTTGAAAATGGTGCCACTTCTTAGGATGTGCGAGTACTCATTGAAGGCTGGCACCTTTTAATCTGTGGCTTGGACTTGCTTTGAGGCTGCGGACCTGCCCAAAGCATTCTCATAGGCCTTAAGGATTAGTTGCTAAATCAGCCAAAATGATAATATTTCAGTAAACTTCCTTCTGAATGTTTCCAAGGGGCAAAAATCAATTGAACCTCTGACTTCTGAGACCATCCATGTGTGACAGGTACCAATGCAATGATCGCACCAGAAACGTTGTCTTTCCTTTGATTCGAGATACTACTCTCTTATCCTGTTGGTAAACATGATTCTGAAAACACCATGTCACAGTGTTGTTGGTTCTGATTAGACCATGGTGTTCAATTACCTTGCCCAAGCATATTCTTCAAAATGACATCTGTCAGGTCACCATCCCTGTAACCCCTTTTTGATTAACTAAATTGTTAGGCAATAGATAATGAAAACGAAAACTGCAATTTACTCTATTTTCTGTGTCATAAATCTAAGAATAGAAGGATACTGCTATACAATTAGTTTCTTTTGTTTAGCAAAGATGTTGACCTCAAGAGAATCTTATCAGGGCTCATACCTCAAGCTCCATTGAAGAATTTGTTTATGCATATTTCATAAATGTTAAGTCTAATGGACCCAAAGCTCATCGTTGCTATACATTATATATAACATTTTTTTTCCAGAAATGGGCGGGTGAAGTAATCGAAAGGATAGTGAGTAGTTTTATCATAAAAAGGAACTGATCAAAGAGAATAACTAATTGACTTATCAACACGGTTCTAGATTAATTGTCATGGTCAAAAGATCTTTCATTCATTCAGCGCGCCTGTAGCTACGTGGCATATAAGATAAGAGTCCATGCCAACCGCCTTCCCTCATCACATTGCACCCAAAGCACACCCAGGAAAGGTGTTGACCAAGTCCAAATTGTAGCACTGAAAAAGTTGAGGATGTATTCAACATTTGAGTAGATAACCGGAACGAAAACAGAAATATTTGGTGTCATGGGCCCATAGATTTCTTTTCACAGCTTTTTGTAGTGCAGGGTAGCCACCCTTGTCTCAGCTATTAATCATATTTGCAACAAAATTTTGTCAAGTATCGTGATACAAAAGTATAAGCTGTAAAGTAGTCGACATGTGGCTTTTGGACGCTCTTTGCAAATGTTAGCAGGAAATATTGATGGAAAGTTTGTCACTGTATGGCCAAAAATTATTGACATGTACATTTTGTGATTGTTTGTAGTTTATACTGGCGGATGAATCGGCAATAATAAGGAATTGCACGGTAAATACCTTCACTAATTTTACTCACAACAATAGATGCGAAATATATTATTTCCAAAAAGTCTCTTTGACAACGTCATTTAGACAGCAAGGAAACATTGTGCTACCACAGGTTTTTATATTTTTGGACTTTGTAGATTTTGTCCATTCTGGGACGGATATGATTTGTTCAGAAACATCCCGCCTGATTGGATTGAGATTAAAAACAGGTTCATTTGGCGGTCCCTACTGAATATCAACTTCTTCTCGAATGATGATAATATTTTTATGGGGATAATGACACCACCTAAATCTTGAGACCTGCAAATGGAAAGAATTCATGGCCACAGGTGACAAATACAAGCGTTTCTATCGACAAATACTGAAAAACATTTGTACCCCAAGCAAAGCATAGTCTTATTGTACAAAGCACTTTACGGGACTGTTTGAATACTGTGTAGATAAGATATGTAAAGCAACGCAGATATAGGTCGATGTGACTAAAATAGCAAAAGCAAAGAAGATGGACTACACAACTAGGCTTTGTTGTAATGCCATGTATTTGATGTTGCAGGATCATGAAGGTTGGATATCATTCAGGGTAATGACCTTTTTCTCTATACATGAATATACATTGTATTTAATGAGTTGTGTGCATGTGAATCAAATCAAATAAAAAAAAATCAACCTGTTTCTGAGTTAAGGAATTGGCCTGTGCCTGCTTATCAGGACGGGTAACGTCGAAGCACCACATACTGTAAACATATATCTGTGTACATAATCTTAACTCCTACTAATAATAAGAAAAAATTTAATATGAAAATACCTTCATGCAATTTTTTATCAATAGCTTCACGAGTACTGGAGATGAAAACTCGCAGTGAGATGTAAATAAAAAAAAATAATATACCAGAGCAAGTAATTTATTATCATTATATACATCATATATATATATATATATATATATATATATATATATATATATATATATATATATATATATATATATATATATATATATATATATATATATATATATATATACACGGATAAATATAATGATAATAAATTGCCAACTGCGGTTTTTTTCTAAATTTCTATCTCAGTACAGGTTTTATTTATGTGTATTATGGATTGCCGATTCCTTTTATGCAGTAGTTGACCATATCGAATACTAAATGATATCATCAATTCCATTTAATTTTATTATAAGTTAGTGGATCAGAGCATTAATTTTGGAAGGATATCATCAAATATTGAAAGATGACATTAATTCGATTGAACCATATTATGATATGTATTTGAAGGTATGTCTAATTTTGGGAACATTTTCCGTTATTAAATCATAAGACAGAATCCATTTAGTATTATCACCAAATAAATTTATTGCAATTAATAAGTATGGTTTTGTGTTAACACAAATTATTGGAAGGCAATGCTCAATTTAATGGTTTGTGTTTGTCTGTGACTTAAGTTAGTGGCGTGTCCCTGGGTATCAGGTCGGTAATGTCGGAGCAGCACATAGTGCGAACACCTATATATATATATATATATATATATATATATATATATATATATATATATATATATATATATATATATATATATATATATATATATATATACATATATATATGGTGTGTGTGTGTGTATGTGTGTGTGTTCTACTGGAACAATAAACGGTAATATTGAACTGAAAAACAATAACGTACAGCATTATTTATGAAATAAATGTAAATGCCTTTCAGAACAGTGTTTTCTTGCTGTAGGTGTACTTTACACACAGTGTAATTAAGTGCTCTGTCTTTGCAATTGTGAAACATTTTTGCTCGTTATATCACCTGTACCACAGTAATTATACATTTGTAAAAGTAGTGAGGCATGCGAACGAGTTTGTCATTTTTTCTTTGTTATAGAGAGCAGAGGGAGAGTCGGAAGCGCGGCTTAATAATTGGACTCTTGTAAGTGCAATTGTAACTGATTCTTTCATTTGGTTTGTCCTAAATATTTGAAATTGTTACAAGTATCTCTGGTCGTATGCATTTCGTGGTGAAATGAAGCAAAAGGTTTTTCTTACTGTTTTTTTTTGTCTTCTCATAGGTATATTTGGAATTTTGTAGCCGTGGTGCAGCACCTTGCGAACAGCACTGCAGTTGTTAATGAACCTTTTCGGCAATGCACGGTTAGAACCTGCAGCAAGTCACTGTAAAGTGCCTAGCTACCAGTGCAGCGAATTACCTCGCGCAAATACTTTGATAAGCCTCAAAAGGCCAATGGACTGAAAGAAGGGGTTGTTTGTGAATATCAATGAACATGCAAATTATATTTTTTGAAGTTCATGAGGTTTTGGGAGATGGAGCCTTTTCGTTCTCGACCGCTTTGCGATTTAAGATATCCAGCTGACATTTTGCTGTATTATTTAATTAGAAAGAATAACGCACCATACAAAAATATCCGATATTTTCCAAATATTTGTAACAAAAGACTCTATGATGTTGTAGTGCGTCTCCATAGTACAATGTTGGATTGATATTTGTTCATATCTTTTTGCTGGAGGGACAGTTTTGCAACCAGTGTATAAGATAACAGGATGTATACACGTTATACCATCTTGCTGTCTCTTTCAGTGGAGTTTTTCTGCTCTAACGGTGAGTCCAGTATCTTTTTTTGCAACAGCATAAGATATAGTCTGTCATGAAACAGTGAGAGGCCGAAACAATTGAAAATAGTATAATGTATTTTTATGTTCATATCCTTTATCAGTATTATGTGGGCAGTTAATGATGCCATCTTGTCCTCAGCTCAAAAAGATGTCATTCGGCTGCCTGAATTGTTTCGACGAAACTGTTCCGTAAAAAATCAATGATGTCGAGGGGAAAAGGTTTTTGTGAAAAGTCTAGCAAACTAAACTCACTCATAAAGTACCATTGTTTTGGCTCAACAAAGACAGAATATCTTTATAATACCCAGTTGTTACCGTGTATATATTTCAATCGGATGTATATAATTGAAACCTTCTTTAGTAAACCGGCATAAACCTTTCCTGAAAACAATACTATATCTCTGTATCTAAGTACAACTTTGTTGTTATGTCCATTCAACGTTCCAGTTCGACGTTTTGTTTCAGGGAACCATTCATCAGGTTTTGTGAGTACAACATACATATATATATATATAACCATGCATGCATGCATGCATGCATACATACATACATACATACATACATACATACATACATACATACATACATACATACATACATACATACATACATATTTAAACAAGATAAACGTAATTTCTAAACCATTCATTATGCAATATAACGTTAGCTTTGGTATAATGTACATATTGGCACTGTCATGGAACTTGGTCCATGGAGCAGGTTAAATGTCTTAATCTCCATCTATTGTTTATTTTTTGAAAAATTTAACTGCACTCCATTGCAGACAAAATACTGTGGGCAACTAACGTTTAGTTTATATTGATTGTTCCTTCTCATTACCGCTTATAAATTATAGTTATTTTAGCGGAAAATCATGTACTTAAAGCTGAATTAACACTGCTCAAAATGGATTAAAACTGTATCTAAAGAAGGCAAACATGTGCCACCGCATTGAATCTATGCAGTGATAATTCTCTAAAAGGCCCCAAGCCGTCAGTATTTGTCACAGTGAATACCGCCAAAAAATACTTTATTGTACTTAATTGAATGCTACGTGTTCCATAGATTTTTTTTCTACAGGTAATTACTTCGTACTATGATTCCCACATGTAAAATTCCTAAAAAGGCTATTTGACAGATGTCTGCTCAATGAAAACAGCTGCTTATCTGTACATCAAACAGTTGGCCCTGGAAGTCGTCCCTGTATCAGCTATAATAATGTGAAAGTTATGTGTGGTAAATATTCGTAACAGCAAACTTGTAGACCTTTAGTCGTCTAAGCTACGAAAAGGAAACACTGTTTGTGGAATATGTGAAGCTAACTTGTTCTGGACACCATGGGCTTTGGCAGAGGTATTTCTGTTTTGTTTTCCTTTCAATATATTTTTCCTTTTAACCCACAGACAAATTGTGCCAAGCACTTGCAGTGCTGAGAAGGTAAGACTCATAGTCTATACTTTAAGTGTTTATAATTTTTCAGCATTGCAGCAATGCAAACAACCCCAACGTATGAGCTGAGATTGTCTGGTAAAAATTGTCCTTTTCAAAATTCAACTTGGGCAAGATTGATTGACAGCAGGTGGGATGCGTAACTGGGATAGAATGCAGGGTATAACTTATTTCGACTTATCTAACACTGCAGTCTTTCAACGTGGCAATCTTCCTACTGAATTCAATAAATGTGTGTAAAATAATACCAAGCATATTTCTTTTCAGGACGAGGTAACCCAGGCAGCGGTAAGCTATAAATGCTAATGACTTCTCAAATGTCACAAACCGGACACATTACCTTGATACATTGACTCAGGCTTGGCAGTGAACTAATTGTCTAAATATTTTGCTAGGTTTCAGTGGATGAATTCACTAAGAATTTGATCAGATCCTAACCTTAATCCAAAAATTAAAATCAGTGTGGTTTGGGCCCTGAATTACATAATCCTTGTCTCACTGTTTGATCAAAACTTCAGGGATTAGCCATATAAACTTTAGGATGTACTCGTTCATTTTATTAAACCGGCCTTAGTTTGCTCAAATATTCAATCTCTTCATCCAGGATTAAAATCTCGACCAAATTAAGATTGAATTAATGTAATAGAATATTTAATTCGAAAGTTCATATAACAGTGGAGAAAATAGATTACTTAATCCTTCAAGTTTCGATCAAGCACTAAGCCAATAATTCACAGATTCAAGGCCCAAAAGCACATTGACTATCATTTTAGGATTCAATTCAGGATCAGACTAAACTCTTTATGAATACAGCCCCAGGCGTCCATTCTCCGAGTTACCAGTGCAACATTTGGTTAAGTATTTTTAAAACAAATCATCTGCCAGCTCGATTGTGTCTGAAGCAGTTATCATCTTTAGTTACAAGTCCAAATGCAACACGAAAACCTGGCAAATCATACACGTTCTTTCCATTACTACTCTTATTTACAAACCATGGGTGTGGACTCCACAAGTTTGAAAATGACATCCAAGCTCGTGTGGCTTAGTCCTGATTGGATACTTTGAAGAGGTAGTATCCAAAATGCATACATATGTGATTAGTGTTAAGGGAAGGTTAACTCGTCGAATGCACTTAATGTACAATATACAATGAGACTTTTCTTGTGTGATCATTACCTAAAATATAAATAGAATACCTTGAAGTTACCAGTTGTGGGTGGCAGTGCGCCCCAGGGCCCGTATGCATGAAGGAGGTGTAGCTTACCCATGCTATAACTTAAACCAGTTTTAGTTACCCCTCAGTTCATGGTGTAAGAAAATTGGTATGCATAAAAGTTGGTGTAGTTATACCCAGGGTAAACTAATCCATGGGGTAGTTACACCACTGTCTAACTGGAAGCCTTGGTACAAGTTTTTATCTCCTTTCCTGACACCAGCCAGCTGACCTGTCCGAGATGAGGACAGTGAGGACAGGCATGTGATTGCTGTCCCCATGACATGACAGATTGCATAAGGTGTGCTACAGACCTATGTTTATTAAAATGAAAATGAGTGTATGCACAGTGGTCAATATTAGAAATATTACTGATTTTATATCTGTGTATGATAAACAATGAACTTATATGTGTGTATTTAATCCTCAAAATTTGTCTGTGTTATCCATGATATGATGATGTATGTGATCATTGTAATTTTACAGTGGAGCATTAAAATTTCTATCTGCCCCATATAACCCCCTTTTCCAAGTCCAGTAACAACAATAACAACCATGGCTGCACAAGGCGTAGACAGCAGAGCCAAAACGAGGGCAGAAAATTGGCAAAAAAAAAAAGAACACTTATTGGACCCAGTGAAGCAGCATGCTGATGTAATAGAAAACAAAAAAACTGGGTCTTGGCATAAAGTACATGAATCATATGCAGCAAAACACGGCACAAAACGAACTCTTCCACAATTAAAACGGCAGTAGAAGCAGCTGAAGGTCCAGGCAAAGAAAGAAATATCAGACTAAGAAAAACAGGGGAAGGTCGACCACCCAAAGAACCAAAGGTGATAAGGTTGACCATATGTGACCCTTCTGCCGGGAGAGTTTAGTGAACTACACAACCCATATGATGATGACCATGAAGCGGGACTAGAGCATCATGAAGATTCACAACCTCGTGAGTTCTACCAAAAGAATCTTGTTATATTTATTTTAACCCTGATTAAGGAAGATTCAACTGTCAATATACAGGCCAGCTTTTTCAGTACATCATAACTGACGTTTCCTCACAAACAAGACTTTGTTTAGTACCAGTAGCAAAATTATCCCCATGAAAGCATTTTTTGGGCAAAAGATTTTAGAGTTTATACTTCATGTAACATGGCTAAGTCAACAGTTTTACTCAGTCCCAAAACATGCCCACAAAAGCTGTTAACTAGGGTCACATAATAATCATAGATCTTTACTGTAACTCTCAGTTGTAACATTTTCTTTGAAAGATTCAAAATGAAGCTGGGTACATTCACTCATTACCAACCGCATTAACTCTTTTACTGACAATTTCGACTAAAATGATATTGATGAATCTGAACCAATACAATGATTTCAGATTCAAATTTATTATATAAAAGACCTTTCATTCAAGTACCAGCATGACCTTGTTCCAAAGAAAACAACAGTCCAAGTCAACAGCTTTTCTCGCCACACTTTGTGTGAGATAAGCGTGGCGAAGAAAACTGTTGACTCACACTATACTTGGCGCTGAAACAGTTAAGTACCTCCCAATACACATTATAACCTTCAAAAACATGTCCTTGTATCATTAATGCCCAGATTATGCACAAATATTTTTTTTATTGCAAAAACAATAAAAATGTATTAATAATGTCTATGATCTCCATGTTCATACTGTCCACTGAAAAAAAAACAAAACCTAACCAGGCAAAATAACATTATTATTCCCCCATTCCACAATGCAATTGGGGGGGGGGGGGGCGCAGTATAGGTTTCTACTCCGTTTGTCAGTCCATTCATTGATCCAATTCTGGATGCTTGTCTGGGCCATAATTCTTGGGATACTGGTGTGTCGCTACCTTGACCATTGACTCTTGGCCTGTGACCCCATCATAAGAAATGTCTGCTGAGGTCATATTTCCAATACTATAATATCTATAGATACCAAAGTATTGGCCTCCTTTGACACTGTCATAGAAAAGGCTTGTAAAGGCCATATACCCCATACATTAACTCTATCGAAAACCAAACTTGGTGTGCGGATACTTCTGGGGATTGGAGTGCATCACGTACCGAAAACATCTTACCATGAGTATAGCTTTACTTTTGAACTTATAATCCGGACTATACATGCATTGCTATGGTAGTATGACTTAAGCTCTTTATCTAGTTGAAAGTTAACCACAGGCACAGAAAATGTTAACATCGTAGCCATGTTTCTTTATGAGATATGTCTATGTCCAACAGAGGCGGATGCAAATTGGCCATGCATATCCCTCCGACTCGCTGCTCATTTTTGTTCTGTTGACTTTTCTTCAAATCATGGACGCATTTCCTACATTTTACGTCAGAAATGGCACAAAATACACCATTTTACACATTAACTTTCAAAATTTTTTACAGAACGCCTCCAGAGTGCCTTCCTGACCAAACAAGTTATTACTCTCAGCACTTGACCCCCTCCCCTGACAAATTCCTGGGCCACCCCTGTCCAAATCCATTATATCTGTTTTTTCTCTCCCTCTCAGCAATGATGGAGAAAGATCTGCAGAAAATGCAGCACCAATTGTAGAGAAAACTAGATCTGTGGCACGAGCACCCATTCTGTCCACAAGTGTAGAGGAAGATAGATCTGTGGCAAGAGCACCCATACCGTCTCCAAGTGCAGAGGAAGCTAGATCTGTAGCAAGAGCACCCGCCCGTGCCGTGTCCAAGGGCAGAGGAAGCTAAATCTGTGGGAAGAGCATCCATGTTGTTTCCAAGTTAATTTTCAGCCGGACATCGCAAACAAAAGCAGAAACCAATTGCAACAATTGCTGAGGTAGCCAATGCTGACACTCAGTCATTGTCTTATACAAAAACAGAGCATGAAATGAAAATTAGACACATTGAAGATGAGCACAATGCAAGCATGGAAATTTTGAAGATTGAAAGAAAATTAGCAATAGCTAAGTTGAGACAATTTGAGGCAAGAATGGCAAAAAGCTATGATAATGGTAAGGAAGAGCCATGTTATCAGCAGTTATATTAATCAAAATAAAGGTAGATAGATAGATAGATAAACTTTATTTTACGAGGGTAACCTGATAAACAAATTGTTTATCTTCCTCAGGGCCCTCCAATAAATACAAATACAGTAAAATACATACAATAAAATACACACAATAAATATAAATACAATGAGATACATGCCAATAAGGATGTGGGTTTATATAGGGGGACCCCCAGGAACAGCTGGCTAAGATTAAAATGCAAATAGGCACCCGATGGTCTCTTACAATTGATAAAAATTACAGTAATGACTGTTAAAAGCTAAAGACTTCATTTCCCATAAAAAGATCTCATAAAAGCAGTTTTAAAGGCAAAAGGTGTTGGCTTTTCTCTGATATCACGAAAGAATGAATTGTATACTTTAGCACCAGATACCCCTATAGAGTTGCGGTATGCTGCCTTGTTAGCGCGAGGAATTTGGAGGAGGCCACTTTCTGCGGAACGAGTTGTTCTATTGTGTGCATCAGTTACGTAAACAAACATGTGTGTCATATATTTAGGGCCATAACCATTTAAACTTTTGTACACCATTAGGGCCTCTCTGTATCGAAAACGATATGTTACAAGCATAGTACCGAGGGTTTGGAAGAAGGCGGCAGTGGGAACTGTATAGTCAGCATATTTGTCATTAATCTGGTGAACCGTATTTGCAATTTTACAAGCTTCTTAATCTCACAACATCCATCCCATATTGTACTGCAATATTTAAAATGTCGTAAAATGTAAGCATTATAAAATGATTGACGTACTGAGTCAGGTAAAAAACACTTAATTCTCCTAAAAAGAGCAATATTGTCACACACAGACTTGTACACCTTAGGACAATGGTATTTCCAAGTCAATGCTTGGTCTACATTCACTCCAAGTAACATTTCAGACATACTTTGTCTACAGTCTGTCCATTTAGATTGCAGGTCAGGTTTGGTCTACGTAGATGTCTACATTCCATGCCCTTTGTCTTACATGAATTTGACGGTTCACATGATAAGTTGAGAACAATTTGCACCATGACTATCATCTCATTAATGAAGTGTAGCTCTAGCCTTGTTACAGTGCATACTCAGTTGTGCTGTTCCAGCTACCCGTAAGCTGAGCACAAGACCATCATGGTCCTCTTTTTCTATCTTCACTTAGTGTAACGTGACTTATGGAAAAAAAGTTAAATGAGGAACTCATGTCTCAATTTATATTTACACGGACTGCCACACAAGGTTCAATAGATGATGTTATGTTTTGTTTTTTGTTTTTCCATTTACAGGCCAGTGAAACAAACCTACTTGGCCTACCAACAGAACTGTTGTGCCAGATAATTTCGCTCATAAATCCAGTAGAATTGCTAACTATGGTGAAATATGTGTGTACAGTATTTGAGTCTATCATTGCTTCGCCAGGATTATGGCAGAGACTCACAACCATACATTTGACCACTGCAGACCCTCCACACATAACTTGTGTGGAAAAGCGACTCTGGTTTGTTCAGCACTTGATATTTCTGTAAGACTTGAACAGCTATCATCTTTAGATTTTCTCGTAAAATTGAAAAATCTGCAACGACTAGTCTAAATTGGCTTTGAAGTACAATGTTTCAGTTTGAGTGCTCATCTAGTTAGAAATGTATGTGCATGTAGCCACTTACAAGGCTTACATTTGAAAGGTGTTTAGGGAATCACTGATTCAGATCTTATTGTCTTTGCAAAAGCCTTGCCCGAATTGGTTAAATTTATTTCAGAGTACATGAGTGAAGTTTCAGCACGAACCATCAACAAATTTGTTGACATCCTTCCAAATGTAAGAGAAATCCTTGTCACACCAGATGCAGACATTGATGGATGGGCAAATCTCATAAATTTATACTTGGGGCGAGTCAGATTTGGCCATGATATCATTGATTTCGTTCCAAGAGTATGCTAAAATTTCCTCCTCAACCTTATTCATGTTAATGGTAAGTTTCGTGAACTTGGTTGCACCATGGCGGACATATAAGATGCAATCAGAGAACTACGCCAAATACAACATGTTGTGCAACGCAGGCATCTGAGAAGGGAGCGTATTTTCCGGGATCGTGATAATCCTTTTGATTTGTATGGAGATGAGGAATTCAGGAAAAGATTTCGCTTTGCTAAGCATAATGTGACATATATTGTTGACCTATTGGCTGATGATATCAGGCACGACACAGGTAGAAATAGGGCACTACCTCCTCATCTGCAAATTTCTCTTGCTTTACGCTTTTATGGGACTGGAGCTTCTCAAACGACTGTGGGTGACCGCTTTAAAATTGACCAAGCAACAGTCAGCAGGGTGGTAAAGTCAGTCAGCATAGCTTTGGCAAACAGGAGAGCTCACTTCATGAAAATGCCATGCACTCAACGAGAGACCCATACTACACAAGAGGCATTTTATGGAATGCACCAATTTCCAAACGTCATATCGCTAATTGACTGTACGCACATCAGAATATCTAACCCTGGAGGAGAGGATGCTGCCCGTTTTCTCAATAGGAAAGGGTATCATTCCATAAACACACAGGTGACCTGTGATGCTAAGTCTATGATATCAAACATAGTTGCCCAGTGGTATGGGAGTGCTCGTGATTCCAGAATATTAAATGAATCCCGCTTAAAGGCTGATTTTGAGGCAGGTCTAATTGCAGGTCACTTACTTGGGGACTCTGGTTATGCCTGCTTGAGATTTTTGATGACACCAATGAATAACTCTGTTACACAGCCACATATGACACTGTCTAACAGATAAACTACAATAGGGCGCAACGCCGCACAAGATCACTTGTCGAGAGGGTCTTTGGGATGTGGAAGCGAAAGTTTCCATGTCTCCACTATACTCTAAGGGTGAAATTGCAGACAACATTTGCAATCATAGTAGCTGTTGCAGTCTTGCACAACATTGCTGTCATGGTGGGGGATCCTCATATTGATGACAATGATGACATGCCAAATGATGACCCTCCAATTGATCCTCCAGCTACGCTTGATGAGCAAGGAGTACTTGTCAGGGAAAGACTGATACAATACCACTTTTAAAGTCAAGGAGTTAGGGATGTTTCAACATTTTCACAAGAGTACCAAACATACGCTGGGGGAGGGCAGGGGCGCCAGTTGGAGTACATTTTAATTTGCAATAATACAATACTCTATTTTTCACAGGTTATATACTTAAATCGAGAACTTAATGCATGTTGTTGATTCAGTTCGACTTAAAATGATGCCAAACATAAGGCAATTGTTCCTGATTTTTGCTTGTTGTATAACTTTACCAGGTGGTCGTCATTGTTAAATGTTGACAAGTACTCTTTATGGTGGATCGATGGGGATAAAGAGACACATTAATCTCTGTACTCTCAATTAGCAAAATGTTTTGATACAAACATGCCAAAAGAAGCCAACTAATTATATGAGTTGTTACTGCAGTAACCTCTGATATTTGTACATGTATATTTAGTCTACCTTATTGTTTGGCATTCTACATGTGCATTATTCAGTCTGTTTTTTACTCCCTCACCCATTGCGGCCGACGGGATATTGTCATCGTCATGTCAGTGCGTCCGTTGCTCTCGTGGGCGCAATATATTTGGGATCTTAAGGGCATTGGTCATTATTTTTCACAATGGTGTTCTGCAAAACTTTTAAATTAGTGGCAGCCCTTGACAAAGTTAACATTACTACCTTTAGTATCTTGCTTTTTTAAGGGTCCATCCCATTGTGGACTTTTTTGTGCTTTTGGGTTGTGTGTCCCTCCTACCGTCCGTCCCAATGTGCACAATTCCTTGTTACCGTGATTTATTTTGCTCAAATTTTGCAGCATGACTCTAACATGGCAAGTTGCACTTATTATATAAGGGTGTCACCATTACCTAATTTAACGTTGTCTACCTATGGCCCAGTGTTATAAGTGCGCTACCCCTTTGTTTGTTTTACACATATTTTATTTTACAATTGGGGAACAGAGATTTGCCTGTATTAGCTGCATACTGTAAGAAGTATTCAAATGGACACATGCAATGTATACATTTTAACAAGTCATGATCAGTTCATTGTGGAAAAGGTAAAATTTTGATCCTTTCATTACAATTATCACAAAAACAATAGTTTGTTTGATCAGACACAATACAATTCTGTGAAAGGTCTTTCATTAAATGTATACTTTGCATATGCTTCTATGCCTACTTTTTAGCTCTGCTGACCAAAGGTCTCAGAGTTTATGTGACTGCTCATGTCTGCCTGTCTGTCCGTAAGCCAAAGGTAGAATGTTATGTAATATCAGTGGCCTTGACCTTTTTTGTGTGGTCACCATGTCCTTAAACTTGAAAAGGTGATTTTGTAATTACCTTGTGTAGCTTTGACATCAATAGCAAAGAGAATTGAGTCTCCATATCAAAATTGCACCAGAATACATAATACATTAATCTGTACTTGGTGACCTGTTCTGGGGTCACTTTGACCCAGCAATTATGGAGTTTGGTGCTTGTCCAAGTTTACTGTTTTTCATCATTAACTCGAAAAGTTATTACCCGACTTGAACAGTGAGGTCACAACGCCTGTAGAGTTGAAACAGGTGATTTTGTAAGGGCGGGGTGTAGCGTGAACTTCAGTGGCAATGTTAGCACACCACCAGGCAGGCCTATGGGCCTCTTGTGTTACATAATCGGGGTGTCCTTGATCAAGTCTGCCCCAAGGTCACTGAGGACAAACAGTGAAGGATTCACTCATTGTTGCCTTAACCCGTGCAACAATATTCATCACAGGAGTTGCACAAATAAGCTATGATTACATGTGGAGCGAAGTCTCATCTGGTGGCCAATTTTCACATTAAGCTTTATATGTTCAGAAGCCACTTGAGGACTCACAACTTTGATATGAACAGTGCAATATAGCCACGATGTCAGCAGAGCATTAGACCCATGGCCTCTTGTTACTTATGGAGCCTGAAAAGAGACACTGCTCTTATTATACTGTGGAGTAGCTGGACCACCTGAAGCAAATGACAGTTTTATTAAGGCCATAGAGCTGAAAGCTCTATGTTGAAGCAGACACTTCAGTCACTGTTTCCCATTGAAAATGTCTAGTTTTTCGGGTTGGTTGTTGAATGTGTAGACAGACTCTAGTGTTACAAGTGTTTTTTTCATTCTACAGCAAACATTCTAATATTCCTGCAAAAGATATGACGGAATGTCACGCCTTTTGCAATAACACCAGAAGCATCGTTAAAGAAGGAAAAGTATGGTAACACTTAGAATATGTCAACGGAGGCAAGGCCATTTGCAGGATCAAGTATTTGAAATTAATTTTGCCAAACAGTTTGCCAAGATTATTATATGAGTGAAAACATAACTGTGTTTTATATGTCGCCTGAACTGTCTGCATAACTCAGGTAAACATATGATTGGCATAAGTGGTACTATTAATTTGGTATTGTACCACAGAATATACGGTCGGTGGACATTAATCTCCTTCAACAGAAAGGATTTAGAAAAGATGATAATCCAATTTGCTTTTAATATTTGTAAATTTTGTCAAATTATGTTCTAGTTGTACTTTCATATATTATGATATGTGATGATTTGTCCCCTACCAGGAACCGGAGGGGGTCTATTATTAGGTTTTGCGACCCGTCTGCTTATCTGTTCGTCCTTGCGCAGGCTAGACTGGGCCATATTTGCTATACCCTTGGGCCAACAGCGGCGCTAAACTATTTCTTGTTTTTTTTTTATCCCACATAACGTTTCACCTTGTCCTAGCCATGTCTCCTGTTCCATAACAACTGATTTACCACATTTGGTGGCTGGACACTTCATATCATACGGGTGTGTCGCACACTCAAATTGGATTACTGTGACTTTGATCTTTGGCCTGTTATATTGTTTAACTTTGTCTAGGCCATAGTTCATATACGGTAACTTGTACACCTACCATGGTGTCGACACTTCATAGGTTAGGGGGTGTTGTGTATCAAAGTTGGGCCAACTATATTACCCATTCCCCGGTGGGGAACTATATATAATTTTGCTATGTAATACTTAATTTTGTTTAAAGTGATCTATACTTTGACATTATATAGTCACTTTTGACATTAATTTACTGAAACTGTATCAAGGAATGTTGCATATTATTTACATATTTATACTTTTAGTTAAATTTGTTATGTTAAGCACAACATGGTGCTGAAAAGTTGAAAAGACTAGTTTTGTCCTTTGCCGTGAATTGAACTGTTTGTGAAACATGTTACTGGTCAGCTAATTTAACGGTTACATAATATCTGTAAGATTTGTTAAACCAAGTCAAGTTAAATTTCAGTTTGATTTTTTTCCAATTAAAGTAATTTTTGTTATGAACATAAAAAATAGAGCCTGTATGTACATGTGTGCCTTGATGAGTGCAAGAGAAGTTTTGTAATAAAATATTTAGTTGCAAGCAAACTGTCATTGTTTTTCATACTAGTAATGGATACAGCGTGGATTTCTGTAATTACAATATTTTATGTGTAGATTTACAGTCGAGCAAACACATTTACAGTTCAGAAAGTGCGCACATTTCCCCTGTTTGACTGATGTACAATATTGTTTATCAAAACTAACATCACAATGTATGTGAAATGGAACTGCTCGTTCGTACGGGTCACAGGTATCACTATCTGACATTTTACCATATATGAACATTCACTAAATGTACAGTGGTATGGTTATTTACTTAATATGCCACAACAGGTCCCTTGTATACAAGGAAATTTACTTCCACTGGGACTTACACCTGCGTTTAACTATCCCCATGGCAGGTTTAGAAATCTAGGGTAGTTTAAGGCCGTTTACACCATGTATTAAGCTATACCTCCTTTTTGCACATCGATTCTTAAACCAGGCATAACTTAACACCAGGGGTGACTTTGCAACACCTTTATGCATACGGATTAGACTTTACACCATGGTTGTTCCCTGGAATAAGCTAAAACACAGCTAAACTACCTTTATGCATACGGCCCAGAATAGTAATATTGTATCAGACAGTGAGGTCGCCTCCAGGCTATGAATTAAGTCGCAGCAGTGGGCGTGGGGGGGGGGGGGGGGGCTAGAGCTCCCGCTGGGTCACAGATCGAGCTCGCTGGCGAAGGCTGCCCAGATAGTGGATACAGGTCCAAAACCACCGTCAAGTATTCATAGAATTGGTAATAATTACGTACCATGCTACATAAAATTATATTGAGTGCCACCAAATGCGAACACACTTATGAGGAGTGTTTTCATTCATGCTTATGTGTCCATCAAAGCACTCTGGATTTTGTGTTCGCTCCTGAGGTAGAATAAATACCTATTTGTTTCTGTAATAGCAAAAGTACTTCCTTTTTATTAAAAGTAAATAATCCTTAGTTCTTACACTTTACTCTCATTTATTCTTAATTCCTGTGTGTCTGAGGACAAAGTCTCTTTTTCACTATCGCAAACAGGATATCAAAATAATCTCGAACAGATTTATCTAATCACTGCATGGTAACAAGCGATATTTCTAAAACTAAGGTAAGTCATAATTAAACACTTGCAGTAAATCTAACTCAGCAACTGTTTATAGCAAAAATTTTGTCAGTTATGCAGTACAATATACATTCATGAACAATTTTACATTTCCAGGCTGACGTTTGTAATGTATACGTGAGTATTTGAACCTTTACACCAGTCCATTCATATAATTCTAAACACACCAACACACAGGCATATATATATATATGTATATATATATATATATATATATATATATATATATATATATATATATATATATATATATATATATATATATATATATATATATATATATATATAATATGCATGATAATTAGTAAGAATCTAAGGGCACAGAATCAAGCTAAAAGCAGAAAAAAATGAATTGACACCAACTTAAAATAATGAGGCAGGAAGAAGTTGTATTCTAACCGCTGCGGCTCAACACTACACATGATTAATGGTAATATTGGGTACACTAAAGTTTCACATTTCATAAGATAAAATACATTATGCAAATATAATAGTGAATACTTGTATTTTGGTTGTATATCTCCATTTCGTTCAGGACGAATATTCATGAAAGGCCAATGTTGAGGAAAAACTTTAATTAAATGATGGGGATTTATCATTTGAACTGAAACAGCAGTACCACCCGCCAACGAATATTTCAAATACCATGTGTTCATTGTTGATTTTTTAATGCATGGGGTCTTCAATTATCCAACTTCTTTCATTTCAGATGGATATTTTGAAGAAGAACTGGGTGAGTCTTTGAAACATGTTTCAACTGTATTAAAATGTACCTGAGACCCTCATGTCATCCACCTAAGACTAAATCGACCAGCCTGTTGTGCTATCTGCTCAATGCTAAATTACCGAACTTTTCGTAGCATCCACCCAAGACTGACTACACACACAAATCGATTTAATTTGAAGTAAAACCAAATCATGCTTGTTCATATTTGACATACAGAAATTCTGGGACCAAACTGCCATGAAACACATTGCGACAGAAACACAAATATATAAGTAAACACTGGTTTACCAAACACTATGTGTCTGGTGCCATTCACTGTTTTATTTGTTGTTAATTAAGAACAGCAATCTTTCACTGGGATCATTGTGAATGGATAAGGCTATTTTTGCTCACACTGATAGAATAAAATACATTTTAAAACTCAAAGAAGGTTCGACATCCAATGAAAACTGTAAACGTATTCTTGCTCATACAATTTTTTTGTGTGCGTGTGTGCGTGTTTGTGTGTGTGTGTGTGTGTGTGTGTGTGTGTGTGTGTGTGTGTGTTACCTTTATAAATGGCGGCTAGTGTTAGGGTACGAATGAAATTTTTGTCTTTACATTTGTATTGGAAGATAAACATTAACACATTGGTAGCGAGTAAATTTCTTTGCCGCCATTGGTGGGTTGGAATGTATGAATATTTGTACTGTTTTGCTGTTTTATTTGCTACTTGGACAAGGCCTATGCACAGTGAGTGTAAATAATCAATCGAAACTGATTGACTGGTAAAAACATTAGTCTTAAGGTGACAGGAACGTATGGTCTATGACGGATGTGCCGAAAAAATCACGAAATGACTTTTGTTGTCTATTTGAAAGATAAACACCTAAAGTATGTGATCACCAGGCACTGTTTGAAAAAAAATCAATATTTATACGGGAATATCGATAAAAAACTATGACAAGTTTCAGAGGACCACTGGACGTGTATCTTCTGTTTACTTTGGGATGGAAATGGTCCAAAATCTTTGAACAGCCATCAGCCGTGTTGACCGGTCCCTCAAAACTACAAAGTCACGTGACTGCAGGGGAAAAATGGCGGCACGCTTGATTCGATGCACATATCAGTCGAAGAGAGACACACCAAAGGAACAAGTGCCGCATAAAAAAAACTTTGTTTGCTTTTAGAGTGACTTATGACATTATTGGTGATCTAGAGGTAATTTTGCAGGATGTGATTTATCTAAATGGATCGTGAGCTGCATCACAGCAGCTGGTCAAGGCTCCATCATTATGACTTCAAGGCTTGTCAAAACTTAACACGATTAAACACTTTGCGTCACTAAACAATGGACATTATTACCGTGTTTGCTAATGAATTTAATGTTTTCCAAGCTATTGTTAGCCATCTATTTGATAATGTTCACTGGGGTATATATGTGATTTCAGCCATTTTTGGCTAACCAAGGAGGCTACGCGAAAGGGGAGTCCCCTCTGGCTTTTTCGCCTGGTCGATCATCTGCAATGGGATTATTTGATAACGATCTAGCTGAGTGATAGGCAGACAGTAGGGGGACGATAAACCGGTGCATGTGTATTATGCAGCCCGACCGCTTTGGGCTTTTAACATCGAGCATACTCACAAGATCTAACCACCACCCTTTTTGGTCGCAATTTGAATGATAAAGTCCGAAATTTACATAAAAGCCTAGGTAACTGTCCTTTTGCGGCCTCACTGTTTCTCTTCGACCGCCATGATATTTTATACAACTGGAAAGTTCAGGAGTTTGTCTCTTTATGAAACAAGCTCTCCAGTAGGTTAAAAATAAAGAATTCCTGGGATAGCCCTAAAAATTCTTGTAAAATTATTCACTGTTTTAGTCCAGGGAAGTTAAGATCTGGGACCTATTTTCTTTAGTGTTGCAGTTTCACGAAAAGACTTGAATTGAAAAAAAATGTGAACGCAGAGTAAGTCACGAATGAAAAGTTGTGACGGAAAGCAAAAAAAGAAAAATACGTAGATTCATCACCACACAGTGACGAGGCCCCTTCGAACACAATGACGACTGTGTTGTTATCGGTCTGGGTGATCGCTATATGTCGACTTGACACATTAATATTAAAACAATGAACTAAAATTTAGTTTCATTAAAAAGTTCAATGGGAACAAATCTGTAACACAACCAGATAACAGTAAAATCCATGACGCATGACAGAAAAAAAACAAAAACGGGATGTTACGGTAAATCACGCTCGTGATCATGCAGACTCTTGTTTTCTGCCGCCCATGTTGTTTCGAAAAAACTGTAACCGCACTAAAGGCTAGATATTTGGCATCTCCAAGGGTGCCTAAGCTTTGGGTAGACTGACCTGGAAACTGCACAGCAATATTAATCATGTAATTTGTGACAATCTTTCTGGTGGTCACTTTCAGTCAAACTTGGTACAAAAATCCCTTGCACGTCCAATCCTACACGTTGCTTGTTGCGCAAATAATTAAACAATTGCCTTGTGGTGCGCGCTGACAGTATACAGCCTGGCCCAGGTCGAACGATTCCAGATTATAAAGCCTGCCACCCAGGTGAATAGTGCAAAACAAACTGTCAGACCACATGTGGACCCAATTGCCGGCTGCCATTTGAAACAGTGTGTTGTCAGGGCCATTGTCAGGTGACCTTCTAATCGCTTTATGTCCTCCTTTTGATCCTAGGAAGCGGCATGTGAAACCACAGTGCTAAAACCAACATTGTGTCTGGCTTTACAAAATTTGATATAAAAGGAGTTTTATACCACAAAAACAGCAATGTATCTTTGCTAGAATACATCAAAGTTGAAGATTCCTATTTACTCCACACGTATTGAAAAGTTCGATAAGGAGGTAATGTGTTACTTCCACGCGACGGTCCGTTCTTTGTAAAAATCAGAGCCATGAACTGTGATAGTGATTTTGTCGGAATCCATTTTCACAAGATCAATCAAATTTTAAAATGACGTCAGTCAAACACGGATAGATATATCCTCTCAGAATAAACGGGTTAAGCAAGATAAATGTCTAGCTTGGGAATTGTTTTTTTATTCGGCCTTTTTAACTCTTCCTTCTGTGACTTTTGGAGCTCAAAAAATGAAGTAACTATATACCATAATGGTGCCAACTTCAAAATGCTACGAAATTGTATAAAATCAATTGTACCCCTAGACAAAAATTTGGTTCCCGGGGAGAGGTCTATATTACCGTGTCAGATAGTTTGCAGATCTGAAAATTGAATATTTCGGGTACGAGCTGAAATAAACTTGTGAATCTATACCCGGTCACAAAACAGCGTAAAACGTCTGAAAAATCTCTAAAATTGATTCCATGGTCTGTTTTTACAAATCTAGAAATGCATACGATTATAAAAATATATAGTTTTATGGGTGAAATGATCAATTTGTATGAGTTGGATGGGCATCCTGGCACCTTAAAACGAAAATCACAGCTGTATGTTCTGCCATGGAAGCTTTTTTGGTGCATTTCTCATGACAGCCCCTGCCCATCCCCTTTAAATATGCGCTTTTGAAATTCCCGAATATTCTGCCTGTTAAACTATGGTTGTTTATCTTTCAGGAGGATGAAATTTCGCCAGAGCAGGTAACGGGTGTTGATTTTATTGTCGTTCTTCCAGCCGACCATTTAGTCAGCTGATTTAACTAGCATGATTCGTCGCGGATGCACTTTAACAATTTTGTTTTAAGTTTCTCTGAAACCATTAGGCAAGTGATTTCTCAACTTGACCAGGAAATACCTCGGGTCCTCTACTATTTTTTTCAACATGTCATGGTCTAAGGGCTTTTGAGTGTTGCAGGTGTTTTGTTATTTCTTGCAAACTCTTAAAACAAAATCCAAAACCTTCTGCTTTTAATTTGCGGAGTGGCTCTTTTGGAGATGCCTAGATCTTGATTTGCTCAACAGAAGGCACGGCAATTTACTTTATTTGTTAATTTAGTTTTGCGTGTTCTTGACTTTCCCAAGTAACAGGCAGGGTTCTCTTTAATGCTTGTAGATATAAAGACTGTTTCGATTTCTAGTGAAATCGTTTATAAGCTAGGAAGCTGTCAATTGGTGATTATTAAGCATATTTTTCAAAAGGCATAACGACTGAAAGAATACAAGTTATACTGGCTAATATCGGGATAATTTTCTTGATTCATTTTTGTGTAGTTCTCGTGAAAACTGCTTACAAGATTCACTGCCAGCTTTGGTAGGGATATATTTTGGATTTATCACGTATTAGGTGTATTCAAGTGGTAATATTCCAGTGACTTGTATTTTAAAGCTTTTCCGTCTTACCTTTTTGGGAAAATGTTAATATGCTTTCTCTAAACGGTATAGTCAAGTTATACTGGCTAATATAGGGATAATTTTCATTCACTTTTGTGTCGCTATCGTGAAAACTGCTCACAAGATTCACTGCCAGCTTGGTGGGGATATATTTTGGGTCAATCACGTATGAGGTGTATTCAAGTGGTAATATTCCAGTGACTTGTATTTTAGGGGTTTTCCTTTTTCCCTTTTTGGGGGAAAATGTTAACATGCTTTCTCTAAACAGTATGGTCAATTGATTTAAAATTACAAGGGCACTATAATTTTATGTTGTCGATGACTTCTGCCATACTAGAAACGGCTAGATAAGTAGTTTGTGTCAATCTCTTTTTGGTTGTTTGTCCAGTGAGAGTTCTGTCACTTTTTATTTATCAATGGATGTTTGTAGATACTTCATAGTCATTTGTAGGACATGCTAGCATGAGAATTATTTACAGACCAGTGCACATGCTTATATATGTAGTTTTCCTCTGGCCGGTTACACTATAACGTGAACTCGCAAATTTATTTGTTGCAGGCTGCTTGAACGTGTTTCGTCTACTTAATACAGTATATACCAGAACTGGAAGAGCACAGCAGTGCTCTTGATAAAATTGCTACTAAGGCCCCAAGTGTGTAAGCATATACATGGAAGTGGCATTTGAAATGGTGAACTTTTCCTTTAAGCTCTTTCGATTTTATTTTTGCACCTTCATACCAGATTAAACCAGATCGGCATACATGTACCAGTTTCATGCTGCCTACCAATGACGTGACCAGCTATTTCATGGGGGTTGTTTGATCACACTGCTTAATGTGAGTGAACTTTTCTGTCTATTGCATATTTTCTAGGTCAGTCCATGTGTGTCTGTGATATCGCTGGAGACGTCTCGATTACAGTCATACTCTTTAGATTTCATAAAGAAAAGGTTAGTGCAGAATCTGAACGGAGATTGGTCGCTGGATCTCAGTGACATCGGAATGACTGTTCTTCCCGAAAGTCTGTGGGATTTAGACTGTATCAGTGATGTCGTAGACTTAGACATATCATGGAATTTCCTTCACAGCATTTCACACAAAATCCAACTGTTTACCAGGCTTGTAAAGCTTGACCTGAGCTGCAACAGGGTAAAGGAGTTGCCCACGGAAATATGTGTGCTTGAACATCTGGATAGCATAAACATGACTGAAAACCCAATCAATATTCCAAAAGAAATATTGCACCAGGGTGCCAGTGCAATTAAAAAATATCTGAAGGCAGCAAGAGAGTCACAAATGGTAGTGAACAATATCTTCAGAGTATCAGTGCTCGGAAACACAGGTGCTGGTAAAACCAGCTTTATCCATACCCTTTTGGCGAAGAAACCTACCCTGGCAGACCCAGACGACAGAACGTATGTTGTAGATCGAAGGACATGGCAGTATGTATCAACAAAAGGGGAAAACGATGTCCTAGACATTCGATTCGATGACTTTGGTGGTCACGAGTGCTACAAGCAGATCTATGCACTCTTCCTTGCCAGACGGTCTGTGCCTTTAGTATTTGTAAGATCCGACACCTACAGTAACAAAAGCCACAGTAATGATGTGACTACGTTTGTTGAAACTATCTCAGATAAACTACCAAATGCACCTATATGTCTTGCAGTCACTCACACCGACAAGCTCATGGGGGAAAAAACAAAAGAAAAACAGCATATGCTGCTCAAACATACAAACGAGCATGAAAAAAGCATATGCAAACAGATGGATTTCAAAATTCAAGATCTCAGGAAATGCATACACAATGAAATATGTCCAGATGAGAAAACTACTATGGAAAAGGAGCTTGCACACTTAAGTAGGCTGAAAAAATTAAGACCTGTATTTCCAAATAAGGTGTATGCAATAAGTGCCAAAAACTATACTGGTATGCATGATGTAAGTAGCGAGATAGTACGCAAAATAGAAGACAGCCAGATATTTCCCGTGGAAAAAGTGCCACTGTCGTGGTTAGAATTTGGAAAAATTCTACGTGGCCACAACGAAGACGACAATTTGTGCCTTTCATGGGACACTGTTTTAGACCTTGCAGAGAAGGCTAAACTGATACAAGAGACTGAGATCTGTACAGCATTAGATTATCTGCACAGCTGTGGTGATATCATGTGGTATGCCAGTGGTACTTTATTGAAACGACACGTTTTTCACGATCCTCATAAGCTTGTTGCAGTCATAAAGACGATCATCAATCATGATATCAAACAGATTACAAATACAGATGTCAGATTTCAAAACCTGGATATCAAGACCTTTGAGGAAATGAAAGATGACTTATTGCGACGGGGTTATTTATCCAGAACACTGCTTCTGTGCCTGTGGAAACATTTCAATTTTCGAGACCAACAAATAAGTGCATTACTTGAACTGCTTGTGCAGTTTGGCATATGCTTTCCAGTTGAAAAAACAAAGACACAGTTTGAGGCTGAAAAGTGGGAAAAACTAATGTTTCCTTGGATACTTTCAGATTCAAAGCCGCCCAACCTTCCATCTGATCAACCTGTGGCAGCAGATGAGAAGATCATCGCAATAAGGTTGATATTCACATCAAAATGTCCACCAGGCTTCTTTAACGCATTGGTCGTTAAATGCAATATGTTTACAGAAAAACGACAAGACTGGAAAAATGGCATGTTTGCAATAGATGATGATGAAAATATAATTCTGTTGGAGCTCATCGAAACAATTCCGAAGGAATACATTGAACTACGCCTACGTGGGAAAGAGTCAACCTCTATGTGGCATGAAGCATTGCGAATACACCTGGAAATGTTAAGGCTACTGCATCAATGGCCCGGTGTTGTTAGTGTTTTTTGTGTCTTGTGTCCCAAGTGTGTTAAAGAAGAAAAGAAACAGCCTCAGAAGTTCTCGGCAGACTACTTATGGAATCCTACATCCAAATGTACGTTTAAGTGTCTGGAGGACGTACTACATCAAGACATAGATGCTACGGATCTTTATCCAACGAAGGAAGGTAGGCTTATCTTCTCTTATTCATGCGATTAGGAGAAAGATTACACAGAAACGTTATCACCAAAACGGCAGGTCTAGATTAGATAAATTACATTATATTGGTGAACAAGTGAAATTTATGTAGTTATACAAGCCAGAAATGGAACAGCTATGATGATTTCTTGTAGGAAGTACCACAGACTTAGGACTCACTTTTTTATGCAGCCAAGTTTATACAAAATCATGTTTGACTTACAGTGGGTTCTTATATAAAAATTGACCAGGGAGAATTTCAATAAGCCAAAACACGTTGTCTCGGTCGTGGTAGCCCTCTGGTTAATAGTTCACATGGAGTGGCAATGGATAATACAGTAGCAAAACAAACAAAAACCTTAACATACATTTTACATTATTACGAAACACCATTTTGGAATGAAACTCATAGTCTTAGCCAAGAAAAGATTGAAAAGGCAGTAATGAACTGATAAAAGAAATATATGCTATAGTTGTGCATATACATAGCAGTTTTGTAAAGGGGATTTTTCTTCATATTGGGAAATAAATACAGCTTTAACGCAATTTGAACCTTTGAAAAAGAATAGGTAACACATGTATGGCCAGTGAATATGTTTAGGCATATATCATTGGTTTAAGAAAGTTCTGCTTCTACCAAAGCAGTATCAGAAACGTGTATTTATATAAAACTATGAACACGAACCCCAATAATAGTACAATCACGTCGACTGTAACCTTGCCTTAGAGAAATCGTGTGGTTATGTACAAACATCTTTAACAAACCCTTTGTTTTGTGAATGAAACAGAAATTGTTATCATATGGAGCTGTCAAATACCACGTAATATATAAACGTCAGAACTATCAGAAATTTACATGAAACGACCTGTGGTTCAACTGTTAATTATACACTGCCCAGGCTTGTGTTTTTACGAACGTACAGAAAGTTTGCCATGATACACATGTACCATACATATAAACACAACTAATGTTCGGAGCCAGTCTGAAACGCACCTAGTGAAAAGACAGGAATTCGGTTTTGTTGTCACTGAACAGTGTATAATTATTAGTTACATAATATTGCATTTATCATTACTAATGTTTGTTAATATTGCTTGACATAACAATTATGTTGATTTAGCCCTTTTTCCTTGGAAATCAGACTGAGTCCGTATCTTTCTACTGCATGGATTGGACCTGCAGTTGTTTCCCTAAAATTACAACCTAGTCAACAGCTTCCCCACACGTGGGTTTGGTGCTCAGTGCCTAATCCACGCCATGGAAAGTTTTTGCCTGGAGCAAGGGGTCTAATATACAGTTCGTACATGAACTGCTTTGCATTACTTTTTGAATTAATAAAATTATTGAAGAAAAAGATGTATGACTATCAGTGGCAGGTTGGGCAGGTTTGAGCAGAGAAGTTACGATATTTGTATACAGTGACGTTGTTCATTTTCAGTTCTCCTAGGAGTGCCCAAAGATGACAGACATGAAAGAGCACTAGAAGGAGAAGAATTTGCACTGCATCGGCACCTTTTTGTGCTGATAATGACGTATGGTACTATGCTGATGCGCAGGAAGTTTGAACAAGCAATCACGCCCCTACAGCTTGGTCAATGGCTTTTCAGCAACCAAGAAGTCTTGCAATCGGCAATGAAAGGCCAGTCAAAATGGCAGTACAGAAAACTTTTCCCCGACACTGGTGAACTTCCCACATATGATGATATTGATGTGACGTTAATGGTGAGCATGCTCTCCAAAGTACCCACAAACTTAGATCCCCCAGAGTTTGGATGGAGTAAAACTCCTCATCTTGACGACAACACAACTGGAGCCAACATTTTACGCCTGAAAAACCTTCGAAACGATCCATCTGTCTCACACACGACCAGTGCCACGCTGACAGAGGAGGACTTCGAGGCACTGTGGCTGGAAGCAGAGAAGGTGCTCCTCGCACTTGGGGGCAACATACATGAAATGAGACGTATCAAATATGGAGAGTATGCATGGCTTAGACGTAAAAAAAAAACAGGCGTTGGCAGTAGAGGGGCCCTTTTTTGGCTTGATATATTTTCTTACTTGGATGTTGGCAAATTCTCAATATTCAAGCGAGGTGCTTTTTTTTGGCTTGAAATACTTTGTTACTTGGATCTGGAAGGCACACACTCTTCTTTACAACAACATTATTGTGCGGCAGCAGCAAGGGACATGAGGTAAAAAAAAAATATTTACAATAGGCTACAGGTTAAAGGGATTCACCTTAAAATAAGCCAGAACTGGCTTGAGTGTAATTTCGTCTGTTTGGACTGGTTTCAAAAGCAGTGAAAACAAAATCAATCATTGCATTGCAGTACATGGTCTGCCACAAGAGAATAGATTGCCAATTTGGCCGTACTAGTAGGACATTGGTTTATATGCAATAGCTACTCACAATATTGAACCAAACGTAGTAAAATGTGATAGGAGAATGAATCTGGATGACAACTACATATTATCCAGGTCATTCATATAGGTTACTGACTAGCTGTGTTAGTTCTCGTGGGTCTAGGGCGGTGGTTACTATTCAAGTTTCTGGGTAAAAAAACTGTGGCCTGGAGAAACTCAAACTTTATAGCGGGTGATGTGTCGTGGTCAGAGTGACCCAATTCTGGTACACGACAAATCCTATCCTGTGAAGTGTCCATACGCCAAATGTGGTAGTTGCAAGTACTATGGTACTGAAAGTATGGCTTTCGGAAGGACAGAAGGATGTATGAAAGGACAAGGTGCAAACCTACATTACCCAGTTTGGAACTAATAATTGGACGTGAATTGCAGATTTCAACTATCCAGATAAAATGCCCTAGCTTAAGAGTTTTCCTTTGCACGGCTTGGGTATTCAGCCATGATAGGAAAAGCTGTTATTTGAGTCTCAATTCAAGTGAAAGGCTAAATAAACCCCCATGTCAAAACAATTTTAACAAGGCTGATTGGTCAATTGTGGACCCGTCAACTTACCCACAGTCCACTTAAAGTAACTTAAATTGCTGATAAGCCTATAACAAGTCTCGTGAGCTTTGACAGTAAAACATAACCAGGATACACCAAGGGAAGATGTGGGGTCTTGTGCACGATATATTGGATACCGGATCAGAAATCAGTTTATTATTCACTCTTACTGAAGAATAAATCATGATTACTGGTGTTTACGTTTTAAACTAAGATGTTTTAACTATGAATCTTATGTTGCTTACAAATCGTATAATCTGCATTGAACTAAACTTTTGCAGAAGCAATAGTTCTCCTTTGCATTCAACACCAGTTCAACCAACTAAAAGAAAATGGCTTTTCTGTTGCGGCAGATGCAATGACGCAATGACCACGACCACCATTCAAAAGACTCCATTTTTTATTTTTGGTTAAAAGTGAAAACACACTAAGAGTCAAGTCCAACCACCACAGTATGTTGGAATGGCAACAAATATGTAGAAGATATATCATATGTATGCGTGAGTAACTGCCCTAATATTTCCGTTGCCTTCTAGAAATCCCTCATATTAACACAAGCGTGGCGCTGTTCTAAGCTAACTGTTTTTGATTGGATAAATTTGATGATACTAGTGCATTTTAAGAATACGTCCTAAACAACAGACAATATCTGAAAAGCTCAATGAAAGGCTCAAGACTGTTGGCGATTGCACCATGAGCATGACAAATGACTTGATGACCATGTGTTCATCGGCGATCCAAGAAGATTGATTCCCATGAATTAGTTTGTGGTACGCATGTAAGGTATGTACAAAGCATGCCACAATGAACCATAATGCATTATGAAAGACTATGGTGAATTATAAGATTACTGTGTGACGTCATGGATCATCAAATACACGATTAAAAGTAGCACGTGACCAACGTATTATACATTTGAATTGGGTTCACTATTTAATCATAAAATGCCTTGCATCGAAAAATAAATCAGTTGTGACATTCTGGCTATCGTAGCTTCTAATTTTAGCTTTAGAGTATGCATAAATGACGTGGAATATACATTAAGTGGTTATGATAGACAAGCCAATTTAGAGGCAGTTTGGAACATAGCTGTTTTAATGTCAAATCGCGGCGTATTTCCATTAATCTGATTTTTAAAATTGCTGAAGGTTCTATAAATCTGAACACTTTCAACTTCCAACTTTACACTCTCCCTAATTCTCAGGAAACAAAACATCCAGTTGGCTAACTTTTTGTTTGATATTGCGCATGTCATTTTAATTCAGTGTGCCTTTGGGTCTCTTGCTTACATATATGGTACCCACAGCAGCCAGGTGAGATAGCCACGCCCATCTGTCATCTTGACCTAGCACCATTAGGTGTATAATCTTTTGTTACTCGGTTGGAAATTTTCATTGAGATTCAAGTTTCATGGTCTCCCAACACAAGCTATTCACAGAGCACTACTGATTACGTTACACAACATCTCAGACTTCTCACGAAGTTTGTAAATTTAGAATGACCAGTGTAATAATAAGCTTGAAATGTCCCACGGTATTAAGTGCTTGTACCAGGGAGGTTGTATAATTTCCTAGAGTGGCCACTGTAATATGTCAATGAAGGTTGGAAAGAGACGCGGAAGTAGCCATGTGCTTCTTCCAGGCTGGCTATTCACCACGTTTTTTCATTAAAAGCTGGAAACTAAGGTACCAAGTATTTGTACCATATACCAAAGGTACAAAATGTTTGTAGCAAGCACGTTCTCTATACAGTAACTTCAGTGAAAGTAGAAAATATGTCAAAGGTACCAAATGCTTACTATGCAGAGTATTTATTAAGTCATTTCAACAACAATTGGAAATAGGCCCAGGGTACTTTGTATCAGACAGTTTATTGATCATATTATTATAGAAATATGTGAACTTGGCATTATATATTATTGCATGATTTTGTTACTGCACAATAACATGCAGTTATCCAAAGTTAATTTTCATTTTATATGTACAACTCTGTTGTTACTTTTAATGTTGGCTTTAGAAAATTCTAATGTTTAAAGGCTTAGGGTCATGATGTGTATACGTTTATTATTGAATGTTCCTGTTATTGCACAATAACAAGCAGTTATCAAAACGTACTTGCCATTTTAAACTATATAATGTAATTGCACTTGAAATTGGCTTTAGAATATATAAATGTTGCAAACTTTTGAGTGATAATGTTAAGCAAAGTATTAATCAAGTTTTTTCAATAACAATTGGGGATATGCCCAGGGTACTTTGTATCAGACAGTTTATTGATCATATTATTATAGAAATATGTGAACTTGGCATTATATATTATTGCATGTTTTTGTTACTGCACAATAACATGCAGTTATCCAAACTTAATTTTAATTTTATATGTACAACTCTGTAGTTACTTTTAGTGTTGGCGTTAGAATATTCTTATGTTTCAAAGGCATAAGGTCATGATGTGTATGCTTTATTATTGAATGTTGCTGTTATTGCTCAATAACAAACAGTTATCAAAACGTATTTGCCATTTTAAACTATATAATGTAATTGCACTTGATGTTGGCTTTAGAATATGAAAATGTTGCAAACTCTTGGGTCATAATGTTACTTCAATGAGGCAAAATTGATGATCTACAAGTTCTGTAATCGGGGCGAAAAATGGTTAAATTATACCCATCTACTTATGTTGCTACTCTGTGCATTGACCCATAATGTTGTAAAGTTATAATATGTCCACAATTTTAGCATTCAGATATTCACATTCATTTCAAGAGCAATATAGATTGCATTTGGTATTTAATCAGTTTTATTCTGGTCTATAGATTTCAGAAATGCCACTGTTCGTGGTTTTGCCTGATTAGGACATCCCTAAAGAAACGTATTTTTAAAGTTTCAGCATGTGAAAATATCATTAGGGAGGTAGGAAATTATCTATGTTGGCAAAAGAAATAATAAGTAGGGTTTTATGGATATTTACTTGAGGCTATTATGGATATTTACTTGAGGCTATAGAACGCACCATCATTGATGTTCTTAACATTTGAACATACAACTCATATAAATATTGCCAACAAGGTACGTATTAATAGTTGACAGATCATCAATACATAATATTTTTTAGCTGAGGAAACACATCAAATATATAGCATGTATAGCTTGCACGCGTTATTTTTATGGTATCAAGTAAAATTTCCGCGAGATAGAAACACCACTGAATAATGCTTCCCTGTATTAAATTGGACACAAAACTTATGTAGGCACTTTTTACGGTTTTAAAAGGAAGTAAACTAGTCCGTAGAATGGTTTTGCAAGGGAGAACCACAAGGTAAGCTGTTGGCTGCTGCCCTCTATTGGTCATAAACAACATAGAATGTCTTGGTCAATTTTTACCAATTTGGCTGGACGTTTCACGTTTCAACTCACCAATACAGTAATGATATGAAGCCTTAGGTTGAAAACATTTTTTTTTCTTTTATTACTAAACTTTAATTATTTGTTTCTTCATAATTCAAAACACAAACAATGTTAAACCTCCTGTTTTAATATCCGTTTTTAATGCAAAGTATTCAAAGAACATGAACTAGAAGTAACAGCTAATGCATGACTTGCACAATTAAAATGGTTCATCCGCAAGGCAAATAAATATGTTTATTATATATTTAATTCTAAGCAGGCTACAAAATGTAGGAAAACATCATGGGGTTTTAGCTAGGTTCCCTGGACCTATAGCCATGCCTGTCACACCATGGAGCTACCAGCTGTACTGCATATGTACTTACATGGTCAAACTTTCAGGTGGACCCTAGGCTAGTATTGCCTGTCCAAATCTTCAGCCACATTCTGTTCTGTACTTTCATCATCAGACCTTGTGAATGGACCCTAGGCTGGAGCTCAAAGGCCACTAACCCGACAGAAAAGAAAAGCAAATTCGCCAAACGGCATACAAGTTCAACTATCAGGCAAACTGTGGTAAAAAAGTACAAAATCAATTAAAATCATGACAAAGCGATGGCTACGAATGATATGCCATCTCATGTGTTGATGTACGTTTATATAAGGAATGCAAAACGCACATTTGTAGGAAGCAGAGGATTTCGAATTGTTATGATGTAAAGCGACTTCTGTCGGGCTTGACAAAAATTAACAGCTGTTGCCATACGTGAAACAATAAACTTTGTGGTACTGCAAATGTGATTATGATACCCAAGGTGTGTAATTAAATTGGTAACTTGTTTGTTTTTTGTTTTTGTTTTTTGTTTTTAATTCAAGTATCCCCTTTTTTGTAAATTTCATGCAAAGGGTCATGTGTGGGCTTTTGCATTTTCCATAATACAGATTACTGTGATATTCAAGCTTCGTCTACAGTGAAAGCTGTCCAGAATGCCCTCGTGTGGCAGGAGAATGGACTTGCACTCTCATACAATTGCAAGGTGACTCTGATACTGTTACTGTTTGTAAAAACAAAGCGCCGAAGCTGTAATTAAATCATTTGCATTTTCCTCGACTTGCAATTTTCCATTTATATTAACAAGTGTATACAAATAAGTTGAAAAAACTTGGAGCCATGACATGAATTAAGGATATGCCTTTCAACTGGTTATTATATGGTTTTCCCACTCACATGTACGATTGCTGTACTATTCACTGTGACATACATGTATGGCTAATATTGAGCAATAAAGTTCAAACTGAGTTGCCTGGGCCCACTCGTTTAAATTAGGTATTTTTCTATTCTCACCAAGGAGACTAGTTATTTCTTTTTTCCATAGCACCCCTGTTAGTGTGCATGCAAAGACTCATTAATTCCTTAACCTATGTTACTGATATGTAAGAACAGCAGATTCCGAGTTGGCCCCTATGATTAGGAAAGGACAGCCGTTTTAGGTCACACTTTGGGACTTGCCCTACGACCTATTTGGACATCCATACATGATCTTTCCTCCTTTTTTGACAGGATAAAAAGAAATCAATGAAGAAAAGCATTACCACAATTCAATTCTAAAGCAGCAGCATAGTAATATAAAAATATCCACTACACCCACATCAGTAAGTACAGGAAAAATTTTGCTGCACATATAATATTATAAAATGACCTGGCGGTCATTACCCAGTTCTTACTTTCGTGTGACAAGAAGCTAGTACAGAAGTACCTGTCACGAAAGACCAGCTGCCTTTTATGACCACCTTCAAATTACTTTTTTTCACCTCTCTTCAAAGACCATCTGTCTCGCTAGAACATGAATCATGGCGAAAACCTTTGTCATGGGGGTACTTATTTACATTTGTACCAGTGTGTGCTTACAACTTGGTAAATCTGTGATCAAAGACTATGGATATGATAAACGCCAGGGCAAGATGGACATTATTACTGGTGAGTGGCTGATCAAACTGTCAGGAGCGACAGCCCTCTTATACATAGGGGAAAATATTGTTGCCAAACATTTACTCTCTTTTGCTGGTATCTACTTGCCACCAAAAGAATCTAGTAAAAGACATTTTTATACGTCAAGGATCGACCCTATCAAATACATGTTAGTTGTCACGCTCCTAATAAGCTGGGACATTTAGTTTAATCCAGGACCAGGAGTCAGAAATTATAAATGTCCCTGCGGAGTTTGCGCAAAACCGGTGCGTTCAAATCAGCATGGTATATATTGCAATGGATGCGAGGTGTGGCTCCATACAAAGTGCATAGATATGCCTGAGCATATTTATTTCAGTCTGGCAAGGGAAGAAGACTCTGACTGGTACTGCTCCTCCTGTACATTGCCTGCTTTCAGTGACTCATTCTTTAATGCATCCGGCACCAGTTGTAATGTCAACTCCGGGGAGAATGATAATGATCAAGAATCTGACGAGGAGGAGGAGGTCATACTATATGACGAACTACGACAAGCAAGGAAGAAAAACCCCAAAAACTTTATATGTGGACAATTAAACATAAACAGTTTTCGCAATAAATTTTGGGAAACTATCGACATTGTGAATTTGATGGACATGCTATCTATATCGGAAACAAAGCTAGACTCTAACTTTACTGATGCCAGATTCAATATACCTGGTTACATAATGCACAGACGAGACCGAAATGGTCATGGAGGAGGTATAATAACATATATAAAGCAGAGTATTCCTCACAGACGCTTAGTTGAGCTAGAAAGTGAATCTTTAGAGTCTATTGTGTTAGAACTGCTATTCAATTCAGATAAGTGGATATTTATAACTGCTTACAGACCTCCAAATATGGACACGGACTTATTTCAATCGGAACTGGGGAAAATATGTGATAAGGCTTATATAAGGTCTGAATATTTGACAGTGCTTGGAGACCTGAATTATAATTTATTGAAGCCTATGTTTGATGGCAGACCACTTATGGAGCTGTGTGACTCGTATGATCTGATTAATATGGTGGACAAACCTACTTGTCATAAATCTGAGTCTGCAACCCTACTGGACGTTATCTTAACAAGTAGCCCTGATCATTTTAAGTGCACTGTCACTATGGACACTGGTCTTAGTGATTTTCATCACATGACTTTTAGCATAAAAAAAGGGTATTTTAAACAAACAAGAACCAAAGTCAACTATTTACAGAAGTTACAAACAATTTGATGTGGACAGCTTCAATCGAGATATTAATTGCATTCCTTTCCATATTACTGACATCTTTGATGATGTGAATGATAAATACTGGGCATTTAGTTATATGTATCTAGAAATTTTAGAGGAAAATGCTCCATTCAAAACTGCAAAAACTAAAAACAAAGGTGTACCTATGATGAACAGCACATGGAGGAAGGCTATTTTTAAGAAAAGACAATTAAGAAACAAATGGCTTAGAAGTAACAAAACCCCTCATTTCTTTCCTCCTTATAGAAAACAGAGAAATTATTGTACATATTTAAAAAGAGCAGCAATCCGCAACTGTTTTGATGAAAAATGCAAATCCGGCCCTAGTCATATAGATTTTTGGCCGACGATCAAACCATTTTTAGATCGGAAAAACAAGTCTTTCACTCCCAATATTATGCTAGCAGAAAATGACAAAATAGTTACGGATCAGGCTGAAGTGTGTGAACTTTTTAATGGACACTATGTACACAACACAACAGAAACCACTTTTTTATCTGGGACATGGAGAAATTTTGAGGAGCACCCAAGTATAAAGGCTATAATTGGGGCTTCTCAGAACTATAATGAGTCAGCCAATGGCTTTACCTTTCATACTGTCTCAGAGAAACAGGTTTGTGAAAAACTTAAGGTATTACAAACTAAAAAGGCAACTGGGTATGATAATATTCCAGCCAAAGCTTTGAATGTGTCAGCCAAATCTCTGGCGTCACCCCTCACCAGTATTATAAACGAAGGAATTAAAACATCTAAATTTCCCGACAGCATGAAAATGGCTAACGTCCTACCGGTGTATAAGAAAAAAGATCGTTTAGCGAAAGAAAACTACAGGCCAGTAAGTATGCTACCTAGTCTATCAAAAATTTTTGAGAGCATTCTTGCTGAACAGCTGGAAGCTTTCTGTGAGGCGATTTATAACCCTATGATTTCAGCTTATCGAAAGGCACATAGTTGCAATACAATGCTTATTAAATTGACTGAAGACTGGAGAGCGGCTTTAGATTCCAAATATCATATCGGTGCTGTACTGATGGATTTGTCAAGGGCTGTTGATGAACTTCCTCATAGCCTGCTCCTTGCCAAATTAAAAGCCTATGGCATGGAAACTACATCTGTAAAATTGCTACAAAGCTACCTGTCAGAAAGATGGCAGAGGGTAAAAATTGGCCACATTCATAGTACATGGCAGCAAATATCTAAAGGCGTACCTCAAGGATCAATATTAGGTCCGGTGATGTTTAACCTGTTCTTAAACGATATTTATATGTGTGTCAAAGGCTGCGACATATACAACTATGCTGATGATAACTCTGTGAGTGTCAAGCATTTAGAGAAAGCACACATGGTACGCCAATTGCAAAGCAAAACCACAGAATGTGTACAGTGGTTTAAGGTGAATTACATGCAGGCTAATCCGACCAAGTTTCAGGCCATCTATCTTGGTCCTAATAAGAAAACAACCAAAGAAACTTCCTCTATTATGCCATCTCATATTGAAATCAATGATACAAAAATTGAATTTCAAGAGGAAGTAGTATTACTGGGTATAACTATCGATGACAAGCTTAGATTTGATAAACATGTCGCCAGCCTCTGTAAAAAAAATGCTGCTAGACAGCTAAATGTACTTTGTCGTTTAAGACACTTGTTGGATGAAAAAACCAGAATGATAATATATAAAACATACATTATTTCAAATTTTAACTATTGTCCTTTGGTGTGGCATTTCTGTGGAGCCTCTAATTTAAACAAAATGGAAAGTATCCAAAAAAGGGCATTAAAATTTGTTTTAGGAACTTCTATAGATGTATCCTATAGTGACTTACTGTCAAAAGCCGAGATGTCATCTTTAACTACACACAGACTACGTGCTTTGGCACAGCTGGTTTTTATGTCTGTTAACAAGATCGGGCAAGAGTATCTTCACAATATTTTTAAACCAAAGTTGCAGGCGATAAATCTTAGAAATAAAAATATTATGGCTATTCCTAAGTTTCGAACTGTAACATTTGGGAAGCATAGTCTGCACTACTTGGGGGCAAAAATTTGGAATAGCCTACCACAACATTTTAGAGACCAGATGAGTTTTAAAGATTTCAAAACATTACTAAACTGCTGGGATGGCTCAGAGTGCAGTTGCAACTTTTGCTTTAGAACATAATTTTTGACAGTAATCTTAATTTTTTTTTTCTTGAGCCATTATACTGTGATATTACATGTACTTGCATCTGACATTCATGTCTTCATTTGATCATTGTATTAAACTATATATGATGTACTTTGATTAATTTTACTGCTGGAATGTGTTCTGTTTAATTTATGCAGTGGAGCATGATTTTACATTTTATACATCGAGTGTCGGCAAAGAGCCTCAGTTGATCACGTTATTCATTATGTAAATCCGACGGTAAATAAAGCTTATCTTATCTTATCTTATGTCTTGATCCTCACTTGAGGTGACCTATGGCAACAGATACCGCTGCACATTAATTTGTTTCCATAGCATATCTTCAGGTGTATGGACATATATGTCACTCTCAGCATACTAAATTTGTGTCTCTTCACAGACAAGTTGCTGGCTGCAACTAGATTGATAAATGTGACAATGTGGTTAAGCTTGATATCTGATTATCGTTAAGATTATGTCTCTTGGACACGGGAATGAATTGAAGATGCGGTTGGTTGGTGGTAGCAGGTTCCTGTTCAAACTGTCATCAATGACAGCATAACCCATCTGGTAAATCTGTTTGGTCTTTAAATGGTAGACCAGCGCAAGTCTCACTGGACTGTCTTCCGTATTTTATTTCAAATAAAACTCATTGCAAAATAAGATTTTAAGTAAAGACACGTCGTAGCCTTGTTCTGTTACAATACAGGTAGGCCCTCAAACCTAGCTAACTGGCGTGGAACGTGTCTACAACCAGGTAACATTGACTCCAGATGATAAGCGCCGGACGGTGTGCACTGTGTTTCTTATCATGCAGACAAGCGAGCGGTCATAACGCACCTCTCTTCAGAGTCTGTTAATTGAGCTACTGTATAATGAAGGATTAATTGCAGTGCACCGCGTCAGGCATGGGGCGTCAAGTGAGAAATGTAAAGCTTGCCAGCTTGTCGCTGCTATGAATTATTCATGAGCAGTCAAGCACGTGACCGATACACGGCCGTCTCAAATTCCTTGTGTTGACTTGTTTGTTTACATGCGATCAATAGGATGCGAGCCCGTGGTATTATACAACAAGAAATTTAGCTGTTAATTGTATGCTGATGATCTAATCTTATAATCAAGTTTTGAATATGGGTTACAAACATGTTTGAATATTGAAGGCGTATTGTGATGAATGGAAATTGAAAGTTAATATCAGTTAGTCTAAGGTTTTGATTTTTAATAAGATGGATAAGTTAATAAAAAGAACTTTTGTTCTAGGTAAAGATGAGTTAGAATGTGTCAGAAACTATGTGTATTTGGGCATAGAAATATCTGAAAGTGGCTCATTTGAAGGTGCTATAAAGCGACTATATGATAAAGCCAAAAAAGCACTCGAACGACTTAAAAGATAATTTTTTGCTGGGAACGTTAGCACTAAATTCCTTATTAACCTGTTTGAAAAGGTTGCGATGCCAATCTTTATGTATGCTTGTGAAATATGGGGTGCCTACGCTGCCCTCCCATAAAAAGTTCTATCAATTGACCCTTTAGCAGGATATGTCGAACCTGACTCCGAAAAATTCAGTATCAGTTTTTTAAAACATTGTCTAGGTATGGATCGCAAAGCATCAAATATTGCAGTTATTGGTGAACTTGGCCAACTACCGGTGTCACTAAACATTTTGAGACTGTAAGAACTGGTTGAGAATTGTTAATTTACCAACCGATAGCCTTCTGTATGACGCATATTTATGTAATGTCACGATGTAATTAGAAGGGAAAAGTACGTGGTTGCAAGCTGTTTCGGACATGCTACATGGTATAGACATGAAACATTTATGGGACAACTGCGTAAACAAAAGGGGTTGTTTTCCGAATAATATATTCACGAAACGTTCCCAAATTTTAGTTTCGAAACAATGGAAACAGGAAATGAATAATAATGGAGCAGTAGATAAAGATGAGAAGCTATGTTTTATATAAAAGAGAATTTAGATTCGAAAATTATATACATATCATCAAAGCTTTTACCATAAGGAAACATATCTCAAGACTAGGAATCAGTGCACATAATTTGGCAATCGAAAAAGTAAGGCACAAGCGTCCCTCAAAATTACCCATAGAATTAAGACTTTTCGAGCAATGTAATCTCTTAGAGGACGAGTGTCACCTTGTTGTCGCCTGTCAAATGTTTCGTGAACCCCAAGAAAATTTGTCAAATTTTATTTCGGACATGTTGCCAGAATTTTCTGGTAAAACTGATCTGGAAAAAATTTTCTTCACTATGGAATCATCAGATTATGAAGTGATCAGAAATTTTGGAATTTACATGAAAGAAGTTATGGTTATCAGAGGAAATCAATTATAAAAAAAAAATATATGTATTTCGATATCGGATACTTCCTCTAATGTCGGCCCTATTTACAAAAGCACTAACAATTTTTTGATAAATCAGAAAACTCTCTTTTTTTTCTTTTGCCAGGTGCGAATGGTAGCACTTGTCCCTTGGAGTTGGCAGATGGGTTTGTAATTCATCGTAACTTTTTTTTGTGTGTCAACTCTTTCTTTATAAAGGGGTTGGTGTTGTTGATGTCGTGTTTGTATGTTGCAATCAACATGTGAAGGTTTGTATTTGTTTCACTTGGCATACTGCCGCACTTTTTGTATACCTTGGTGCAGCCAATAACGTTCATTCATGCAAGCACGCACATTTTATTGTAGAGAAACCACATTTCTTGCCGATGGCTATTTCGATTTGACGTGAAAATGAATATTTTCCTTCTACAATGATTTAAATTAATAATCGGGCCGTTGTTTGTGACAATAGGATGTGTTCATATCTAAATGCGGTCCTACTCTAACACCTATTTAGCGAAAGAGGGAGCCACCAGCATCAGGGCAAATGCATGTATTTAGCATGGTCAAAAGTATTTTCTCAAACAAATGAACCACACAAACACACAATAATCTTAAGAAAATGTATTCACATATATTTGAAACATAAATGATGCCTAAAATGATTAGAAAAGGGCTCTCTTTTGGTTCAAAAGGTATTAATTATGGGTGTTTGTGTAGTATATAATACAAATCTGCCCTGATCATTGTGGAAGCATCAGTCTGTTGCCCCGGCAACACAGGAAGTGAGCAGGATCGCAGTTTAATATGAATGTCTCCTATTGTAATGATGTAACTTTGCAAAACTGCGATTTTTTTTTCGTCTACGCGCCATGCTGTTTATATAGTGAGAATGCCCAGAACCTTGTTTGTTTAAAAATAAATTCTCAGTATCGTTTATAATTCCAAAATTATAACAAAGCGAAATTCTTAATTTGAATTAAAAAATCTACAGATAATATAAAAAGGTCTCTTCTCCTGGTTTGTTTGATTATTCGAAGTAGACCTAATTGAGTAATATTTTAGGTGTTTTATTATACCCCCTCCCCCCCCCACACACACACATACATACACAACGATACACTGGAAAAGAAATACTTTGGTGGTGATGTCCTATGTGCAAAATAGTGAATTTCATTCCTCAAAACAGAGATGAGTAGAGACTGTACGTTAGTGTAGGTTATAACCAATTATGCCTTGGTGTTTATAATACATGTAAAAGGTTGAAGTGATTCTTTTCTAGGGGCATGTTTTGATAGACAGCAATTTTTTCAGAGACCACATGGACGATTTCTAAATTGTATTGTCCACATGTTCATCTACCTGTCATGAGAGGCCATCTGTCTTATAAGACCACTTTTAGTGGTGATGGAGTAGACCCTCGTGACAGAAACCGTTGTATTGGGATCACACCCGTGTCAAAACCTTGTAAGACAACTTATCACAACTGTTATTAACTATTGTTGGTACCTGCTTTAGAGACCACTTGCAATGAAAGGCCAGTTCAATTTTGAGACCCCCTTCCAAAACATTCATTGTTACCTTAACTCGCTTGAAAATTAATTACTATGTCAAATAACTTGTGATTAAAAAGAAAATATGGTCTTAAATACCAATATCCATACAGAGTCCCTGTCTTAAGAAACCACATTGATGAGAAACCACCTGTCTTAAAATGATATGTATTCAGGTATAATTTACAATGCTTTCTATGATTATGAAAGGCCACCTCTACTAGGAAACTGCAATCCAGTCACCCATAAAGATTGCCTTTGTTTCACTAAGGTTTGTATGGGCAACGGTATAGTAAATGTAATTCCTATCTAGGCAGATCTCCCTTATCACTAAGTTAAATTGGTCTTATATAACAAGTAGTCTGATATGACAGGCAAAATTCACATGGTAAAATATTGTTCGGGATTCAACAAAGTGGTTTCTGAAAAGAAAGAAGTATCTTACCGGAAATGTCACATATACAGTAGTCCGTGCCCGAAGAGACCTTTCTTATAACTAAATTAAAAATGGTATCATTTACAGAAGACAGGTACATTAACGTAAAACAGGAATTGGGTTTGGTGTCAGGCAGAAGATAAGGTCTTTTATTATGGCAAATACTTTTATACATTAATCCTTGCAAGAGCGACCACCCGTATTACCAAGGTAAAAGTAATCTTTTGGGGCAGGGGCTGTCGCGTGACAGGAAAATACTCATGATAAGAAAAGAATTTGGAATTTGGCAAAGTGTTCTCTCAAGTAAGGCACTTCCTTTATGGCAGATGTTAGTATACACTAGTCTTTGCCTTGAGAGATCACTCTGATTGCCAAATTCAATGGTTCCATAAAAGTGGTGGTCTCCTCTGACAAGTAAATTAACAGGGTAAAACGAGTATTTGGGATTCGTTAAAGGGGGATCTCAAGAGGTAGAAGTTTCTTATCATATCATAATGTCGGAGCTTATGCCTTGAGAGACCACAGTACCAAATTAAAAGTGGTCTTATAAGGCAGGTGGTCTCTCTAGGCAATCCAAAACATGAAGAAAAGAATATGATTTTGGGATTCTCAAAGTAGTCTCTCACAAATTGATGGTTTCTCAGGACGATTGTCAAGACAGATCATTTTATATTATACAGTTGTTTCTGTGTCGAGATTTGTCCTCAACTGCCACATAAAATAACACAGTGGTCCCCGTCTTAAGAGACCATCCTCTCTTGAGAGAACACTTTGCGTCTCAGAGGTACCTGTCTTGAGAGACCTCTCCAATGAGAGACTTCATATCTTTTTTGAGACCGCCTTTTGGAATAATGTGCTATCTTGTCCCTGCTGTTATCTGTAATGAAAGCTCACGTGTTTCATGTGTTTTGAGAGACCACATTCTATTAACACCAGGGCTAGTTTCTCAAGACCGGAGCCATTGTGTCTCAAAACTATGATCTGTCATAACATATAAAGTAACAAGCGTTATGAACAAGACAATAGAGGCAGGTCTCGTATGGTAGATAGTGTATTTATATTACATTGTAGTAGTATCTGTCTTATGTGGCCAATGAGTGGCCTTTCAACACAGGTGATATTTTATAAACACCAGTTTACAATTAGGGTAATTCACGCCGCTAAATAGAATCCACCTGTCACAACACACTATCATTGCAACAACGCATGTCCTTTGCCTCTGAGAAGACCAGTAAGGATTGTTTTAACATTATTTTACACTCTCATCCATAACACATGGCACTGCTCTGTTACTATCAAAGAATATAAATATGTACTTCTAAAAACAACAGGCATTGTGCCCTTTGGATGTTCTATCTTGGGTATTAAATATGATCATTCTCATTATCCCACAGTAAGTACACTAATGAAGCACAAGTTGTGCATTCTCCTTGTGAATCAAGAGGCACCTTGTGGCCAATCTTGGTGCCTGACTAACCATATTATTTTAAAATTGTCATGTTACAATGATTTCTGTTTTTTTGTATGCGTCATCCCGTTAAAAAAAACATGAAGCACTTATGTTGACCACGATTGACCGATTGTTTGATACACAAAACGTCGACACTGGTACAAGAGTCGTCACCGGCAAGCTGAGCATGTTAAACCACACGCAGTGCCCGAGTGTTCCATCAAACTGAAATGCATTCAACTTTTTCCCAATACATTCAAAATGTGCAAAATGTGCAATGCATTTAGACAAGCAAACACGATTATCACAATCCAGGAAAAATAACTTTTTGTCTTCTTTAATATAAACGAGACATCTTTAAACGGAAATTTTATAACTCATCATTACGAAAATCATTCTATTCACGCGTTAAAAATATATTTCTGTGATATATATATATATATATATATATATATATATATATATATATATATATACATATATATATATATATATATATATATACATACATACATATATATATATATATATATATATATATATATATATATATATATATATATATATATATATATATATATATATATATATATATATATATATATATATACATACTTACTGAAATAACGTAATTTAAACGTGCATATTTTCCGCGCCGTGAAATCTTTACTACAAACATATAATAAATTATGCTACGGCGCATTAATGTGTATAAATACGTTACATCAAAACTCTTAAATATTTCGCTATATTGACCAAAAGCACTTTTGTTGTTTCACGTCTCATAATACGTCTCATAACAGAACAAATATCAATAGCTCTGGAGCATACAACTTGGTATCACCAAGAAAGGAGAAAGGCATGTATTCATTCATCGAGCAAGTTTCATACTTGAAATATATATGTCTACACTTTTATTCAATGAGACGTGTCATTATAAAAAATTCACAACTGAACACATCATACGTGATAATGTTGTTTTTAAGTTGTAATTAGTGCAAGCGAATGTAAATGCGCGCAACTTTACGCATCTACTTAGATGTCTTTCAGCACGGTAGGCTGACTTTACAAGCACAGTATAAAATACACCATAATATATGGACAACATATAACAATAAATTGATATCTTAAATGGAAATTTGACATGTATACTCCATGTTAACACATAACAGAGACTGGCAGAAATGAAGCCTCACTTGGACTTATGTATCGGCAAGCTGAAAAAAAAAACTGTGCAAATATATAAATTTATTGTTCTTAATGGAGTACAATACCAAAATCTGTAAATTGCAATGAAAACTTACGCAGTGGATAATGTATTACCATTTAAAAATAGCTCATAGTATGGTATCCGTCGGGGGAAAGGTACATGAGCGCCCCGAGAGAGAACTTCTGGAAAGCCCGGAGAACGTGCCCAATACATGGGTGCAATCAGTTTCATTGCAACACAACAAAGGCTAAGGAAGTGCTAAAATCTCCACTTATATACATGTTACTGTTTCATAAAATGTCTCATATTGGTGAACACAAAATACATTATGTCTGTCATTTGTTCTTTGAATGCAACCATTATATATTGTATTTTTACTGAACCAAACCTTGTATCAGTTATGAGTTTAAGACCTGAGTTTTTCTGATCAGACACTACTTACAAAACAGAAAATCCCAACGCACTGGTCAAGTCAATTTGATGCACTGATTGAATAAATCTGTACGTCGTTGCTTTCAGAGTCATATTTAATCACATACTTGACACTTTTTTGGTGTAAATACAAATATATTAGGCTGCTAGAAGGTTGGGTTCACTTGCCACTATTGTGTATAATTTTTTTCTCTCTCGTTTTTGCTTGATTTATGCAAACTGGGTCACACAAAGGCCAAAAGTGCCGGGTGACTTCTTGTTACCCTTTGAGCATTAAAAATATTGATTGTTATTCATTTAGCCCTCCCCCATAACCCCATATTTGTCATTTCTTTCACTACAGACAGACAATGTATATCAAAATATTCATTAAAATTATTAATAGGATAATGTCTTACCTCCATATAGATGGCACAAAGCAAAACAAAGACAAAACAAAACAAACAAACAAATATATATATATACACACACACATATATATATATATATATATAAATATATATATATGTACATAATAATAATAATAATAATAATAATAATAATAATAATAATAATAATAAAAACCTAAACTCCGAAAATGGTGTGTTTCATACCGTGACCTTTAAGCGACCTTGACCTTCACCGGTTATTTGTTCTATTAGTTTGACACTACTTTTTTCTTTCCTGTTTTTGTACATGAATGTGGTATAGATGTAAAACAATTGGTACATGCAGTATTATCCTGAACATTCTCTTTGACCTTGATCTTGGTCATGACCTTGATAGGCCTTCATTTTTTAAAATGTTAGTTTCCGGGCACTTACAAATTTTTGTAATACAGACAATCATATTTTATTTGTTTCAACGTGAAATCGCAGTGGCTGACAAATTAGTTTTGTTTTTGTTACAGACATGCACATACAGTAGTGGATGAAAAAAATTCAGTTTTACTGAAAAAATCAGTAAACATGCAGCATATGGGTCTAGATTACTGCCGAACTACTTTTTACCCTCGCACATAAAATGCTGGAGGGTATTTTCGTTCCTTGGGTTGTCCTTCCCTCCATGCGTCCGTCTGTCAGTCTGTCTTGTCGACGTTACCGCGATTTCTCAAGTTATTCACCATAGCTGTATTAAATTTTTATCACAGAAGGACCTTATAATGGACCATGTTCCTATTGGAAAAAAAACCTTCCTTTGATTACTTCATTTTTTTAAATGAAACCGTTAATGTATTGATTTGAAGGCCATCTAAGCGGCGTCAACCCTGACGATGTTACCGCGACATCTCCAAAATATTAACGGCAGCTTTACAAAATATCTGTCACAGATGCATCTTATGTTGGATCAGGTTTCTAGTTAAAACCAGGGTCTTCTGATAATTTTATTACCCTTTTACGACACTTTAATGCATTTACTTGAAAGCGGTCTAATTAGCGTCACTCCTGACGACTTAGCTACGATACTTAACAAATATTTATTGCAGCGTTACCATTTTTTTTTTATCAGAGATGAATCTTTTGATGGACCAAGCTCCTTTTTAAAACCAGCTTCCTGTGATGATTTTTAATGTTTTTATGAAACTGTTAATGTATTTATTTGAAAGCTGTCTGAGTAGCGTCAACCCTGAAGATGTTATCGAGATTTCTAAAAAAATATTGACCACAGCTTTACTAAATTTTTTATCAGAGATGTATCTTAAGTTCCATTTTAAAACCAGCTTCCTGTGATAATTTTTATACTGTTTATGAAACGTTTAATGTATTCATTTGAAGGCCGTCTGATTGGCGTCAACCCTGACGACTTTACAACGATATTTTAACAAATATTCACTGCAGCGTTTCCATTTTTTTTCAGAAATGAAACTTATGATGGATCAAGCTCCATTTAAAACCAACTTCCTGTGATGATTTTAAATTTCTTTGATGAAGGTTTTAATGCATTTATTTGAATGCCGTCTGAGTGTCGTCAACCGTGAAGATTGTACCGTGATATTTAAAAATTATTCACCACAACTTTACTAAATTTTGTCACAGATGTATCTTAAGTTCCATTTTAAAACCAGCTTCCTGTGATGATTTTTTAAAACTTTTTTATGAAACTTTTAATGTATTTATTTTGAAGGCCGCCCGATTGGCGTCACTCTTGATGACCTTACTACGATATTTTAACAAATATTCACTGCAGCGTTACCAATTTTTTGTGACAGATGAATCTAATGATGGACCAAGTTCCACTTTAAAACCAGCTTCCTGTGATGATTTTTAAATCTTTTTATGAAACTTTTAATGCATTTATTTGGAGGCCGTCTGCGAGGCGTCAACCCTGAAGATGTTATCGCAATATCTAAAAAATTTGGCCACAGGTTTACTAAATTTTTGTCAGAAATGTATCTGAATTTCCATTTTAAAACCAGATTCCTGTGATGATTTTTGAATTTTTATGAAACTTTTAATATATTTATTTGAAGGCCATCTGAGTGGCGTCAAAAATGTTACCGCGAGATCTTAAAAATATTGGCCACAGCTACTCTAAATTTTTGTCAGAGATGTATCTTATATTGGACCAGCTTCCCATTTAAAACTAGCTTCCTCTTTGTATTCATCAACTTTTTATGGAACCTGAAAGTATTTACTTGCAGGACATCTGAGAGGTGTACAGAAAGAGGACGTTACCATAATATCTCAACAATGATCCAACGCAGCTTCAACATTTTTTCAGAGATGCACATTATAGGGGACCACGTTTCTATTGTAAACCAGCTTCCTGCTATAATTTTTAATTTTTTTTATGAAAATGTTGAGGTATTTGCTTAATGGCCGTCTGAATGGCGCATAGTACAGTGGTCTCTGTGACCAGAACTTGCCCCAAGAACACATCCAAAATTGCCCTTTTATTTCAAAGACAACAATGTGGAAATGATATTTCAAGTATTCTACTGCGAAGTATCCAATAAAAAAAAAAAAAAAAAAAAAAATTGCAGAATGGAATAAAAAAATTGTTGGCGCCGTGGGTAATCCGTTCTCTGAACGCTATTTTTAATGAGCTATTTTTCGCTTGAATTATTTGCTTGCAGATAGGCATGTAGCACAGTAGCTGTAAAAATGACAAAGTCGGACGGTGAAACTGATTTTTTAAAAATATTTTAAAGAATTTTACAAAAAATAGTATTTTAAAATATCGATTTGTTATCTAGGGTTTTAGTATTTGCTGTGACCACATCTTAGTCTATAAGAGAATATTCCGTGACAATTCTAAAAAAGTCTTTGTTAAACATTAAGAGTTGATCTTAAATAATACACTGTTCTGCAGCTATATTGTATTTCCCTTTTACTTAAAGGTAGAAAAGAAAACTTTTTTCCAGATAAAACTTTGATGAAATCCGTTTGCGTCCGTCCGTTAGACTTTTTAGATTTTTACTTTTCTAAAAAATCGTTGCAGGGAAAGTTTGGATTTGGTAAATGGATGTTCTGTAGGTGGTCCTCTGCCAGGTTTGAGAAGAAGATTATGATGCATTATTTTCTTATTGTTCTTATGAGCATCTTTCCTCAATTATAGAAATAAAAAATGAAATTTCTTCTCAATGACCCCTGAGCCAACTGCTTTGATATTGCATACAGGGTCACCTGGGCCTATGTAGTTCACAGTTTGAACATTATGCGGCGCTGCGTGTTTTTCTATTTTGTATGGATTTTGTGAGCTGAGGCAATTTTTTTCTTTATCTCAGGAACGGCTTAATAAAATTTGTCGAACTGTTATCATGATATAATCTGACCTAAGATGATGGAAGTTGGCGAAAAGAATGAGGATATGTTAATTTTGATGAAGCTGTGGGACATTAAACTCTGGGCCAATGTGTCGGTATCACTACAATTGTGCAGGCATGTAGGAATACAATTCATGTATTGTAACAGTATAAAATGGTTTTGTGGAATGCTTTGATTTTAAGACATTTGCTTCTTAAGTGGGCCTGTACCATGATGATGATGATGCTGCTGCTGCTGCTGCGGCTGATGATGATGATGATGCAATATGTTTGAAAATTTGATATTGCATATGGACGTTCCAAAGCTGGTTCTGGACCAAGTTTGCGAGAAAGTAAATAATGAATAATCTACTTATCATTCATAATTTTTAAGCGTTTATGCAAAAAGAAAAGGAAAACAAACAAAAAACAAGAACAAAAATAAAAAAACAAGAAAAAACCAAAAACAAGAACAAAAAGGGAAAAAACAAAAACAAAAACAAAAACAAAAAGCAGCATCAACAACAGCCTAAACATTAGCCTGAATAAATTAAACAGTCCTCAGCGGGTACCTACTCAGAACCTGTTTCGGAGCCTATACCCGTGTATGTCACTGCGTAGTGGCTCCCTGTCTAAGCTTGATGTTCAGCAAAACACCCCACATAAGAAGGAATAAATAGGAACGTGGCAAAAGATGAATTAGCTAAAGACGTGGAGCTTTGCTTATAAATGTAGAGCTTCATTGTGAATGAAGAATATCTGTCAAACCAAACATAATTACCAAATGTACATGTTATACGAACAACTTGACTTACCTGTGAACCAGTATGTACCTTTTGTAGCTTGATAGCTTATCTTAGTTAAGTTGCCTGCCAGTGTATAACTGAAGTAGACACAAACTGTGGCATTATATTCGGTCCAAATAATTGTAAAAAATAACAGTGGCAGCTGCACCACAAATGTGAAACAAACCCCACGGTGACACCTAATCCTTACTTTGAAAGTCTCCTTACAACAAAGCTCCATTTCCTTGTCAACCCTGAGACAGTGTTTCAAAACATTGGATCAGGTTTGTGACATTTGTGTAAATACTGTCACATTTGAGAAATGTTATGATATTGAGTAAATGTTTACCTAGGCATGTTAGAAAAGGATGAAATTCATTAGCATTTCAGGCAAAAACATGTTATCAAAACAATTTTTCTACACCGGATTTTAAGTACAATTAGGCAAACTTGTAACTGGCGTCGGCCACTGCTTGTTACCGATAGCCCCTGAGGGTTTAACCTGACAGCAAACATGTAAACCTAAACTATTTCAAAGCTAAATATTTTAACAAAATGATGCCAAAAGGTAAAATTAAGTAGCAAAACAGGCAAGTCTAAAATCTGTAAATCTATTGCAGCCAAACGTTCTTATAATTTTTGGATATTAACAGCAAACTTTGTAGGGTAAGTCACAAAACAATGAAAGTCATTCGTATTTACGTCAAGAAAATGCAATCAAAATACGATTTTTTCCTTAACCAGATATCAAGTACAACTAGGCAAGCTTGTAACTGTCGTAGACCGCTGCGTCCTACCGAAAATCCCGGAGGGTTTAACCTAACAGAAAGCAACCTAGCTTAAAATATCTGAAAGGGGAATATTGAAACAGAATGATGCCAAAAGATAAAATTAAGCAGCAAAACAGACAAGTCTAAATTCTGTAAAATCATTGAAGCTAAACTTTATATCCATTTCTGAATATTTACAGGAACATTTATAGAAATAGTTTATCAAAAATCATCTTTGAATCCTCTTGACTCAAGTTTATTGTAGATAAATTTGTCTTTCAATTTAGAACAAATGTAACCAAATATCGAAATTTACACACACACATATATATGTATATATATATATATATATATATATATATATATATATATATATATATATATATATATATATATATATATATGTATATATATATATATATATATATATATATATATATATATATATATATATATATATATATATGTATATTGTATTGGAGATTGCATGTTTAATGCACTGGTGAGTTACTAAGTATCCATTTTCCAAGAGTTTGTTACTGTTGACCCTTTTTAAGATATTATCGCCAGCATCGAATTTTGGATGGACTGGAACAGTTACAATTACGGCAAATCGTTAAAAAACGAAAAAAAAATTCTACAAATGGAAAAGTTTTTCATGTCCCTTACACCTTCAAAGAAGAAGCATATAGCTTTGCTTATATCCGTTGGTCGGTAGAGAGACTGTGGTTTCCGTACCATGATTCAATATTCTTTTTCGAATGGACTTGGATAGTGCCCAGGTAAGTAATCCTATATAAGGGCTAAGTGATGTATGAAGACGCTTACCCTAGAGCCTATTTCAAAGGTTACGGAGGTACAATTGTAAGTTTTGGTTTTCACACTTTAAGTTGTAAGGTTCTTATGCCATGACCTGTTTTTTGGCACAGGATTTTAGTCCTTACCCATGGTTGGGTCAAGCTTAGAAGATGGATGACCTTGACGAAATTCCCAAGGTCACCACCTAGAGCCCCGTTAGTGAGCTTGGTTTCCGCATGATAACTAAAAATATTTTTGAACGAAAGCTATCATATTGCACATGGAAATATGGGAATAGGTGACCTTGAGTAAATTACCAAAGTAACAGCGCCACATTACTGAATTTGGGTAATGCTTAATAAATGCAGAATGCTTTAAACCAGATATCATATATATATATATTCATATATATACATATATATATATATATATATACATATATATATATATATATATATATATATATATATATATATATATATATATATATATATATATATATATATATATATATATATATATATATATATATATATATATATCTTCGTACATAATAGTACACTGTATTGCATATATCATAAAGATTCAAAGAAAGAGGTGGAAGAGTAGAAAAAAACACTGGTCATTCAGATGGAAGTAATTTGTGTGATAAGTTCAAAGTACCTAAAATTTTGTACACATTTTCATATATTTTGCATGGCTACGCTAGTTGTATGCAATAAACAAGCGATTCATCACGCTATTACAATGTACTCTATGTATCATTAAGGGAGGAACTGAATAAAAATATTTTTGATTTGTCTCTTATTTTTTTTAAAGCTTGACATAAAGTGTCAAAGTGATATGTTCCACAAAAGTCTCTTATTATTTTGCAAGCAAATAAAATTTATTATTGCCAATAGCTTGTATAAAATGTTAACACTGGTGCTTTTTTGGGGGGGGGGTTGTTTTTTGTTTGCTTGTTGTAGCTGTTTTCTTTTTTTTTCTTCCTGTTTTTGGTATTTTAATGACCAGCTTGACATGCAAATGTATGATAACTGAAGTAACCCAAACCTTTTTCTTTCAAACTACCTTGTACATGCACATGTTTTCTATAGATTTACAAGTGAACAACTGTTTCCTCCTTACCCTATGTTATATATATTACATGTATAGATTCTAAAGAGTAGCAGGCAAATAAGGAAATAATTTTTGATGTATGGGAAAACTTGTATTTTAATGTTCATTTCTGTAACTGATAGTGCAAGTTTCATGCTTCAAGCCAAGTGCATTTAAGAACTACTGGAAATTCTGTCTGTATTTCATTTTCATTTTGGTAATTAAATTTAACAAACAGACACACTGGCAATTGCCTTGGTAGACAGAGCAATTCCGCCGCACTACCGATATTGGGGATTTCATTTGACCGCGTGACTACACCACCATACTTTACGAAATAGTATATGTCAATTCAGTTCATTGATTGTATCAACTTCAAACGATCTGCAAGGCTCTTTGCTATGACTCATGCACATACAGAAAAATAATAATTAGAATTTTTCAGTTGACCAGATCGGAGTCTGGGATCGTCACTGACATTGCATTTGTACCTTGTGTGAAGCCTGGAACGTGAGGTGATCAGTCAACTATCATACAATACAGTAGCAGAATACAATACATATCTTGGGGGTAAATTAATTACCAATACCAATACCTTAATTTAGATAGATAGGCCCAGCATTGTTACATGATTGTGAAATTAGGCCCATTTAATATATTTATACATGTGATACTTCACAGGCAGCGGACTCATATTTTTTTTTTTTGGAGGGGGTGGGGGTGGGGCTGCAGTACTTGAAGAAGCACCGTTTGCTGGCCTGCTTCGGGCGTTCCGCCCATTTGATGGACAGGCTTGATCCCATCATCTTTTTTTCATGAATATTCATTAGGCTACCGGCATACCACGATCATCGGTTTTTGTTAACGGGTGTGCAAGAAGCAGTTAAAACCACATAACTTTCTACACAGAGCCAAAAATCATGGTAATTCCACGTTATCGTATAGACGGGAGTCGCATTATGCGAAATATGGCCAGTTTTGCATTTTGAGACCTGTCCTTTAAATTTCCTTTCAACCGCATAGTTGGTGCACACGTGACCCTATCAATGAGCGCGGCACAGACAGAAAGAAAGAAAAAATGGACATCAGACAAGAAACCGTTACTTCATTTATGTACTTCTCACCGTGCGACACTTGGTAGCAGAGTTTAGTTAATCACCTAGACACATCAGACCTTATTGTAAGGAGCCCAGGATGAGATACAACGAGGGCAATCACATTTCACTGGGTGATAAGGGTATTACTGGGCCTTTGTAAAGGCCCAGTAATACCCTTATCACCCAGTGATAAGGGTATTACTGGGTGATAGAACAAAGACCTGGGCAATAAAGCTCAGACATTTGGAAAGTCATATGCTAGAATTTGAAAGAAGGATATGGACAATAGAGAAAAATTTGGGACAGAACCTGAAGCATTTCAAGAAAACGGCCAACTCATGAACGTACCTTTTGTTGGATAACCATATGCCAGAAGTTGGAAAGATCATTTCAAGTAAAACCAAGACAAAAAACTGGTGATCTTCTAAACCCCCGGGGGGAAGTAATCGCTAGTATGTTCGATCATTGTGAGAAAACAGAAAAGTAGGAGAGAGAAATCGAAGCATTTTAAGAAAACGGCCAAATCATTAACACAATGGCGAAGGTATCAAACTTTCTCTGTAAAAATAACGAAACAGAAGATGTGGAAAAAGGGGGCTATTCCCGATAGCAATAAAGCCACAGCCGACGATAGTGTCTTTCCAACAACATGTAGAAGCAACTAAGACAGTGACAATGCCCATCGTCTTGCAAAATAAATGGAAGAACGCTATTTTTCGCAATGCGATGACGGAATGTATCGACAAGGCAAATTGTGGCATGGAGTACAAATTTTACAGTTGAGGCGATACCTAGGTGGAATGCCATGAAGCGAAGGATCCCTGCTACCGTTATACCATGCCTCCTTTGTTTTCTCAAGGGATATATATGTCACCTGCTTACACATATATCCCTGCTTTAATTTCCGTGGCTAAATTTTAACACAGGACTGATTTGCTTTGGTGAATACATTTTAAAATGCATTTCTATTCATGAAAACAAAGAAGGCATGGTATAAAAAGGATACATCCCTCGTTTTCGTGATCTATCTGGAATCCTGCATTTTAAATCCCTGCACTTCGCTCCGGGATTTAAAAAAGCAGGATTCCAGATAAATCCCTTGAACTTGGGATGTATCCTCTTCCTAAATGGTACAAAGCAGCAAAGCGACGTCTGTACGAAAAGTCTGGTGGCACAAGACCATGTGAAAGCGCTCATTGGTGTTGGTATATTTTTGTGGGGGATTGCAGAGTTATTCCTGGTGAGAGGTAATCAAAGCAGAACCTTCACACCATGCAGCCAATCCTTGTTTACTCGACAGAATCCAGCGAGTAATATGGTCATCAAAAATTATTATGAGCTTTTCAATCGTACAGATGACTAGACATTTGCATTTAAGTGGGATGCGCGGACGTCCACGTTGACCTGTACACAAATCTGGATGCCTAGATTTAAAGCTAATCTATACATAAAGTTAATGTGTGCTTTCTTGTCACTTCATATATGAGAAACTTTTTACTAGACAACGGTTCTAAGTAAATCTTGTCATGAAACATAATGCGATAGGAACGTATCTGCAGCCAAAATAATAATTTTGTACATTACGGACTTCGCCCTGAAGCTTGAAGCACAAAGTTACTTGCAGACATGAAAAAAAAAAAACTATCCTGGGTCGAAATTTCCAATTGAAAACATAAAATATAATCAGAAGAAATAAGCTCTACAACATTTTAGAACGACATGGCGTGTCATATTCTATCCTTAAAACTAGGATTAAGAGATTTAGTATACTAAGATATCAAAGCCCAAGGACAGTTGCTCGGTCTCATGAATCAAACATTCTGCTTCTTGAAAGTGCAAGGTCGATTAAGCCATATGCCACGATTAAAGTTGTAATTAAATGAGGCATGGGGATATTACGGAGTATGCAAAAGGACTTGAAATAAATATAATAATGTGAATATCTTATAATATTCCGTAGCAATCGGTCAAGTAACATAAATCGGACACAAATATAATGTAATGAATAAAAAGCCTGCAACAAAGGCGCGCTTTACCGTTTTGACCGGTCTACAGAACTGCAGCAACGCAGGGATTCTCCAATAAAGATAAGACAAAAACAAAACATGTGGTAGCAGCATAGCATCAACGTACACCTCAGGAATAAACAATCCACGGACCAACAATGATTAACATGAAATCACTTTAGTGCAAGTGTTTTCATATCCGGTGACCCATGTAGACACATTCTGTGAAGTAGCAGAAGTGGCCCATCAACAACAGACAAAACAGGGTAGCAACAACTAAAAAAAGGCGGTTTTTGACCATACATTTCCAATATTAACCGAGCGTATGTGTGAAAGTAAAAACTCTTAAATCTATACGAGAAAATATATAGAGTAAATGAAGAAATTACGTGCACGAGGTCTGCAGTGCAAGTATCCGTAACAGTACGAGTTTCAACTGATTATGTCGACGTTTTAGCACAAGGTACAAGAGGCAAGTTTAGGAATTCTACTGGAAACATGCCTGCTGTCACAAAACAAAGGTTGTTAAAAACATTTATAAACGTGTTCAGATAAAATAAATGTTACACACATATATATATATATATGCATATATGATATGATTATATTGTTCCTCATCTTCTACTATTCTAAATCAGTGCAAATGAGGACTAATACATATTTAAAGTCATTTACACTAGGCAGAGGACCTAGAACCAGTCCATATGCCAAGTATGAAACACTGATACGAAAGGCAAAGGCTACATTGGAGCATTTTTGTGACGTATCTTCCGTTTGGATGTCTGACAATCCAAGCGCGTCTTTACGTATGTGTATATACAGAGTATGTATATATTTGAGGACCATAGTATTGAACCTTATTGTGTGAAATGCACGTGCAATGACCTGATGGTGACTCAACAACGCGTCATGATATGGACGTAACATATCATCGGAACCACTGAATGCTTTATGACTCTCTGCTTTGGGGTGCCCAGATTAGGGGGAATATAAGTGAAGCAAAACACTGTTTTTCATGTATGTAATCTACCTTTCGTCACATAAACGCTTTAATGTGTCAGTGTCAGGGACTTTGTTGTTCACTACATAAACCCACATCGGGCAAATCTCGCCAAATCTTTCCTGTAACTGCACAATTTCATTGTTAGTTGTAGAATTGACAACAGGGGCAATGATATTGACCCTTTAGGCAATTAATTTGCTCTAGCTCAGTCAGACGACTTGCAGCAATCCTGTTCTTTGTAACATTGTCTTGTTCTGGGAGCTCAGCAGCATATGTAAATAAAAAACGAAACAAAACAAAACAAAACAAAACAAAAAACAAACAAACAAAAAATGACGAAAAAAACGAAAATACAAAAAACAAAACAAAACAAAAAACAAGAAACAAAAAAAAAAAAAAAAAAAAAAAAGAAAACACCACTACGCCCTCTCACCCTCCCACCCCCAAAAGACAAGAAAAACATTAAAATTCCCAGCCATTTTAAATGTCAAGTATAAGTCATAATACCCAATGGTCGTGGATCCTAGTTTGTTTTTTTTTTGTTTCCACCATGTGCTTGTCGAATTCATGCACAAAAACTTATAATTCACTCACTTGGCGTACACGTGAGTTGAAATATTACAACACCTATTCTTACACTCACAGCTCTCTGCTTGTCATATATCCAATGAATCACCGCCTTCTTCTTCTAGCATATATACAAGTACACGTTTGGTTGCGTTTACTAATATGTACAAGATATATTAATACAGTCTTCACGTGATTGTCATATATGTATAAACAAAGGGTACATAAACAATCACAAAGGATTCTTCCCCATCAACCTAACAAAGTATGCCTGTTGGTTGGACTGTCCGATAAACCAAGTGACCTTCTCACCTTTGTTTTCTTGGCACTTAACTTTGACGCCGATGTTGATGACACTTTCTGAAGCTGATCGCCACCAGGATTTGCAACATCAGCATCTTTTGGTATATTGCATTCCGTGTGATGCTTGCACAGTTTTTAAAGTGTGCTCTACATTGCCGATGCTGATGTTGTTAGTCCATGTTGTAGCTATCTGGCTTTGACATTTTCCGCGCAGCACGGCCCGCAAGAAAAGTGGTTGGACAGTGCGCACCCTCTATAGTCAGTACCTTCAACCCTGCTCCTTGAACCAGTCGGTTTCTTTACCTTTGGCAACTCAATGCTCCATATTTTCGCGCAAAATAAGTCGTCCCCTTCGGAGAATATATATGCCTTTTTCCTTTTTTTTTTTTTTGTATATTTAAGACAATAACCTCTTTATTGGGACAAAATATGACGAACCGGTCGGGAGCAGACTAGCCTGTTGGCAGTCTACTCCTGTTTCGACAATGCAGCATCACATTCACATTCACATTAATATTATATATATATATATATATATATATATATATATATATATATATATATATATATATATATATATATATATACATACATACGTACGTACGTACATACATACATACATACATACATACATAGATACATACACAAGAAACAGTGAAGAAAGTCTTCACTGTAATAAACAGAAGCGCATGTTTGAATAGGTTTGCATGTAACAAGTTGGAACATACACTAACTTTAATTTTGATTGAAAAATCGCTTCAAAACTATTATCTAGATGCAACTGAAACTTGATGAGCATGGATCTTTACTGAGTTTGTTCAAATCATGTTATGCATCCGATCTCAAAGGCTGAGTCGCCAAGAGCCAGCATTGCTCTTGAATCCTCTGGTTTCATGGAAAGGGTCCCACCACCTTTTAACAGATGGCCTGGAGCCCTTCTCTATCCTGGTAACCTTCCGCTTGGAAAGGCCAGCCTCCAACATCCAACTGATTCTGCCCCTGTCAAATTCAGACAGTTATGAGTGACCCTTACACCATGATATTGTGGATTCCCATTGTTCCCATTAGTGCTATGGCCCCCTAATAAAGGCCACAGATACCCTGATACAAGACACATATTTTGACCCCCTATGGTTGTTATTTTCTTCTCATGATATTTTGTGTATGTGCGACTGCTCAGTCATAGCCCTAAGCTATCTTGTGAATGGTACATAATAGTCCATGCGACACCCATTTTTCCATGAAACGACACACCTAGAGCGGCCCATGTTTTTTCACTTAGGGAAGTCATCTTTTTCCCTAGCAGTATATATAGGAATCATTTCCTCGGGGAGTAGGGTAGCTAAGCAACAGGAGTATACATTACAAGATTTTTATCTTTCTACGTATCTATTATATTTAAAGCCGAGCTATGTACTGAGCAATAATACATTTTTGACTGTCCCTGTTTCGATTTCCTTTCTCCTGGAGAAACCACTCGATCGAGTCCAAATGTTCAGACTGGAATCCTGTCAAATGTTAGCACTGAATGGATGGACAAAACGTAATCCTTGCTGTAAATCGAAATAGAAATAAAAAACACACTCACCTGAGGGTCTGTTTAAGACTACATAGATTTGGTCTTCTCTTTAAGGGACTCCACTTTAACAGAGACGATTAGTATCAGCATAAAGAACAATTACCGTACATAGCTGTATGGGGTGAAATGGTCATGCAGGCTCAATGACATGGGTGCTGATACTATACATGAATGTAACTCTGCTATTGAAGCTGCACAGGTATAAACAAAGACACATGGGACTTGTATATTCCTACTCATAAGCAATCAAGATTATAATAAAGTTGTGGTGATACACGAGATAATATGCCATTTGTGTCAGTTATACTCGGTGATTTTGGAGTTTAGCACTTGTCTATGTATGTCTTTTTTTTTTTTTTTCATTTTTTTTTTATAAGGTGAAATCTTAGTACGCAATTTGAATAAACAGACCGTGCATAGATAGCTGGACGGAGGATATACAATTGCACTTAGTTTAGTGAGATGAGTTAAAGATAAGGGTAATGTGGCCACTTGGAATTTGGGAGTCAAAATGGAAAGATCTTGTGAAGGCTATTCCTTTTGTAATTTACAAGTTTCGAACGTTACGAGCTAAACGTTCTTTTCCTTTTGCCATTGATGTCCAAGCTACATTCTCTGCCTAAAAAAATGACCCTTTCTCAACTTTTTGGGACTGGAGACTGGAGAAAATTGGTGAAGGTCACGGATATTACACAATATATTAGCATTGAATACAACCTATCTATCTATCTATCTATCTATCTATCTATCTATCTATCTATCTATCTATCTATCTATCTATCTATCTATCTATCTATCTATCTATCTATCTATCTATCTATCTATCTATCTATCTATCTATCTATCTATCTATCTATCTATCTATCTATCTATCTATCTATCTATCTATCTATCTATCTATATCGGCATTTGTAATCTTTGCATTTTGACACCAAAAATTTCCAATATCTCTCAGGACATTTTTACTCATACTTTCTGTCAAAGTGCAGGTGGTGCCACTACTATTATATGCAAGCCTGATTTTACTTCTTCTGCAACTCCACTTAATTTCATTCACAATGTGAACTTAACATTCCAAGTGGCCTTTTGGGATTCGTGTATAACTTCATTTCCAGCTAAAAATCGTTTAGTTTTAAATGTCGTCCTGCATCCACCTTTTCATATATGATTTGATTTGATCATGTCGGGTTATATCTTTTCGAGTTTTTTTAAGAAAAGCAATAGACATGTCTGAATACCAAGCTCGATAGCACCGGGGTCACGTTGCCCAAAAAGGTAGAGTATTATGTGCCGGTACTCAAGTGCAATTTTGACATGCAGGTAAATTTTCCTTGCCTTACATGTCCAAGCTACATTCTGACATTACAAAATTACCTCTTCCAGGTTTATAGGACCGATGACCCAACAAATAAGCACCAATATTATAGATCATGCTACCATTTGACACCAAAGACTTAATGCCATGGTATTATATTGACTGAGATTTCGATCTTCTCCATAATTCTACTTAATTTCGTGAAGAATCATAAAGCGGTAATAATGTTAAACTGGTCACAAGAGTTTCACATTTTAAACCATGCATTTTATAATGATGTAGGTCGTGCCACCAAGCAAAATTCGACCTAAATTTGTTTACAGTATATAAATGCTAAAAGTCACATCGATCTTACTCGAAAAATGTATCCCATTCACAAGTCTAAATTTTGTGGATGGGCGGACTGGGAAACGGATCGAGAGACATGAGTGCTCACAGGAGCTCTTTGGATCAGCACTAAAAAAACTATATTGCACTTTATTGTTTAGTCACTGAACACATAGTCAGAAAAAAAAAAAACTTTACCCATGTTCATAAATGTCCACCAAAAATAATGACAAGGTTAATTACACCAAAAGGCAGAGTTTCAAGAATTTACGAAAATTAACTTTTATCGTCCCGATGAGTTCCAATATGAAGGCACAACTTTCACTACTGAGTTCATACAGGGAGTCACCCATAAAAGCCAACTGTTGGTTTTAAACCGGCAAATTCGACCTTTGAAATGCTGAAAAAAATTGAAAACGTGCATGACAGGCCTGCAGCTTGATAATATGTTACATGCAACAGGTTGATGTCTTATACATTCGTAATGATTTCTTGTGAATTATATGCATGTGCGATGTCAAGTGACCATAATAAATATACAATTCTACATAAAGTGATGAATCTTATTCCAGACAAAAGGAATATAACGATCTGAAGGTTTAGCTTAATTGGAATTGCTGATAGCACTGTAACCTAAAAGGTTCTTGACATTTTTAAGCTATTAGTTGTCTACTTCCATACTGTTAATTACATGTATAGAGGCTACTTAAGTCAACAACTTTCGTATATCTGCCATGTTGAGTGAGGACAGTTATTAAATCAAAAACTAGTTCTGAAGAGGTTGAGAGTGGGTGTGGCAATTTGTGGATCAAAACGATGTGGTGCTTCGCTTTAAAATCAATGTGCAAAAATTCAGACATACATTATTATTGTATAGAGAATGGTATTTTGAAGTCGATGCCATTGTTCAATGTTAGCAACTGCCCTGATGCGCATGATCAATGCATTGGACCAACCTTGACAACAAAATTGTTGCATTTGTGTCTTTATGTCCAGAAGCACTTCCTTGAAGTCATTACCCTTTTCCACAGTCTGAACTCTTTACTCTCCATAAGCTGTTACTGTCTAACCTATATACATATGGAAGTACTATTGTCCATATTGCACACGTTCTTCTGTAGACTTTTGGCATAGGTTGTATTAGTCCAAATAAATGAAAGGGTCCTCAGCGGGTAACTACTAAGAACATGTTTTGAAGCTTATAACCGTACATGTCTCTCTGAGTAGCGGCTCCTTGTATATCCTTACATTCACTCAGTCATGATGTGAAACAACGCTATTCTTTGGAGTAGAAGCTCACGCCTCTGCAGCTGTAACTTCGGATTTGGATGTTTGGTTGCAGAGCCGGTAAATATTGGGGACAGGTTGATGTCTGGGCAGCAGTGCAGGTAAATATTGGTCACTGGTTGACGTATGGGTTGTAGTGCAGGTAAATACTGGGGGGGGGGGGGGGGTGATTGATGTATGGCCAGCAATTCAGGTAAATAGTGCACGGTACAGGGAGCAGGGTAATGTTTGAGCCACAGTGCAGGTGAGTTTTGCAATATACACATGCCTGGTTGATATGTTGGCTGCACCGCCGTTAAATATTGTAACCTACAGTGACCTGGTTGAGGTCCCTGTAGATTACTGCTTTACTGAGGGTGAATCTTGCATGATACATTAGCCAGGAATACATGTTTTATATTTTATTTATGAATGGACCCTCAATTTATATATTCCTCATATATATCACCTTATGAAATTCGTAATTTTGCTAAGAGATTAATACATGCTGCCTCATCACTTAGATTTGAAAATGATATAAGAATTGAGTTGAAAGAAACTGTTATTTTCTTCCTTCACAATGTTAAATGTTGAAGGAGTTAAGTGTCACTATTGTCTGATCGGTATCCTGATACAAGTAAATATTTTAAAACAAGGTATGGCATTTCAACGTAGATTTAATTAAAACTGAAAATATAACAGTGCAATGGAAACATCTATAAAATGGCCGAAATGCAAATACCGTAATAATTTGTACAAGTGGAACTGAAACATTTGCAGTGCAAACACACACATATATACAGATTAAGGTTCAGAAAAACATTGTTCACATTCATGAATTTCAACCCAACAATGACGTGATAGTTAAATACAGCAAAGAGCAGAAATTCATAAATTACTATTCACATCAATTTTCAATACCAATGTGAAGAAACAACTTTTATTCATAATTTCAGACAGGCAGCGATGCATAAAACGCAATTGATAGTTTTACAGCGGTCCTCCCGAACATTGAAATATTCTTTATTTACTACAAGTGCATGCGTTTTTTTCCAAAAATGTTGCCTTAACTAATAAAAGCCCAAAATGTATCTGTAGACGATACGATACCAATTCTGGCTTATCTTTATAAAAAAAGCTAATCAAGTGCAAGTAAATTATAACGTCACAGTAAGGACAAAACACACCGTCATGAGCGTAATCAGTATCATTAAAAACACCTTAATTAGCGCCATTAGCCCCAGTGTTAACCTCATTTATACCAGTCAATAACATCGTAATAGACGTTATCAAAGTGATTGGACATTAAAATGATACCATGCATCTATGTCCCTATAAGGATCAAGGGGTGTTATAAATGTTCCTCTGTTGTGCCCGCTATTGTCTCAAACACCTATAAATTAACATCGTTATGAATGTTATGGTTAACATTCTCGCAATATATTGCAAACAATATGATTAACATCATAATTAACAATGTTTTACCAGTACTTGTCTCAGATTTATGCCCATATATTAGTTAAAATGAGAAATGGGGTATCATGTACACGTCGGGGTGCAGGGCTGACATTTGCTATTATCTTAAATTTGGTTTATTCATGTTGTTTGTCATTTGATCTGGTGGAAGATTGTTAAGACTATCAAGAATACAGTTGTCGAGATAAGGACAGCTAATCCGATGGACTGTACTCCCCTAACATGTGGCCGTATACATGGGCAGAACAGAATCCTTGCCATATTCACAATAAAAAGAGAAACACCGTCACCCGAGGGTCTGTTTCTTAATGCTTCATGGAGCTGGCAGCCTATTCAAGAGATCCCACTCTTCATGAGACCGTCGTTATGACCATGTATCTTCAAAATGTGTATAACGCACAATATCACAAATATGGGGAGGAAGGTAGGTCGAAGACTCTTCTGGCTCACCACTGAAATAAATTTATGATATAAGCTGTACAAAACCGAAACGTATATCTGGTAAACGACATCACTGATGAAGTAAAGTAAAGTAAGTGAAACTTGATTCATGCCAGTGGTGTAACACAGAACATTAGACCTGAGGGGATTTTTGCCGACAATAAAGTTACTGGCTTTCTTGAAGATGATGATGATGATGATGATGATGATGATGATGATGATGATGATGATGATGATGATGATGATGATGATGGTGGTGATGATGAACAAAAAGAAAATCGCATGGAACTTCCGCGTGAATGACCCCTGACTGGACTGAGAATAATTTTACCTGCGGCACAGTCAATAGGAGCAACCTCCCGTGAGTGGAAACTATAGCCTTGTGGGTGTTCTTGTTGTGAAATAAATGAACAAATGCAGAAAATGTTCTGTGCTTCTTATATTGTTCCAAAATAGCAATTGTACATAGAAGCAATATATACAGCGTATGTATCCTGCCCACCCCAACTCTGACAGGAAACCCCGAGACAGGGACAGACATAGGATGCAAAAGTCACGTGAGAGGTACCGATCATTAAGCTAATGGGAAAAGGCCATGTAACGAAAAAGAATCAAGGGATGAGAATGACGTAGGCAGGACTGAAAATGACGCAGATAGCAAGCTGAAGTAGTCTCTAAATTTATTACTTCTAAACTAGTTCAATCCTGGTTTGAGGTTCCGAAAATAGAGAAATATTTGAGGTGGGGTCTGTCAGAGCTTCCGCATGGGTTTGTCATACCTTAACAAAGCACAATTTCAACGTAAATTAATAAAATAATAATAAAATAATAATTACAACTTTTGTTCAAAATTAACTGGCCAAAACGGCACATTGTTACATATGCCCCCCCCCCCCCGCATAAAAGGAAACCTTGGACTAACTAGGTTTCTAGAGAAAAGAAATATATATTGAGGCATCATTTACATGTAACAATAGAAAAACAAAAAGTACATTGTCATCCAGCATTTAAGATTCGCGTAATTGAGTAAAAATGTCGTGGTTATAAAAAGAGTCCACACGTACGTATTATGCACTACAAGCTATGCATTATCATTTAACTAATCATTAAACTAGTGGTCCATTGTCCAGCGTAAACTGTTGGAGAATAGAGAGTACTTATAGTAAGTGCGACAGTTAAAGTTCTCTGAACAACAAAAGAACATGTTCTCATTGCACACATATTGCTGTTAATTGTCACCTCATCGGAACTGGCACCTTCATCGCACAATAAACGGAGTAGACATCATTGGAACCCAAATAGTCCACCATAAGATTGACATCAAACGGAAGCGTTGTCGCAGTAATCCATAACACTATCATTCACATAGATGTGGGAACTATCCCGAGATCCTGCGGCCCAAGTAGTATGAGCACTCTGTCATGCATGAATGTCGGCGTGTGAAGTATATGCAGACATAAACGTGTAAGTGGTAGCAGCCTGGCGTCAATAATACTGTACGGTCAGCAAGGTCAAACTTACAATAAAAGTTGTCCATTAGGCGTCATGCAATACCCCTGTTCTGATAGAGTCGGAGCACAGCACGGAAACAGTTCACCCCCGTTATCCCGGACCCAAGGTCTATAATAGTAAACGCCCGACCAGGTCACAAAGACTGGAGGTCCCCATTACCGTGGTGTGGAAAGTTTTAGGGCAGGCATAAAAGTAGTCATGAGTAGCAATGTGGAAAGTTGAACATCAAGCAGTAGAATGGAGTGTATATTGTGCCTCCTCAGACACACATGTGTGGTCCCATGCCGGGTCAAGAACTTCTCCACAAATTAGACATATGTTAATCGCTGTTGACAACTGGGATGTTGTTCATTTCAATTTCAGTTTGACCTTTTTTTGCTTGTGCACTTTCATCTGCAAGATTGTAGGTACTGGAAACGTGAACTTTGCGTTTTATGCATGGTATTGTCTGACAGCAAGGCCAGCATTCAGCAGTGTCACTTAATGTACTTGTCAAGGGTTTCGTGAGCAGAGCCTCAATTTGTGGTGACTTTTCAATTTCTTTTATCTTTGAATGGCAAAACCAAAGTATCAGAAGCATGATAATAACACACATTAAAAGTAAAAAGCCAACACTAAAGACTATTTTTTTTTCCTCAAATGAATGGTGAAGGTAACTATCCATGACCCGTATGCTCCATAAACTTCATTGCGTTTGGCAAAGAAACTCCAGGTTTACTTCACATAGTTTCCACCAAACAAACGAGTCAGAATGATGGGTCCCATGGTGTTTGAACGATGAATAGGAAGAGGTAAGGAGAAACAAAAGGTATAAGTGAAGCGGAAACACAAAGAAAATTAGAAAAGAAAAGCAAAGAATAAACAGAGAGTATAGCAAGAAACAGCAACAAAGAACACGGTTAAGACACGGAAAGCATAGGATTAGAGCAGAAACTGAAAAGTGTGAGGTGTGCACTGGTTTAACACCCAATAAATTCACAATATCAATCACTTAAAACCATAATTTGACAATTAAACCATCAATACATGTTGATTCCTTAAATTTGGGTTACTTATGGAAGACAAGCGCACGTTAAGTATTCCATAAAAAGCCAAATTTGTGGCATCATTCAAATTGTAAACAAACAGCCATAATAATCAACATCATGATACACATAATAATATTCAACAACTAGGCACTTCAAACGGCATGTTGTCGTGCCGTTAATTTATAGGACACATTTGTGAGAGCAGCACTTTTTGCTACTTGATCCATCAGCATGATGGAAACAACAGAGCACAACTGCAACTAATCACACAAGGGTGATCGCTTCAAATATCATTAGTGACACACTCTCTCTAATTAAAAAAGAAAATAAATACAAAGAGAATCCTACATCATGTCTGGTGGCTGTGGTCAATTAATTTATATTGACCATCTACCATGACGTGGTAGGCACAAAAATATACACTAAAATTGAGATAAACACTCCCATGACCAATCCAGTGGTCAACCTTGCATTGTTCTGAGAAACAAATCCTATCTCAATGGCATCTAACTATAATCTTTTTGTCGGTGCACCTACTTCCTCCTTCATAAAATTTTGATGCTTCTTTTTTGCAGACCAGGGCACCCCCCACCTTGGTAGCAAATTGTTACGGGGAGCGTCCTGATCTGACTCCCCGGAGAGCTGTGTATTTGTAACAGTCATGTCAGTGTCCATATTTTCTTGTTCATGGTACACTGCAGGCTGTTCCCCTTCCCTGCTTTGATTTTCCTGGCTAGCACCACTTGTGCTTGGCTTAGGTTCCTTGTCACCTGGCATAAGATCTCCAGGTATGTATGTTGGCACAGCAAGCTTGGCCTGTGACTTGTCAACTGTTTCCCAATTTATGTCTTGGATACTTTCTTTAAATCGTCTGTATTCAGTATTGTGTTTGTCCCAGATTGCTTCCGGATGGGCTGGTCTTATATGTTGGCTATGTACAACCCTAGTGTCTCCTGAGGACTGGTGTTTTATTTTAAAATGTACAGGGGACAGCTTTTCTACAATTCTGTTGAATGGTTTTTATGGCGACGCAAATGTAGGTGTCTTTCCTGCTAAAGAGTTCTGATCATGTAAATATACAGTATCAGACACCTCAGAATCCGATTTTGATGTTTTTTGTGTCATAATAATGGTTGTTGCGCTCCCTTGCCTCTTTCATGTTGTTTTTCACCTGAAGGAATGGATGGTGGAGGCGTTCAAGCATGGTGGGTACATATTCCTCTTCAAGAAATTTGAGTTTGGGTTGGAGCAGGGTGTCCATGGGTAGTACGGGATCTCTACCAAAAAGTAGAAAGAATGGTGTAGATAGTGACCCTTCTGAGGCAGAGTTCTGTATGCCATGACAGCACTTGGAACATATTTATCCCAACTTCTCTGGTCCTTTAGGTGGATGCTTTTGGCAATTACATCATTCATCACCCTGTGATATCGCTCAACCTTATCATTTCCACTAGGGTGGTATGGGACAGTTGTGACACGTGCCACATTTAGCTCATTGGTTAATAGGTCTATAACTGCATTGCAAATTCTGTGCCTCTGTCACTAAGTAAGATTTGCATGCATGAGTGACGTGATATAAAATCTTCCAGTAGGATTTTAGCAACTGTCTCTGCGCATTTGTCCATAACACAACAAGCTTCTGGATAGTTACTGAAGTGGTCTATTTGTATAATTACATAGTAGTTACCATTGAAACTTGTTGGAAACGGGCCGCAGGTACCAACAGCTACAATTTGGAATGGTGCAGTTGGCAATGGGCCCTCTTGCATTTGATAAGTTTTCTTAGTTAACTAACGTGAATTGCAAGTGTAGCACTTCTGAACATGAAGTAACACATCCTTGTACATGTTTTTCCAAAAGTAGCGTCTGCGCACTTTATCATATGATTTGTCAATGCCCATATGTCCCTCTTTGTCATAGTACCCCTCTAACTCAAGTGGAATAAGACAACTTGGGATAACAACTTGTAACCTTGGGTCAGGGTCCAAGCGTACAGCAGGAGCTATATGATAGAGCACTCCTTCATCAATGGTATATTTATGAAAGAACCTGCTTCCTTCACTTTTTTCTTCCAAGTCAGATAGAATTTTGCGGGCATAACTATCCTGTCCTTGTAATTCCCAAAGCTTTGTTTTAGGAGGTAGACTAAGTAACTATGGATTCAATAAGTTCTTCTGAATTTATTTTGTCATCTTCCCCTTGTGCCCCCTACTCAATCTGTAGCACGGGCTGACTGAGAGTTTTGTTTGGTTCACTGATGTTTACTACATCAAGTTACTTTTGCGGGCCCAGTGCATTTAATACAAGATCATAATCCTGCGAAACCAACCTACTAATCAATAACTTTTATTGAGTCTCCCAGGGCGGTAAAAGATGGTATAGTCATACTCGGATAACATGATGGCCCATCTTTACACTCGGGCGTTTTTCATTTCCGAGCAAAACAGTGACTTAATTGGGGGCATGATCTGTAAATACATGGACTTTAACACCTAGCAAGTAGTGACGGAGCTTTTGCATGGCAAAGACAATAGCATATACCTCTCTCTCTATATATAATAGACCACTTTTGTTGTCCTCAACAGCTTACAAACAAGTCCTGCGATTTACGGAGAGGAAATTGGGTTGAAGAGCCCTTGCATGTCTCAGCAATTTCAACAAATTCAATGGCGCATAGATTGGGTAATGCTGAGCAATTACTGCAGCAAGTGCTGGAAGTAAACAGTTCTAATGGAAGCCGACCAGCAAACACAAACAGTTCATGAAACAAGCGAACAAATTTGTTTGACAGTTCGGGCAATAAGTTGTGTAACTACTGACGAAAGCCTGGACATTTTACCGTGATTGGCGCAAGAGACAAAGAGATCAGACTTACCGACAGGGTAACAACGCAAACCAGGGGGCCAACATCACCAATTGCGTGCAAAGCCAGCAGGGAAACTAACTTCACCTGGTGGTGAAAATGGCCCCACTCCACCAGGTTTATGGTTCGAAAAGCTATTTACTCCCATGATTAACATAGAGTGTGGTACTTTTACAACTTACGCCATGGTAGATACTGTAGATACACAACCATTATGTCACATGAGCTGTTTAATGAGATTCCACCGGCAAACAAAGGTCCATTGAGGCCAGGGAAATTTACAAATGGAAACGTAGTTGGCATTTCAGGGACACCATAACAGTCACAAGGGGTGTCTCAGATAAAGTTTCAAGTTGGACCCACTTCATGGGAAACTCCTTTTGAGATAATAAAAGGCATATCACAAACTGCTTTGCTTGGCAGTGATTTTTTGACAAAAGCTCAACCTTAGCTTGACTTTTATGAAAGGACATTGAAATTGGGCAATCACGTGGCACTGATGCATCATAAGGATGAAAATCTCAATTTCTTTGGCTGAAGTCTTAAAGAAAGAAAACATACCTTCCCGCGCAAGTAAAACATCCAGGCAACAGTTAAAAACTTTTATAAAAGTGTTGTGGAAGATTGCTAATTATATTCCAAAAAGGCACAGTTTACCACAGGCTTTACATCACAAATCAAGTGGTATTACGGTAACCTTAAAACTGCATTGATTCCAATTGGCCATAACGGCACATTGTTACAAAACTTTGTCACAGTTATATGTCATCGGCCAAAACACACTATACACAGTATATATGAGAAACAACACTCAGGAAATAGCAATAACTCACTTAATTACAAGCCATCCAGTATTAGACCCTTCACACCATTTATCCTCCCTAGATGGCAAGCTTGAAATCAATTACGTCATTTTCCATGTCACTCATAAGGGAATTAAAATTTTTTCATGGCTGTGAGAGGAGGAGGCGGAGAGGGCCGGATGCATATGAGGGGGAGGCAGAAGAGAGAGGGAGAGGCGAAGAGGGGGTCTAGAGAAGAGGCTCAAGATGGTAGTGAGACACATGGGGATTGTCTTTGAGTCGATGTACAAGTAGAGAGCAATGATTCTTCCATAAGGGGGGGGGGGATCTATAAAGTGCTAGGCAGGTTCAGAGGCCACTTGTGTGGTTAGCCCAGATAGACTATGATGCTTCGGTAATGGAGAGGTTACCAAAGCTCAGGATGAGTTTGCGAGAAGCGAGTTAGATGTGCGTGATCAATTGGACATTGAAAAGTCTATAAGGACAGAGCAGGATACCTTTAAGAGATGTGTGGGGATTTTGCAGGGAGAAGAAAGATATTTCCTGGGGATGGGCTGCACCTGAGTCAGAAAGCAGGTGATTGGCCAGAGCAGGTCTGCAGTGAGTGAAAGCAATAGCAGGAATATTGAAATCCCTAACAACTACCAGGTTAGTTCTGGAACATAATGACAATAAAAGGTAAATAGAAAGTTTTATAACAAAATGGAGTGAAAGAAACAACTATTTCAATATATCCTATGTCAATTGCAGAGGATTTTTGATAAAGAAAGGAATAAAGTGGCATGAAGTCTTGAAAGACTGATGTGAAGATGATAGTACACTGAAAATGAGATGCAGCGGATAGTAGTAGCATCAAATGGAGACAGAGTAGCAATGGGCGTAGTGTACATCGGACAGGAGGACCTACCAAAATAATGGATTCACCAAATGTAAAATTAAGTAAGAATGATGACTGGTGATGTGCAACAACAGGGGGTGGGCTGCACTTATGATTGCTGCAAATTTCAGTGGACACCATGGAATGGACTAGATTGAATCAGGGGACAGGACAGAGAAGTCATTACGAATGTAAGCAGGGTATTGAACCCCACTAGAAAGTATAGGCTCAGGATATTGAACATGGATGCGCAATGCAAAGGAATGTGGACATAGGCCAATTTTTATTATATGATGCACCAAGTAGTGTGACCTCAAGGTCGAGTACCCTGACCTTGCCATGGGGTCATTGTCATAAATCAAGAGTGACTACAGCAGGCTATTTTACGCAAGTCTCTGACACCTGAAATTAAGGTTGCCAAGTCTTTGATTCTGGGACAGGAAAAGGCCACATTGAAATCAGCCCAAGCATAACTGTGTGCCAGGATATGAGGCTTTCAAAGTTTGGTGGTTGTGCTGTATCAAGGACAACTGCAGGATTCAGTGTTCCCCACATGACTAAAACATTCGCACCTTTACTGGTTGGGTGTAGCCCCTCACGGACAATAAAAGGGCAGCATGGGATTCATTTGGCACAGTATTCAAAGAACTATGGGTCGATTATCAACAGTAGATCGGGAGAGAGGAATTGGCATGCTACAGGCTGGTTTATCTGCAGCAGAGGTGGCAAGAAGACTGCAAGTCCACAAATCCACTATATCCAGACTTGCTACAAGATTCCAGGAGACTGGGGCCACAGCTGATAGACAGCATCCTGGGAGACCAAGAGAAACCACACCTGCACAAGACAGACACATCAGGGTGTCACATCTGCGGAACAGAACTCGACCAGCCACTAGAACTGCACAACAGACACCTGGCAGAACCAATAACAGAATATCTGCCCAGACAGTCCGTAATAGACTACAAGAACACCATCTACACGCCAGGCGTCCTTACAGGGGTCAAATTTTGACACAGGCAAGAAGGCAAGCCGGACGACAATGGGCTACTGCCCATACTTGCTGGACCCATCAACAGTGGAGGGATGTGCTATTCACCGATGAATCCCGCTTCACCCTGTATCATGCAGATGGTAGGACATGTGTTTGGTGACGAAGGGGAGAACGCTACTCAGATGGCTTTGTGGTGGAAACAGATCGATTTGGAGGTGCATCAGTGATGGTGTGGGGTGGAATTTCATTCACAGCCAATACTCAGCTCATCTTCATTGAAGGCAATCTTAACGCTGCCCGTTACAGGGATGAGATCCTTCAGCCTGTTGCTGTCCCTTTCATTAGACACCACCAACTCCACTTGCTTCAACAGGACAATGCTCGGCCCCATGTCGCTAGACTGACGATGGATTTTGTGCAAGGAGAAGGAATTAAGGTTTTGCCATGGCCAGCCTTCTCACCTGATATCAATCCCATTGAGCATCTTTGGGACTACCTTGACCAGCATGTTCGGAGACGGGATCCAGTGCCCGCCAACCGCCAGCAGCTTCGCCAGGCTCTTCAAGAAGAGTGGGATCATGTGCCCGGGCAGATGCTGCAGCGGCTAGTGTCATCCATGCGCCGACGTTGCATAGCAGTTACAGATGCTGATGGTGGTCACACTCAGTATTAGTGGACATGCCAATTTGTGAACTTTACAAATCAATGTTGCCCTGTTTATTGCCAGCTGGTCGCGCCCTCGTTGACAGTTTCAAGTTTTTGTTTTTCACATGTCATGCCAAAAAGACTGCAGAATATAGATCTAATTTGTTTCTGTGATATGAAAGTAACAATAAATATTTAAGTTAAAAAGTTTAAGGGTTGCGTTATTTGTTTAGTTCAGTATAGTTGAGGGATTTGCACGTCTGGGTAAGTTTCAGAACGGTTTTAGACCAGAAAGACTGGTAGGCCATCATATATGTACACTTACTCAGGCTTAGGAATTGGCAAGACACAAACGGAAAAGAATATATTTTTTTTCGTTTACAAGCAAAAACGGCATATGATAAGGTATGGAGAGAAGTTCTATAAGCAAAACTTGGTAAGTATTTGGAGGTAACTTGTCTGAAAAAGTAAAGGCCCCATACAAGGGTGTAGAATGCATTCTTTAGCTCAGAAATATAGTAGTAGAGATTGCAAGGTTAAACTAAAACAGGGGTCTGAACTTTTCCCTATTTTGTTTGCTCCATATATCAAGGACTTTGTTAAACAGCTAGAGTATATGGTACTTCTTCTTCTTCTTCTTCTTCTTCTTCTTCTTCTTCTTCTTCTTCTTCTTCTTCTTCTTCTTGGTCTTCTTCTTCTACTTCTTTTTCTCTTTCTTCTTCTTCGTCTTCTTCTTCTACTTCTCTTCTTTCTCTTTCTTCTTCTTCTTCTTCTTCTTCTTCTTCTTCTTCTTCTTCTTCAACACATGTTGTAACCATGATAGCTCAAGTTTTGATTGTAAAGTTGATTTTTTGGTAAATACGTTCCAATATAAGAGTTTGCTTGGGAGTGTGTATCAGTGACCTTTACTTATTTTCCAAGGTCATGTGGCCTTTTCATCTAGAATCAATGCAAAGGCGATAATTCTGCAGATAATTAGCATGTTAGTTTGAAATTTTGCATGGTTATGAACCATATTTGAAGGCAGCTTGAGATTTTAGGTGGGTAACCTTGACCTATTTTCAAGGTCACGTAATCACTTTGAAAAAACCATTGCAAACGTAAGTTTTAATGATTTGACTTAATCAAATCCTTAAAACTTGCGTCTGCAGTGATTTTTTAAAATTCAAATTCCATTCAAATCCCTGGTAAATAAACAATGACGAAAATGGTTGGTTACTAATCATTTCACACCAGCTGTCAATACACATACCAAATTTCAAACAAGAAATAGAAAAAAAAAATAAAATAAACATACGGTTTCAGCAAAGAAACTTTTTTCCCCCAGTGCAAAGACCATACAGTTAAGACCTGTTGCACAGGCAAGGTGATATAAATTTGGCTCTGGCTAGAGATGCTGCTGATTCACTGCCCAGAATTAAGTATGGGCATCAGTTTTTATACAGCGTTTCAGCCTTTTAGATGACCTGTCTGGAGTCTGGGAATACAACTAGCTTTTGTTCGTTTTTCCTCTTTAATCACAGCAAGATAGTTAAGAAGGGATAGGCATGTGCAAAGATCCTTTGCACGCAGATTTTGAGAGCACTACACCTGTTTCTTTCGTGACAAGAAAACAATTTTGGCGAAGTACACAATTTTATCCCATTCAACACTGAGCAACAAGGTGCACTCATGAAACGTAAAGTTTTTAGTTCCCGAGCAAATGAACCCGATGCCCCCCCCCCCCCGCTAATGCCTACCCCAGTAGGCGATTTATCTCCTGCACCATTCCGATCTACAGGCCAATGTAGTGGATGGCCACATCCAATGTGCCCTTGGGACTATTTCCTCTCATGCCCAGCACAGAGGGGACTGACCACATACCCTAACAGTTGGCCAGTAGCACAATTACTGCCACCACCATGCCTTCTCAGTCTCCCACTTCCCCAACCAATGCTGATGGTAACAGCACACAAGTAACAGGTAAGGGTAGTCCAGATCTAGCCCAACAATTGCAGGTCGGTCGACCTGCACCCTTGATATCATTATTCATTCTTGCCGGGCAGTTTGGAGGTTTGGCTTTTTGTAGTGACAAGCATTTGCCTCTAGGTTAGCCTGATGGAGATCAAGTAGATAAGAGCATACCTTCTAAATTCCAAGCTGCCATCAGGACAATTGAATTTGTTGAGTTATCCAAATTTGAAAAAAAAGGAAACATACAAAGAAGACCAGAGTTTTAACCTGAGTCTCATCAAGAAAATGAGTTATCTTTGCTGGTTTCCAAACCACGAGAGAAGCAAAAAGTAAAAAGGCAATGACCCTCAGCTTCTGAACCTACAAGTTCCTGACTTATATGTAAAATAACCTTAAAAGACAGGTTGGTAAGGTCTGGGCTTTGACCACACCTGTGCACTGTCTGAAAGTAGGCCCTGGAAAGTATAGACCAATTAACCTATGATACCACATTCAGACAGCACAGTGTGGGAAAGCAAACCCTTGGGACCCTATTGACTCTCATGCCTACTATGAGCCGTTCAAACCCCTTAACCAACCAATGACAGCAGACAAAGGAACTATCCGCAACAAACACCCCAGAACAGAGTTCCCAGAGGGTTTTGCATTGCAGGAATTCAGTATTGCATGACATTCATTTGTTGCCAATATATCACGATCGAGGCAGTGGATCAAAGTCAGATCTTGAGCTGATAAGCTACTGATCTGACAGAGTCTCAACACCTCATGAGTGGTATATTGGCAACAAAGGATGCCACACCATACTTAATTCATATTATATTATGGTTTCACGTTTTATGCAAAGAGAAGATTAGCTGGCTTATTTTTACCCGTTATCATCGCTTTTGTTGATGCCTTTGCTGTTTGCTCGCCCCTATTTGTGGGCACAAATTGGAAGTTTAACAGCAGTAATTAAGTTACAACTTTATGAATAGGCCTAGGCCCAAATTGTGAACATAAAAAACAGAGACCGAAGTGTATCATAATTGTGTCTTGTGTTAACATTTCAGAATCCTGCAGATTACAGTTTTTGGAATCTTTTTGGAACGTAAAAAACTCCTAGGGCACCCCCAGACAAACAAATTAATGTCCAACAAATATGATTGGCTGAATGAGGTCATGTGATAAATCAATATATCACGGTTGAAAGTGAATGACAGTGGCAAGCGGGCAAAAACGCCGTGTGCTCGGCGATTTTCAAAATTACTCATTTTCTGTTCGGATTATTTTTCATGGAACAGAGGTTTCTTAAGTGCGAGGCTGGACACAATAGACCTTTCCAATACGATAGATGGCGCTGGCGTCGTTTTCAACAGTGCTTTGCGAATGGGTACAATCGGGGTGTAACACCTCTGCATCAGGCGGTCAGTGCCATGCGCCAACATGGGGAAGCGAGACCACTGCTGTGTCCCAAATTGCCAGAATAATCGTAGTAAACAACCAGACCTAAGATTGTTTGCACCACTTTTATTATCCTAAGCATGGATCAGTTTTATTCGTGGGTTTAATGGTGTTTCTCGGTGGCATTTTGGCCAGGCTCACGGCTTTGCTATACCCTGAATCAGCTTCACTTGCTGTGCATGTCAGTCCAGTGACATCTTAAATATGTATTGCCGCACTAATAACGTAAAACCACATGTGTAATTGAGAGGGCAGTTTTTGTGGAGTTCTTGGTGGGATGTTCAATCGCGTGCCTTTGCTTGGGCCTCCATTTCGAAAAACTTGAGCGGCTTGCTCATCGAATTTGGTTTCCTGTACCCTCAATGTACTCACTTTATCAAAAGTATTTACAAGCAGAGTTATGTGATTGGATGTGACCTGCTGTTTAGCTTCTTTTCAATGCAACAGTGGCCTCAATCGGCACAGCTCTGTGGTCTATATTAAGTACTTGCTGAAGAAACCATGTTTGTGTGTATCTGCTTCTTGGCAGCGAGGCTGGCGCACTAAGCGCTTTCTCTTGCATTCACCTCCATTTCTAAACCAGTGCTGAATTGCGACCGGAACCCCCGATTACAGGCAGAGCCACCACCGCTGACCAAATGTACTTAACATTCGCAACGCCCTCCAATGTATTGAAAAGGTCTATTATGACAGTACTTAGCAGAGCTCATTTTGGTTGCGGAGACTCAGGAATCTGATTACATGGCATGGGTAGGCCTAGTGTGTCTATGAATGCACTTTCTTCGACTTGTCATAAAGTGTGAGGATCATTGGGATAATTGTGTATCAATGATGAGGTTTGTAACTTTGCTGCAGTTGGTTGTTGCAGCATTGGCAGTGGATAGGGAGTACACATACCAAAATTGGAATTGCTGCGCCATCCATTATTGACCATGGTACCTACCATAGGAATGTGGAACCAAAATCAAACATCGCATTTTGATTTTGTGAACATCGGCTGTAATTGATTTATCAAATGAACTAAACAACCATTCATTTGTACGTAATTCATTAATGCTGCTGAAATAGAAAACCAAGGCTCCTGAGGGGTGGTAATTTATTGGGGGTAAGAACAACAAAAAGAAGGGGCATCGTGATATATCAGATATTGTATGACAGCAAACAAAGCGTTTGGTCACAACAGCCTCGTTTTCACACCTTCTTCTATATTATAATACGTTTCACACCAAATTAAAAGATCCTTTTGGCCAAAACTGTTGGTACTCCTATGCATGCTTTAAATGCAGGAATGAGCACCCTGGATGCAAATGCTCATCAAACAATGGATGTGCCGGGGCGAAGGCTCCCAATTTCACCCAAGCCAAGCATCCTGATCAGATCTGAAGTAAAGGACCGGTTATTAATTTGGTTTCTTGACACAAAATGCACTTTGCTGTTAAAGAGGTTCAAATTTGGTTTGAATATCTCCTTTTCCAGGTTGTACCCAGACCTGCTACAAGCAATTTGGCTTTGGCTCACCAGCATGCCTAGGCTGTTGACTCCAGAATCCATAAAGAGGTGAGTAAAGGCAAAATCACTGGACGGTTTTATGACCCTCCTTTTTTTATCTTTTTGTGGTAAGGCCCTAAGCAATGGTTCTTAAAAAGAGGCCAGATGAATACAAAATACGTCACCGTGAGTCTTACCCAGCTACCTCATTTCTAAACGATGGCATTTCAACAGACTTTACCTGAGTGAAATACATCACGGTATAAGTTATAATTGTAGACATGAAAGCTGTGGGACGATCCAGCTGTCTGGCTAAGACTGACATACAGGATGCATTTTGGTGCATACCCTTACCCTGATTTCCACCATTTCATGGGCATAACTTTGCAAGAAACATATTTCCTTTATAAAAACCTTTCTATGAGATGTAGCTATAGTTGTTCTCTGTTTGAAAGGTGAGGTACAGCTGTTGAATGGATTGCATGAGAAAACATCCAGATTCAGAACATACACCATTTGCCAGATGATTTTTGCATGGTACACAAAACTGACCAGTGTTGTCGAGGTGCCCTAACAAAACTCCAAGCCATGTGGCACATGCTTGGCACTCCCCCCTCAAGGAAAAATATGTGCAGTTCTAATACATGCCTGTCATTTCTCGGCATTGAATTAGATACTGTTGCCTTGGATGCCTAGCTGCATCCTGAATAGATGACAAAATGCTTGGAAAAATAGAGACTAATATATATCGCTGTACAAAGGTCAGGCTGATGAAAATCTAGTCTGTAGTGGGTCTCCGAAACTTCACATGCTCTATGGTGCCAGGCAGACATTTTTTTATGGCCTCTCATTGCCCTACATAAGGCATTTCACATCAAAGAAACTGCATAAGAATCACAGCTTAACTTCGAGCAGATTTGAAGGTTTGGAAACATATTCCTCAAGTCCTTCATAGGAAATCATTTTTCACTGATGAAACTGTTTTGGCCCTTTGCAATCTAAAACTTTTCAGAGATGCATTCTCTCTTGGCTTTGCAGGCATTTATGGGAAACTTATTGTTATTGAGTTTGACCACTATTCATGAAAAGTTTCATATTCAAGTGTTGACCTATATCCCATCATGGTTGCAGTGCACATGCATGGACACCTCATGCCAAATCACGGTGTCATTTTCATGTCTGACAATCTGGCAGTGATTCATGTGATTAAAAAAACAGTCCTCCCCCAGACAAGCACCTGATGACACTGGTCAAACCCTTAGTACTAGTGGGTTTAAATAATAAGAGACTCTTTAAGGCTTTGCACATTTCTGGGGTAAACAATACTGAAGCCAACCTTCTTTCTCAATTGCAGGGCTATGACTTCAAAATGAACAGGACATAAGAGATCAAGCCAGTGCGCAACGATATACCTGCACATCATAGCACTGATCAGTCACATGCTGCCCTACTCTTAACAGCAGCTTTGGTACCCACAATGATGGCAGAAGGTGGGCAAGAATTCATACTGTGGTTGGTTTTGGGAATTGCAAGGGTATAAAGAATTTATATGTATAACACATGAATCATGAAAATGTGATGGCTCAAGGTGAGTAACAAATCATACTGTGGCCAAGAAGCCAAACAACGAATCTGAAGATACTTGGTTTGTTTGTTCCTGGTGCAAAATTGTTAGTATGTGTAGAGAGTTTAGTGAAATAAACATTAGAAAATGAGAGCGTCATATCATATCCGTAAACAGACCAAATGGATTAAATCTTGGACTGACGTGAAGTGTGTCATGAACTGGACTTGCAGACAACACATTCATGATATTGTGCATCCCCAAGTGCAGGCGGTACAGCCTCATGACCTGTTGACAGACTCCTTGCTACTGTTAAGATGACCACCTTTTGAATATTAGCAGAACGCAACAAAGAATGACAATAATGACATAACTTTAACAATAAAAATGAATTAACAATCAAAATCTGTACAAAGTATGTAAACTTATCTGCATTGGGATTTCAACAGTCAAGCAGTCTTAGGTAAATCTTAATCCTTGGTGACATTATCCACAGATACTGCCCCACAGTTCCAAGTCATATGACAAGTGCCAAATGATCTGGTACAAATCCGACAGAGATACTTAGAGGTGTGGTGCTGAACCAATCCCACAGAGGTACGGTTTGGTTTCAATGTGGTACAATATATCAGTCCACTTAAAGACCACATCCACCCTCCACAGGTACAAAGTGTAAAGGGCTAGCTCCAAATATACAAGTCCACTTGCTACACTACCCACGCTCCAAAGGTACAATCATGGATCACAGTCCCAATGGCTTGATGACAACATGCAGCTTCTGTCAGATCCTTCAGAATTCTCTCTTCTCCTCTGCTCAGTGAGAAAAATATCTGCCTTAAATAAACACAGACAAATATCTACTTTGTTCCAGAGTTTTCCAATTAGTCACACATCACAGTGCATTGAGATCTGTCTGGATCACCACAAATGAATGTAGGTCAGCATTCTATTTTATTCCACATGTTTACAAGTTACATGTGAGTCACCCACAAACAGGTCAACTCAGTGACTCTGCAGTGACCCTGCAAAGTATTCATTGAACTCAATGAATGAATACAATGAACTCTTCAAATAAAAACGAATAGCCATACACATTTTGATAACTCATCCTGCTCCTTGGAGAAAGAAAAATTGGATATACAAAGAAATTTTTTCTTCCCAATTGTCAATGTAACTTTTTAGGTACTCTAAACTACAATACACAGTGATTTCCAACTAGAAATATTAACTCTATTTACAAAGTAGCATTAACATTTACATAGTATAAATTTACCTATCTTCAACTGTTTCACTGTAATAAACACACACATAGTTCTAATTGACCAGGTTGCACTGTTCACACAAATCTCAGCAAACTGAAGAACAGTTTTACTGTCAAGATTAAAATACCTTTGCAACACAATAGGAATAATCTCCTGTTCAATCACTTAAAACATTACTGCTGTACATATTTTAATGCATCATTTTTCCATTTCAAGTGAACTTTGCACTTAATTACATTTTCAAAATATTTACAGAAGTATATATACATATATATATATATATATATATATATATATATATATGTATGTATATATGCACACAAACTAGTAAGGGAACTGTAATCCACCAATTAAACGTATAAGCAGCAGACATGGATTTTTCAATGAAATTAGAATGATCATGTCTCCAATCACTGAATATAAAGTTATTCAAATGTTTCCATACAAATTCTCTGGAAGTGACATTTTTACAAAGTTACATAACCAGTGTTACTACCAGTAGTCTGATAAACTCGTTTCTGTGTGTTTTATTAATACAGCGTTCACCCTATTCCTATCTAATCAATACAATCATCCACTCTAGGGATTGGATAGAAGTATCTGAGAGTCTGACCTAGTCACAGAGCTCACTTTTCTATAATCAATGCAAAATTGCATTAAACCATCAGGTTTTGGAACCAATACAATAGGATGACTCCAGCTACTCTGGCTTGGTTCTATAATATTTTTTTCTGGCATGTAATTTATTTCTTCTGGAACTGCAGCCAATCTCAGATTTTCACCCGATAAGGTTCTTGTTTTATTGGGCCAATATCACCTACATCTACATCATGACATAATATTGAGGTGTGACGAGACTGGTCTGAGAATAAATGTTCAAACTCATGAATAAGTTTAGCTACATCAGCTTGCTTTGTAGGCTCTAGATGACTGATCTTGCTATCAAGAGTTTGTAATATGTCAGAGTTCTGCATTTTTACACTGGAAATAGAACTCAAATTTTCATTTGAGAATGGATCATTCCCATCATCCCCATTATCCTTTCCATCATTCTTCCAAAAAGTGACACTGAGAATTCCTACTGGTGTTCCTCTTTCAAGGTATTCTTTTCACATGTTGATGTGACAAATCGTTTAGCTTTCCTCCTATCTGGTGTATATATTATATAATCCAGGTCATTCAACTCTCTTTTAAACAGGTAAGGACCGCTGAATTTTGCCTGGATTCAATGCCCTTGCATAGGCAAACGTACCAACACCTTGTCTCCTGGTTTAAAACTTCTCTCCCTTGCCTTCTTATCATACCATGTTTTCATCTGACCATGCGCATTTACCAAATTTGATTGCGCCACCTCACAAGCTTTTTTCAACTTTTCTTTGAATTTGGACACATACTCCAAGATAAGTTCATCTTGTGTCTCAACCAACCACATTTCTTTCATAAGCTTTAGTAAACCTCTCACAGTATGTCCATATATCCGTTCAAATTGACTGAACCCCAGTGACTCATTTGGTATCTTTCAGGTGGCAAATAGTAGCATATGTATACTTTTATCCCATTCATTTTCATTTTCAAAACAAAATGTTCTCATCATATTCTTCAGTGTTTGATAATACCTTTTTAAAGCCCCTTGTGTTTCTGGGCGGTAGGCTGAAGATTTAATGCCTAACTGGTGGGCAACCTCCTGAAACACTGCAGACATGCAATTTCAACCTAAATCACTTTGTATCTGTATCGCCAGTCCTACTCTAGTGAAGATAGTCATTAAAGCATCAATGATTGTAGGAGCGTTAATGTTTTTAAATGGGGTGCCCTCAAGATACCTAGTGGCTGAATCCATGATATTAAGGAGAAACTTATGTCCCACTTTCGTTTTCAGAAGTGGTCCCACACAATCCACAATGACCCTCCCAAATGGTTCTTCAAGAACTGAGATACTAATCAAAGGAGCAGGTTTTTTCTGATTTGGTTTTCCAACCACTTGATATGTGTGACATGTCGTACAAAATTATGCCACATCCTGATGTAATCTGGGGAAAAAAAGTGTTATATTACCCGATCTCCGGTCTCCCTGATAGCCAAGTGGTCCGCCATAGGCAAATCATGAGCTGTCTTGAAAATGTTTGCCCTATTTGATGGAGGTAATAATATTTGATGAATTATTCTCCAATTCTCCATTCTTAATCCATGGAAGCATCTGGAGGTCTTCATTTCTTCATCAACACTCCTGATCTAATATACAAACATACCCAGTCTTTTTGCGCCTCATCTTCAGTTAAAGCTGTACTTGCCAAGTGTCTCAACTGAGGGTCAGCTTTTTGTTCCCTAAACAGCCTATCTCGAGTCAATTGAGGCATTTGACTCAGAACATCATTTTGGTTTAACCTGATCAGAGAGGTTACCATCATGGCTTACATCTGACCTCAAGTTACCTTCATGGCTCACTTGGTCCCCCAGGTTACCAGCAAAGAATGTCTCTGCCAGCCCTAGACATTCATCAGCCTTGTCCCTGGCTCCTTGTTTGAAAGCTTCACAAGCCATTGACCTTGTCACAACACAGGCAGGAAAAAATGCCTAAAAATTCGTGCTCAAGATGCTCTGTGTCCTCTCTGGTGACTGGCTCATTCTTTAAACATGGTACTGGTTTACCTTTCACATTATCCCCTGCTATATCAGTTCTTAGAAAGAAGGTCACACCTTCTATCGGGAGACTAGGTACAATACCTATAATAACTGCTCCAATTTTGAAAAGAGGCTTCAGGTAAACTTTGTGAAGCGGAACTGTTACGTAATTTCCCTCAACACCCTGAAGTAATACACTGGCTTCTGAATAAGTTTCATCCGACAAAGGAAGTACGTCTTCCAACATTAAAAAATGGGAACACCGGTGTCCCTTAAGATCACAACTGGTTTCTGGTTAACAGCATTTTCTTTCTGTGACACCAGTCCTTCCGATTTGAAACTTTCACAGCCAGTCAATATGAACTCAGCTACCCAAAAAGGTGGGTTTTAAATTTGGCATGGAGATTATCAGAATGTCCATCACACACATTCAGAGGTGGGCGTCCCTTTATGCTGGCTAAACTAACTGGTTTCCCAATATTATTGGTTTTTCTCTGGAGTAAAAAACACTCAGATTTCACATGTATCTTTTATTGCAGTAACTGCATGTGGCTCCACTAAAGAACTTCTGCCCTGTTTTCTGATTTGCAAGTTTATCAGATTGAAGAGAATTATAAGGCTTTATTTCTTCTGATTTTTGAAGGTAGGGGGGGAGGTTCCCCATTTCCTCTGGTTTCTTTCCAAATTTAGATCTGAACTGACCCTGTTTGCATTTTCCAAAAAAAGGTTTTTATGTCTCTACTCATAGTCATCAACCAAAACTGCAGCTTCCTGTGATTTATCTGCATTACGTTCATGCAGGTAGGCTTTAATTTCTTTCGCAATGCAACTTTTAAAATCTTCTACCAAAACAAGTTTACTTAATTTGTAAAAATCATTTTCTATTTTGCTGGAGGCAAACTATCTGTCAAACAGATTCTCTTTCTTTCTGGCAAATTCCACATAAGTTTCACCTGGTTCCTTTTGGCTGTCCCGAAAGTTTTGTCTGCAAAGCCTCAGGTACCAACTAATATGCTTTCAGAACCGCATCTCTCAACACATCATACTCAGAATTTTGTTCTATGGAGAGGAATCAATAAACTTCTTGGAATATTCCAATAAACACACTTTGCAAAGAAGAGGCCAAACCCTTCTAGGATATAATAAGGTTTTAGCTTTTGTGTCAAAAGACAGAAAGAATTTGGATACTTCTATTTCTTCAAATTTTGGTACTAAACGTGCATTCTTGGGTACATTAAAAGATTCTGACAGTGCTGAATTATGATCTAGAATGCCTACATGTAAGTTCAAACTCTTTAAGCTTTAACTCGTGTTCACTAGCCTCACTTGCTTCTTGTACTTTTCTTTTCTCAGCCTCTTTTGCTGCCTGTGCTAATTTGAGCTCATGCATGCTCTCTTGCTTCTCTTTCACTCTCAAGTTTCAAGTTAGCTAATTCCAGCTGAATTGCCGAACTTTTATCCTGTGATCGTTCATCTTAAAGGAAATGTTCTTTAACTAAATGGAAAATTATTATTCGTTTCAAAGGTATTTCCCAGATACCTGACGGTACTTCTACATTGACGTATTTGACCACATTTTCCAAGTCTTTCTTTGACAATTTATCAAATTCTTTGACTGTTATATCTTCATTAGCTAGAAACACACTTGGATCTATTGACATGTTGTCCTATTGTATGTATATTGACCAACAGCTATGTTTTCAATGTGCATATATATTGTAGATCAATATTCATTGCACATATTGTGCTTGTTTACTGCATGTGTTTTGAGCTGACATGGGTAGTTAGACTGAATATTATATTGACAGTTATCTGCTACACATGCAAGATAATGCGCAAGTATCTACATTATATTATGTGCGACTCTTTATCTGTTTCTTACATATATAGCATTTACGACAATGTGTTTAAGTCAGAAAAACAAACCTTCCCACTCATGTACCTCAGCGGTTATACATCTATTTACTTTTTTCTCACTGTGATCACCCTTAATTTGAGTCTTTCAGTAAAAAAGCGCATATTACTTTTGTTCTATCTTTTACATGTTTTCATGTACCGACTCCAGCTTATAATCAATTATATCATAGCACTAAGTCCCCTGTTAATACTTTTAGCTGGCGATGTCCACCTAAATCCTGGCCCTGTGCAGCATTTATCTGACACTTCATTTTGTCATTCTAATATTCGTAGTCTTTCAGCAGACAAAATGAGATGCATTCGCTCAGATCTTGCACTTGATTTTGATATAATCTGCCTTTCTGAAACCTTCCTCTCTCCAAATTCTACTGTCGATCTTGCTATACCTGCCTACCACGAAATTCTCCGACGAGACCGCCCCAACAATGTGGGTGGGGGAGTTGCTCTCTACGTTTCCAAATCCTTACATGTATCTCGACGAAATGATCTCGAGTTACCTGACATAGAGCTGTTGTGGAGCGAGATAAGACTTCACAATGATATGTTCTTATTTGGCGTCGTTTACAGACCACCTAATGCGTCAGTTTCCTTCTGGGATAAACTTCAGGAAAGTTTTGATTTAGCAAATAGCACGGGTATAAAAAATGCAATTTTAACTGGCGATTTAAATTCGGACTTTGCAACGCTATCAGGCCTCAAACTTGATCAATTCTCCAGAACGAATTTTTTAACTTTGCATGTACAGGAACCTACGCGCATTACCGATCACTCAGCAACCTGTCTAGACCAGATACTCGCAAATATTCCCAACTATGTACGTGAAACTCGTGTGCTTCCCTCTATCTCAAATTGCGACCATTGTGTCGTGGCAGCTAATCTATTGTTTCGTCGAAAGAAAGATCCTGTTTTTAAACGTCAAGTATGGGACTATGGTAATGCAGACTTTTAGGAACTCAAAATTTATCTTAGCGAGGTTGATTGGACTTCGTGCTTTGTCTCCAACGAATGCTGTAATGCCTGGTCCAAATTATTTATGGAAGCCGCTGTACACTGTATTCCAAACAAACATGTTGAAATTAGACCATCTGATTTACTATGGTACAATTCCCTTTAAGGTCACTTAAACGTCGCGTGAAAAGAAAATACGATAAAGCAAAGAGTAGAACTTTTGAACTTGGTCTATGGAATTCTTTTTGTGAATCACGGAACCACTATCAAGAACAACTGAAAATTGCTGAGGATGAACACAAAAATAAATTGCGCGCCGATTTGAACAATTCCTCTCGATCAAGTAAATACTGGTGGCGCACTGTAAAACACTTCATGAATAATAATCATTCTACAACAGTTCCTTCTCTAATTCACGATGGGAAACACATACCTGATAGTTTGTCCAAAGCTGAAATATTCAACTCTTTTTTTTCTTGAACAATCTAAAATCGATTCTTCCTGAGCATTATTACCAGAAATTACCGACCCTCCAGTGCCCATCATTGATTCGATAACAATAACGGAAACGGAAGTCCTAGATATACTTAAAAGTCTTGATACAAGCAAAGCTTCTGGTCCTGATGGGATAAGCGCAAAGCTTCTTAAGGAAGCCGCACCTGTTATCTCTCCATCACTCACAAAATTATTCAACCTTTCTCTAGTTAATAAAAAATTCCCTTTAGCTGGGAAACAAGCAAACGTTTCTCCCTTCATAAGAAAGGCCCTGATAATTTATGTAACAAGTACAGGCAAGTATCACTACTTAGTTGCCCGGGGAAGGTATTCGAGAAAATAGTCTTTAAGAATGTTTTCAATTTCTTTAGAGATAACACTGTCATATCTGCTCACCAATCAGGATTCATCCCTGGTGATTCAACCATAAATCAGCTACTTCTGCTATATCACGAAATATGTCTGGCTGTCGACCAAGAGAAAGAAGTTCGAATAATTTTTCTAGATATAAGTGAGGCATGTGATAAAGTTTGGCATCCCAGCTTGTTGCACAAATTAAGGAAAGCCGCTATTATGGGAGATCTTCTTGCTTGGTTTACAGACTATTTACATAATCATTATCAACGTGTGGTCATTAACGGCCAGTCTTCCAGCTGGGGTAAAATTTGTGCTGGTGTGCCGCAAGGTTCCGTTCTCAGCCCTCTTATGTTTCTGATCTACATAAATGATATTGTTAACGTTGTCCTTTCTAACATAAAAATGTTTGCTGATGATACCTCTCTCTATTTGACTGTTGATAACCCTGACACTGCGGCTCGAACTTTGAACATGGATCTCTCAAACATTGACCAATGGTCTAAGGATTGGCTTGTCACGTTTAATGCTCTGAAAACAGATTCAATGCTCATTTCTCGAAGGGGTCAAACTCCTATTCATCCCCCAATCCTATTTCAAGGTCATGTTTTGCAAGATGTAGATCAACATAAACATCTCGGAGTTACAATGCGCTCTGATTTAAGATGGTCAGACCATATTGCTGACATATCTAACAAATCAACCAAATTGATTAATATTATGAAAAGTTTGAAATTTACATTGGATAGAAGAACACTGGAAATTATTTATACTTCTTTCATCAGGCCTAATTTAGAATATAGTAGTCAAGTATGGACTGGCTGTACAGCTCAAGATGAAGATAAACTTGAAAGCATACAGCTTAATGCCGCCCGAATTGTAACTGGTGCAATGTATGGAACCAGCAATGCTAAACTATATGAAGAAACTGGATGGTTAACCTTAACTAAACGCCGGGAAATTTCAGATCTAACCTTTATGTGTAAATTGGTAAATAAACTTGTTCCGGACCCATTATGTTCTATTCTTTCCACGGCTTCTTTTACTGGAACTCATACCAACGCCACGCACCAACAATCCGATCTCCCTCACGTCCGAGGGCGCACTGACCTTTTTGATAAATCTTTCTCTCCCTCAACCATTGGATTATGGGATCAACTACCTCTCGAAATATGGAAGTCAGACTCTATCCGTAAGTTCAAATCAAACATAGCCCAACCAGTAATCAGCGCCATGAAGTTTGAGGAGTTGTGCAACTTTCGCAATAGATTTTTAGCTATTCAGCATACACGCCTCCGTTTGGATGCTAGCCAATTGAACTCGCATGTTTTCAAGATTGGCATGAAAAATACCCCAAAATGTTCCTGCGGCGCACCTAATGAAGATTCTTGCCATTACATTACTTTTTTCATTGCCCTAATTACACTATTCCCTGATCAAACCTTCATACTGTTATTTTACAGTATGCTCCTTTTACCTTACAGACAATATTCTACGGGTCCTCTAATTGTTCTCTTACGGAAAATATCGAGATTTTCTCAGCCGTACATAATTACATCTTTGCAACCGAACGTTTCAAGTCAGGTGTTGGTTGATCGCTAATCACTTGCACAAGTATTCATATTATTTTATTGTTTATATACGGTAGAAACAATTTACCAAATTCTGCAATATGTGTAATTATATATAATTATTGTTATTGACATTGTGAATATTATACCTGCCCCCCTATCTGTCTTGTCGGCGTTTTGTCCACTTCTTTATGGTTTTGTGCGTCTTGTGCTGTCCTGTGAAATGTGTCCTCTTCTGCGAGAGGGATTAACATAGGGCTTCGCCCTCTTTCCCAATTGCACATAATCATTGCTTTTGTATTATCTTTGTAAACTCGGCAAATAAAATATGTTTAAACCAACTATGTTTACAAATACAAGGTATCCTTTGTTGAGGTCAAACTGTAAGATTCAGTATTTACAAACTTCTGGAATTTTCGAGATTCTTCAACCACTATGCACTTATTGCAAAATAATTCAATATTTTGTCTTGACACCGATCTCATTTGTCTTGGATTGATGCCAGACGAGCCCCCATAATTTGTTACGATGCCCACCTTTTGAATATTAGCAGAACTCAACAAAGAATGACAACAATGATATAACTTTAACAATAACAATATATTAACAATCAAAATCAGTACAAAGTTGGTAAACTCATCTCCACTGGTATTTCAACAGTCAAATAGTCTAAGGTAAATCCTAATCATTGGTGACATGATCCACAGATACTGTCCCACAGTGTCAAGTCATACGACAGGTGCCACATGATCTGGTATAAATCCAACAGAGGTATAGTTTATGTCCAATGTGGTGCTGAAAGATGTGGTGCTGAGCCCATCCCACAGAAGTACGGTTTGGTTCCAATGTGGTATAATATGTCAGCCCACTCAAAGACTATGTCCACCCTCCACAGGTACAAAGTGTAAAGTGGTAGCCCCAAATATACAAGTCCACTCGCGACAATCCCCACAGGTACAATGTCAACAATAGCTCACAGTCCCAATGGCTTGATGACACCACAGAGCTTCTGTCAGATCCAATATTCTCTCTTCTCCTCTTCTCAGTCAGAAATATATCTGCCTTAAATAAATACAGACTAATATCTACTTTGTTCCAGAGTTTTCCAATTAGTCACACATCAAAGTGCACTGAGATCTGTCTGGGTCACCTCATATGAATGTAGGTCGGCATTCTAGTTTAATCCACATGTTAACAAGTTACCTGTGAGTCCCCCACAAACAGGTCAACTCAGTGACTCTGCAATGAGCCTGCAAAGTATTCATTGAACTCAATGACCCAGCAATAACAAAGTGAATACAGTGGCCTCTACAAATGAAAAAAAAAAAAAAAAAAAAAAAACAGCTATACAATTTTTGCACAACAGCCTGTCTTGTTAATGCTAATCCTGTCCATCTTTGGAAGGAAACATTTCACTAAAGAATGCAAAAAGGGACTCAAGAATGAAACTTTGGGAATTCTTCAAGTGAATCTCATTAAAACTAACATGGGTGTCTTGTTGTTGGACCACTGATTATACGTCTGTTTTGAAAAGTTTTTCTAAAGTCTCCACCAATCTTAGCTTGTGAGCAAAAAGTTTTTTTGTTTTTTTTTTCGATTAACAATAAACCTGGTGGAGGATTTCGGTTGCATAGTTTCTCAGTGTCCCATTGTTCATGACATTCACCTCAGTTATGACAATTGTGTCACCAAAATGATCTGGAAGTTGATCTTTCTTTGAAGTAAAACCTGAATGATGTTTTTTTAAAAATCTTTTAGGCATTATAATATTTGTTGATAAGGTCACGGATACTTGGTTGCTCATCATCATGTTCCCATACGCTTCATGCACTCCTTTGTGTGGAATCTTGAAGCCTTCCATACTTTGTAGTGGATTTTTCCTGCATTGTAAACTGATTGGGTGCAGATCTGTCTGTTCTCAAATTAATGCTGCATGCCTGATTTTTTTCCTGCCTTTCCTGCAAAAGACCATTTTTTGTTTATGTTTTGCTACTAATGATGTTGATGTTTTGCTACTAATGATGTTGATGTCTGCTCCTGGTCTTGATCTTTTTTTAAGAAACTGCTACTCAATGTATGCCTAACACAGATATTGAAGTTGGGCTGTCGGATCTGCCGTGGTATAATTCAAGAATTCAGTTGCTGAAACGACAGGTTAAAAGAAAATGTGATAAAGCGAAAAAACTGTAATTTTGAAACCAGGTCATGTAACTCTTTCTGTCAACTCCGGAACTACTATCATGAACAACTAAAGTTGCTGAGGTAGAATACAATGATAAACTTTGCTCTGACCTGACCAATCTTCTCCCAAACCAGCTTTAATGACTGGTATGAAAAAAAGAAGCAAACAACAATTTTCAATGATGTCAAGCAGACGGCACCAAATTCCGGTTTATCAAGATTTTAAAACATTGTTTTAGATCTATAGGTAAAATAATTGTATAAAGAATGAAAAAAAGTCCCAAGATGAAATTTTTAGTATAAGAAATTATTATCTACACCTTTTTGTTCTTATAAAACATTGGCGATGGGCAAAATACAAAATCTTTTTGCACGAGAAGTTGCCTATATTCGATTATAGTAATTATCCAAAACCCCTGCATGTTTTGACCCTTGTAAAGTAAAACAGACATTTGTTTAGCTGAACTTAAGTTTGAACCTGCAATAAATCAGAACTTGAAATGCCACGTGTTAAGAAAAAAATCACTAGTTTCATTTATCACCGAAATAGACTACATGTAAAAATAAAAAGACAAGTGATTCATTTTATCTTCACGAGAGTAACTTGTGATTCGAAAAATGTCATATTTCATTTATCACAAGGATAAGCCAAGACTAAGAATGGAACAAAATAGCCTTGAAACAATTATTGACTCTATGTTGCTTATCAAATTCATTACAGTGTCAAAATCTGTTGTCTTGCATATGTATCCCCAGCCGTTCAACTCGTTCACCACATTTAAAATCAAGAAGCAAGTCACTTCCGTTCACATTGATAACAGCAAGAAGTGTTCTTTTTTACAAGACATTGGCACCTTGAACACCAGGTGACAGCACTGTAATATATGTGCTTCAAGATCCATCAGAATTTTTAGCCGGAGTCAATATACAAGTATCTCACTATGCCCCACAGTACCCTGTGGCAATTCTAAGTGTTTGTGTTGCACTCTTGTGCATGAGTGCGACAAAATGCCCATGCTTTGCTACCATACTTAGCTTTTTTATATTCTCGTGTTTAATACGTCTCCATGATCCAACAGAAAGTGCACTGAACATGTTACATCTTTATAGAAGTCCTTTCATTCATAAAATTGTAGCTCTTGAATGATTTATAGTTCACGAATCCATGGAAGACGACGGAACAAGAAAAGCCCAGCTGACTTTCCATCGGAATCATGCAAGTGACATATGGGTTTCCGAGGAAGGGAACCTAGCTATTCACCAGTTTGGAGGATCGCCTTGGTTGTTATTCTCGAACAGACCAATTACTGTCAGTGACTATTTTTGTTTGACTTTTCATCCAGTGGAAGACTCGCGTTTTAATTTGAATGTAGGATGTACCACATATAATCCTCGAGTTGTTGGTAATTTACGCGAACAGCACCTTCCTTATTTAGTTCATAGGCATGGATTTTGGATGAGAGAAGTGGGCAAAGAATATTGGATGGACAAGAAAAAATGGGCTTCAGGAAGAGAAAACAAGGACGAAGCACACAAGACAAAAATGGTCTCAATTCATCTGACGACTGATGGAAGAATGTCACTCTGTGGTATCGGCAGAAAAGAGTTTGACTTTATCAGGGGATTGCCACTGAACGAAGACGTTTGGCTGATGGTCGTTTTGACGGTAAATGTACATTCCGTCCGCATTTCGGGTGGGTATCTTTGTATTTGACACACACACACACACTTTCAACCCAGCGTATTGTAGTGGTCCAGGCCAAGTAGGACCAGCGTGTCTTTAAAAACGTTTAAAATACATCTTTGCTCGATTTGAGGCCAAGCAGGCATCATATACACATACTTTTTCTTTTGATTTTCTGAAGGGGAAAACCTAAAAACTGTAAGAAAAGAGGTCATGACTTGAACAGAGTTTGTGAATATGGATCATGTTTTTTTTTTTTTTTTTTTTTTACATAAAATCTATATTTCAATTTTATCAGGTAGTCATTTAGTTATATGTATAGTCATATGCTGATTACATACCTCGATAAAATAAACACATACACGCAATTTTACAATAAATTTCACATGTTTTCAGTTTCAAGACAGAAGAGGGCATGCATTATTAGATCATTTAAAGCCATCATGCGCTCAGAGTGAGTCAATTCAGGCATGCAGGTACCATTCCCAGTTGTACCCTTGTGTTTCAGCCAATGTAAAATGGTGGCTACGCTGATATTTGAAAATTCATATCGAAACTCAGGCAATGTTTCACATTACAGTCTGTGCCCCTAAGCTACAATGTGAAGGCTTATTGCCCTACACTTGCAAAAAAAATAGCTGAATATTTGCCATTGTCAACTGATGCATGCTCCAAGCTGCAACACAACACACGCTACACAGCTATTTGGCTGATCATGCTTCTGGTTTAGTTAATGATGTATTCACACACTATGCATGTCAAAATATTGCATGGACATACATTAAAAACGAAATGAAGCATGAGGTGATTGGCCCATTATGGTGTCAATGGGAAGAATTACACTCCCCTTGATTATCTGTTGTTGATAATTCAGACGTTTCAGCCTATGATAGAGATCGTGGGAACTGTTCATTGAAGACAATGTACCTGTACGTAGGTTCTGTTTGAGCAACAATGCACCAATTGCATTACAAACGGAATTTTAATAGTGCAGACATAAGCAGATATTGCTTAAAAATTACTCACATAAATCATCGTGGCCTCACAGTGAGTCAGTTCAATCATGGTGGTACCGTTCCCAATTGCGACCTCATGTTTCAGCCAATGTAAGAAGGTGGCTACATTGACCGCGACCGAGGCAATGGTTTACATTTACATTTTGTGCTCTTATGCTAGAATGTGAAAGCTTATTGCCCTACACACACACAAGAACACTTGAATCCCTGCCATTGTCAACAGAAGCATCCCTCAAGCTCCAATACCACACACATGACACTGCTAATAGTACTGCTATTTAGCTGATTATGCTTCTGTTTTAGCTAATTATGTGTTTCCACACTATCCATGTCAAAATATTGCATGGACATACATTGGAAATAAAACGCGGCGATTGGTGCAATATGGTATCACTTGAAAAATACACTTCCCTGGATCATCTGTTGTTGGTAATTCAGACTTTACAGCCCATGATGAGATCGTTGGCACTGTACAGTATAAACAGTACGCATGTAAGTAGGTTCCATTTGAGCAACAACGCACCAATTGCATTACAAGTGGAATCTCTCACAGTGCAGAGGGTAGAAGATATTGCTTGAAAACTGCTCACTTGACTGTTGAAACACAATATTTCAGAAAACGACAAGGTGAGAGGTCATCAAATAGTTTTCAGACTGAAATAAAAGAAAAAAAGGAAGAAAAGAAAAAGAAAAAAAGAAAAGATAGAATAAGAATTATACTCCAAAACAATTTAAATACACACTACACTGAACATGCCCGGTTGATTAAAAAATCAGACTCTGAAGAAAATTTGCAATGAAAGCCCTCACATTGGCCGCAAAGTGGCACAATACACTTTTCGATGATCATCACTGAATGAATTTATATTCAAAATTGACACATCTTATCTGTAATGACGTAATCGATTACTCATTTTGAATTGCCCATAATTCATAAAACAAATCAAACTGAACAAAAATACAAGTAAATAATTTTGGCAACGAAATCACAACACTATATGCACCCAACTAACCTAAAAAACAACAATATTCAATCTGAAGTTTCATGTACCCAAATACATTATGAAAATAGTGTATTCCATAACATTTTAGGAACTTAATATAAGATAATGAATCGCAACATACGTACATCGAATGGTTGTTTCACAGATGTAACAACTTCTTTTCCATTCCAGTTGAAATACCAAATTCTCACGAACGATTCCCGATACCTGTAATATTTCCACCTAAAATACCTTAAAATTCCTTATGGAATAGGAACAAGTGTATGCATAAAGGTATATTCGAGAAAAATGTAACAGAATATTTATCAAAAAACGCTGATGTTTGCTCAGTAATGCGTTTCTGGTGACTAATAGCTATTTGTGTGCCATAAAACTTTGAGAGTAAAAATTTTCACCACTACCAAAACCTATATCCCAATTATGGTTTAGTCAGACATTTTCTAGTTTTCGCGTTGAAGTCCGACCATCTCAAAGATGTTTTGATGTATGACTGTCTGGTAAATGTCCGCCTATTTCGTGTATCTAGTAAGCTAGAATTTACGTCCAGCTCAGCATAGCTCCTGGTTCTAAAATGTTAAACTGCACAATATGTGCATATCTTAAAAAAAAAAAAAAAACTCTTTGGAAACATTACCAAAATATTGAATGCAAATACTCTTTCAATGCCAGCTGCAACCAAATTCATACTACTATGAACGAGCTCCTCTGAATTATAATCATAGATGCTAGATGCATTAAATTTTATTGAAGTATTAGAAAGCCTACAGTTAAACAAATATAATAGTCAATGAGAACAGCTTTCCTCAGCGCACCGCGCCCATAGCGCACCGAAGAAAACTATTGGTGCAGTGCAAAAGTTGTTACCTTAGTTCAAAACCTGCCATGGAAAGAGATAAATCTTACATGAGGTCCTTACCTTTGCACCCTATGCAGTGTTTAAAACGTGTATCGGGTGCATGTCTGCTTGAATGATCATGCTGTTATAGATATGAGGGACATGTCTATAGACGTGTTTGTCGCTAGCCTCATATAAAGAGTACTGAAGCCTTTGTTTGATAAGTGTATAAAGCCTTGATTTCTTCTTATCGTCAAATGTAGCGTTTGAGTGAATACAGATATTGTCACAATACACGTGAATACCACGAATGCAGTAAGTCTGCTTGGTGGACGCTACTTGCTACAGGCGGTCCATCAGGCAGGTTACAACTTCCCCTTTACTGCTGGGAAACGAACACACAGTACTTGCGACATGCCCTTGTCAAAATGTTAGTATTCATAGACACGTGACCTGCTACACTTACCCAGGACTCGATCGAAGCGCTTTTTAGATGTGCTCTCACCCTATTTGTCCCTGCCAGAAATGTTGCGTCTCAGCCAATTCACACAAACATGCGATGGCATCGGGTCGTCGTTAAACAATTTGTCGTGTAACATAGATGGGATATCATTCAGGAGTTTTTATTTGATTAATTTACACAAGTTTTAGCTGTTAAATATAAACAAACTCCCGAAACGCTGTGCAGCAGTTCTTAACGTACTATAGTTTTCTTCACCAAGTACCTGAGTTCTTTTGAAAAGTGAACAAGTTGAATTGTTATTAAAAGCACTTTTGTGAAAATAGTGACTTTGCAATGACGCAATATGTTTTTTAATTACTACTTTATCATGCGGAATTGCTTGTCATTTAGTGATCGCTCTCTCCAAGCTTTGGTACTCTCCGTCAGTTTGACCGCTCAGGTCTGTGACGCCACGGCATCGAGCTTCTACACCAACTCTGATTTTAAACCAAGCTTCTTCTGTTACTGCCAAATATTTCTTCGGCAGATTTTCCAACAACTGACGGTTCTGTTTGTGTTAAACACGTTGAATGCATTACACGTTGTTTGTGGATGGATTCAGTAGTGCTGTTATCAAGACGATATTACGCCTTGCCACGTGCGAGTGAATTGACAATCAAAAATAGTTCTGTTTGGCACCTTTGTAAATTTCCATCAAAATATTTCTATGCACAATGCAAATACGGTAATCAATCATATGATGACTTAGATCAAACAATAGTAATGTTCATTAAGATAGGAAAGGAACTTGATGCAGGCCCATAGGCATTTTGCTGAATCTGCTCAATGAATCAAAGGACATGCTGGGCTGCGCCTTGCGTGTCCTTCGATTTATGTCGCAGGTCCTGCAAAACGCCCATGGACCCGAACTGCGTTCCTCGCCTAACACACAGCACACTGCAATGTTCAAAAGATAGGGGAATACACAGGCACTCGATCACAGATTGAACACAGATAGGAAATAAAAGGGAAAAAAACGATCGGGAACAATCATGATTGGTGAGGGGCAAGGAACCAGTCCCAATTGCACTGACAAAGTCTGTTTTTGTCGTGGCTGGTGGATCCTTCCAGCAAGTTTGATTGTTTGTTTGTTTTTTTCAGTGAAGAAGTTTATCTCAATTGGGTACAGAAACTGTGCTGAAGCCCTTCTAAAATTGGCACCAGACTTTGATTTGTTCAACAGGTGGCGCTGCGAGTTTATTCTATTTCTTTTACAATTTTTCGGGTGTTTTTGTTATTTCGACTTGTCCTCAGCTATCACCCAGATTCTTACGAAACTGACATGTTGGCATATATCTTGTTAAAAGTGGATTCTGTAAATGTTCATTACTCTTCATGACTGTTCATTACTTTTCGGTAAGAAAATGACTAGTGTCTGAGTTAAGTCTAATGTTACAAAAAGTGCTTCTGGGCATAAAGACAAAAGTGACCTTGATATTATTCTCATAAACACTGGACCGCGTAAGTCTGCCCTTGCAGTCAGATCAGCACAAGACTGTCACGGTCCCCTTGTTTCTATATTTAACGATTTTTGTGTGATTTCACTATGTACTGACCTTTCTCAAACCATCATGTAGATTGTGCTTAAAGTTCCGGAAAACGTACCTAACCTAAGGATCAAGCAAAGTTGTTCAGTAGGTGTGATTTGGTCGATTCCAGATTTTTAACGTTTCAAGCAAAGTTGTTTCGAAGCTGTGATCTAGCGCATCCCTGTATTTTTTTTTCTTTTTTTTTCTTTTGTTTGTGTTTGTTTTTGACAAGGTCAATAAAATGAGATTACAACTGCTTTTCACATTTCCGACTTTTTCTCCGAAACAGGCTTGCAGATTCGTATCAGACTTAGTCAAGATGTAACTTGCAGGGGATTCGACTAAATGTCTTCAGAAGGCCATGTTCAAATGACTTTTCGATTTTTTAGATACTTTGCACTTTGTGTAAAATCTGGAAGAAAAAACCTCTTCTCCAAAAGTACTCAGTCATTTGGTTCAGAATTACAAATGAACCCCACTGGGTAACACATTCTTTCTTTCTTTCTTTCTTTCTTTCTTTCTTTCTTTCTTTCTTTCTTTCTTTCTTTCTTTCTTTCTTTCTTTCTTTCTTTCTTTCTTTCTTTCTTTCTTTCTTTCTTTCTTTCTTTCTTTCTTTCTTTCTTTCTTTCTTTCTTTCTTTCTTTCTTTCTTTCTTTCTTTCTTTCTTTCTTTCTTTCTTTCTTTCTTTCTTTCTTTCTTTCTTTCTTTCTTTCTTTCTTTCTTTCTTTCTTTCTTTCTTTCTTTCTTTTCTTTCACAACATTTTTTTTTTAAAATCAAATGTCGGACATCTTCCTCCTTTTTTGCTTCAAATCTACCACTCAGATTTTGTTCAGATATGCTAGAGATCTACCCTGTGGAACGGTCAGATGACGTTGTTAATTACACATGTATGTAGGTGGTGATGCTCTACTTCGAGGAAGTTTTAACGAGTTTTTTCTTCAATTCTGGTATTTGTCGATCAATGCATGCAATCCTGTTGATTAAAATGGAATATAATCTGCATTGTTATTCATATATTCACCGTCTTGCCGCAACCATCAGCTGCATTCACTTGAACGTTTATACAGATGACCGTCAGCTGGGTCTCTACTGAGTATCTTCAAGAAGTGCTACTCTGATTACAATTTGAGTTTCTATGATTTTTAACCTGTTCACGTGTTTAACAAAAACTTCAACAAATATTTGCTAAACTTGTGTGTCTAATTACTTCTAAACTGCATAAGAACCGGTTGCTCACAATACACACTGGTCGACAAAATTAAATTCAATGTGTTTTCCTGTAATCGCTACTGGGTCATACAAAAATACATATAGTGCAGTTATGCACGCACACATGAAACAATTTTGCTGAGAGTATATGTCTGGAAGCATTACTGGAACAGGCACACTGGACCCCGCATTTTTTGTTCCCAACCAAAACGGTTCATCTCAATATTTTACAGGCCATAAAACCATACAGTGCAAGATATCACAAAAATTGGTTGTCTTTCCACCCGAATCATGGCAAAAATATAAAAATTCTAAATGATTTACAGGACTCGAAACCATGGAAGGCAATGGAACAAGAACAGCGCGGTTGACTTTCCATCCGAATCATCCATATGAGATGAGGGTTTCCGAGAAAGGAAAGCTCGCTGGTCCTAAATATAGACATTCGTCTGGGTTGTTATTCTTCAACAGACCAATTGCTGTCAACGAGTGTTTTTATTTAAGTTTTTATCTATGGGAATACCGTGGTCAAAGTGTGAAAATAGGATATACCACAAATAATCCTGAGGACATCAAAAACCAACACGAAAGGGACCTTCCTGATTTAGCTAATACCCCTGGATTTGGGGTAGTTAAAGTGAACCTAAAATATTGGAAGGACAAGCAACGCAGCGATTCAGGCAGAGGCAGAGCATACAAGAGAACAGACTTAAGGGTTGTAATCCATCTGACGACTGATGGAAGAATGACACTCGGTGGTATCGGCAGAGAAGAGTATAACATTATCACGGGATTGCCACTAAACATAGACGTGTGGGTAATGGTCGTTATGACGGGAAATGTAGATTGGGTCCGCATTTTGGGTAGGTATCTTTCTATTTGACACACACACATACATTTTCAACCCATCTTATAGTAGTGGCCCAGGCCAAGTAGGAGCAGTTTGTCATTAAGAACGATGAAAATACACCTTCAGTTCATTTACTGCCAGACAGGTATAATATACACATACTTTTTAATTTGATTTTCTGAAGGCTACCCTTCTTTGCGGCCTGTATAATATTGGCTTCTGCTACAGGAGGTCGCATATTTTTTTTTTTGTGTTTGTGTGCGTATCTTCGACAGAATCCCGCGCACTTGATCTAGGCACATGAATCAATTTTGCTTGCAAAGGATCTCATCGATGGTCATGGTAGCATTTGCTTAATAGTTCAAAAAGTGCACCTTGCTTTATTGGTTAATGTATCGCCAATACACATATGCACCAACAAAATGCACGACCTCCCGTAGCAGAAGCCAACATCATGCGGGCAACAAGGAAGGCAGGCAAATAGGTCTCAATGTATTGCAAAACATTCCAGAAAAGGACGGCAGTTAGATCAATGGCGTGCTTATCACAGGTATCGACACGAAAGTACATTTGACACAGTGTGCACTAAGTAAACTTTTATTTCTATTTACTACAAAGGAAGCTAAACACAACGAGAGAAGAAGTGTCTGTGGCCATCATCAACATTTTTCAGGCCTTATTGCAAAAACAGACACTGAACCTTTTATAACATGACCCAAATGCTTAGACAAGGAGTGCATACAGTTTTCCTTGTCTAAGCGTGTTAAAGTGAATTTGTTCGCCTGTCACCCCTGTGACCCGGCTTCGATTCTCGTCCTGGGCAGCATGTAGAAAACGTTCATACCACTTTAATCGTTTGCCGTGGTTTCCTCCGAGTGCTTCATTTTCCTCCACCACAGACAAGGTAGGAAGTATACGCTAACATCTAAACTTTTACTTTGACATTCATTTATTAGTCTAAAACAGATACAGGTAGTCTACAAAGTTTCTTGCTTTGAAGAATTGATTGATTGTAGTGACAACTATAGTCTATATATAATATAAATTATATTTTGTAGATAATGATTTTCGATCCCAACAATTGATGCTGGATATCTTGAAATGTGCTTTGCATAACTCTAGGTGTATGCTGCTGTACAAAGGTTTCTGCATTTAGCACACTATTTCGGACGTTTGATCACACATCTGGAATTCTAGGCGATCATGTTTAGCTTTGCTAATTTGATCTCAATAAACTCCATGGTTGCATCTGCACATATCTGTTCCAGCTTGTGAAAGCCACTGGCCTTTTATAATGTATAGTGTGTGGAATGATGGCTGCCTGGGATTGCTCTGGCTGTGCAGCAGGCAAGTAGGGATAGCTGCTCAGGCAAGTGAGCTGGTAAGGTCAAAACTTTGCACAGGCCAGAGATGGGACCAGAATGGCCGGCAGCAATCTTGCACAAAGAGGCAGTAATTTTATACAAGTTTACATTTGGCCATCTTCCCACACAATGTTCTTTTAGACCTTGTGTGACGATCGTTGGTGTCTGGTTATGCAATAATGACACTTGGACAGTGGCATGTTCTGTTGTGTTGTCTCTCGTTATGTGATCAAAGCAGCTGCCAGATGTAGTGTTAGGTAACGATTGTATTTTCAAAACCAATTTGAGAAGTCACTCTTTATCAGTAAGAATGGAGCAACTTGTTGATGCTTTGTATTATGTAACTGCAAATGGCTTCATTAAATTGTGCTGAATAGTGCAGCTCCACATTCGACAGCTGTAATGGTTTAATTGTGGCAATTAAGTGGTGAACCAAAACCCCAGGAATGCAGTCAGTTAATTTGTGGATGCAAAATGAAAGTTTTAAATTGGGAAAACCTCATGTGTGGCTCATAAATTAAGAAGCCAACAAATAAGGTAATTTTGTCCTGGAATATGAAGCAGGTCCAAGTGCTCTTTGATCACATATCCAGGTGTATGGCTTGCGGGGAAACAATTGGTTCTTGCGTAGACTACAAAAGAGAGACGTGGCCACTGTGGACAGAAACGTATAGGTATATGCATGTATTGAGCAATAAATGCTTTATTCTCAGACCTAAGCGGACATGTTGGTTTCTTCCTGCAGTCTTGTAGGCAAGCGGACTTGACGTGCAATCAAGTCAGTTTGACTGGTTTGGAACTTTGATATGAACAGTGGTCTTCTTTCGCATGTCTATCTGCGATCCATTCACAAGCCCCGATAAGTAACTCTCACCTGGTGGGAGAGGAGAGGGAGACCTTTTCAAGCTGACTGAATGGGGGATTACGTCAACGGGTTAATACAATGAAAAGGTTAAAATGCAAAGTGACATAACAGCTAGTGGCGAAGAGAAATTGTACATGGGAAATGGAAATGTTGGATGTAGAAAATCAATATTTGTTAAGGTTAAAATCATGATCATATGGCTCTGACCCCCTCTCCGTCTATGGCCGTTTTGGACATAAATGAAAATGTTGATAATTATAGATGGCCCCTAACGTTCAGGTAAATACAGATACTGTCACAATAGACGTGAATACCCTGAACTCAGCAAGTCTGCTTGATAGGTGCTACTTGCTTCAGGCTGTCCTTCAGGCAGGTTACGATTTCCTCTTTACTACAGGGAAAGGAACGTGAGACACTTGAGATATGCCCTGGTCAAAATGTTTGTATTCACAGACATGTGACGTACTATACTCGATCAAAGCACAATTTAGATTTACCTTCACCCTACTCATTCCTGCCACAAAGATTACAGCGTCTTGGCAAATTCACCCAAACATGCCAAGGCGTCGGGCTTTATTAAACAATTTGTCATGTAATACGGATGGAAATATCATTCATGAGATTTTTTAATTTCATCAATTCAAACTAATCTTTGCCGTTTAATTTAAACGCCCTCCCCAATCGCTTTGCAGCAGTTCTTCACATGTTAATATTTTCCCTCACTAAGTACTTTACATTTTTTCAAAAGTGAAGGAATTGAATTGTTATAGCACTTTTGTGAAAACAGTGCCATTGCAATGACGCAATATATACCTTATTCACTATTTTATCGTGCGGAATTGCCTCTCATTTGGTGGCCGCTCTCGCCAAGCTTTGCTACTCTCTGTCACTGTTTGACTTCTCCGGTCTGTGACGTCATCGAAGGGAGCTTCTACACCAACTCTGATTTTTAAGCCTGCATCTTTTGTCACTGCCAAGGATTTTCTCTGCAGTTTTTCCAGTTTAATCCCTTTGGATGTCTCTTGTATGAGAACTACTTTCTGTGACCAGAATGCTGGACTTTGAACTTTGTCATGGAAATCTAGGGTTCTCTCTGCTTTATTACTGAAAAAAAAAACACGCTAACAATTTCGAACCCGCACAGATTCTCCCCACAGGTTTAAACTGACTCTGCGTACGACCCCACCATCCAGTGTGATTTGGTTATTGGACCAGGTATCTCTTATCGTGCTCCGTGAAGCCTGCCAAGGAAGACCTGGCACGTGGGTGCACAGGCAGGTCAAAGATAAGTTCTATATTGTTTCTTGGATTGTGGCAGTGGAAAGGGATTCCAACTTTAAAATTTGGGGCAGTGACAAAAGAGGCATGGTTTAAATAGGCGATACCACTTGGTTTTGATATGTACTCTGTAAAGGCTTTATTATAAATTCCTCCCGCTGTGCGATAGGGATATACAATGTACAGTTACGCCCGTTGGAAACTTAACAGCCAAGTGCATTTTTTTGTGTTGCAGTGCTGTACTGGGGTTTGTAGAGGTTGTAAAGGGTTTGCAAAAGGTTGCCAAAAGGCTATTAAAAGGTTGACAAAGGGTTTTAAATGGTTGAAACGGCTGCAAACCATTTCAAGCCATTTCAACATTTTCACCACTAAGGTTGATAAAGGGTGTGAAATGGTTGTTGACCATCAGAGAAAGGTTTAAAAGTGTTTTAAAGGGTTTTAATGCAATGAGAGAAAATGGGTTGGAGAGTGTTTGCCTTTCACTCAAATGGTTGGAAAAAGGTTGCAAACGGTTGATGCATTTGATGACTGTTGAGTTTAATGCGAGCTTAACTGTAGGCTTTCAGAATATACCCCAATAATGTGTGGTACCTCCTATTCGTAAACATTGACTTGCAGCACTGAATGCCACTGTGCTGGTGGCTTACTGGATTAAAATGGGTATGTAGACGGGAAACTGATCCTGCTTTTTCAGTATGAACTCATCCACCATGGTGAAGCAAAGTTGTACATGTAACTGCACGAGCAACCAGAGCAAAGGATTTAGTTTATTTGCCTTTCCAAATGATGCAAGATGAAGGCCTTTGTGGCAAAAGCAAGTGCATATTACCTAGAGATATTTTGCTCTTTTTTTGTACATTTTACAGGTGACGTGTTTGACAAGACAATTTAAATCATGATAGTGTACCTACAATATTCACAAAGGCTCAAAATGAAGCGGCAACCCAGGCACATCCAATTCTAATCCCCTAATACAGCCAACAGATCGAGCACGCACAAAAACCATGGACAAGTTGGTTGAATTTGAAATCATAGGCAGGCTTTACTTTTATTCTATTTTTTCATTTACAACAAAGTGTGGCATGCGTGAAGGTAAATAGCGGAATACACAGGCACTTGATCACAGGTTGAACACACATTAGCCCCACAGCGGGAGGTGTTACTGTTTTGCCTGTCTTGGCATGCAGTGTATATTCCCCGTATTGGCAAGCGTGCAAGATGGCCTGACCTCAGTAGTTTAAACATATTTTTATTGCAAAAAAAAAGAAAAGAATTAAATAGCGACTGGGAACAGGCATTATCGCCATGATCAGTGAGGGGCACGGACTCAGTCCCAATTACACTGACAAATCCCATTTTTGTTGTAGCCAGTAAGCAAGGCTAGATTTGTCTGTCCTTCTCCCTTCCTAACCTTACATCTTGCTTCTCGTTCTTAGTAATTACCTTTATAGGAAAAGAGCAACTAAATGAGATTCAACTCATCTGCGTCACTATCGCTCATGCTTTTTCTATTGGCATCCTCCATTGTATCACATGGAGTCCCTTCCATGACGTCACGACCCAGAGCCTGCTTGATGTCCAAAAAGGTGCTAAATTGTCAACTTCGGGCCCGTCATAGGCATAAAAATTCTTCTGAAAATTAAGTTATTTTCCTCTGCGAAGAAGGCATTTTTTTCACAAAAGTGCTATAACACTCCAAGTTTTTCACTTAAATAAATAAATCTTTTGGTGTTTGAAACCTGTAAGGCCGGTGTGTTAAAAATGGAGAGTAATTCTATGCACATGTGTCCACATTACATTTTGGCGTGGAGCCAGCAATTAAACAGCGCTGCTTAAAGTCCTGAAAGTATGAGCTACTTTTGTTCGGATAAAGATGAAAGTTTTGACACAATTAATGCTAGCTTTTTATATGTAAAAATGTTTGGACTATAAGGCTTTAGCTGGTATGTGTGATGCTCAACTTCATTATTATATGTAGATGATCAGCCAGTTAGTGACAAAATAGTCTTCTTAGCGAATAGTCTTAATTCGTTTTTACAAACATGGTGAGACCTTGCCAAGAAAACTTTAAAAAAACAAAAACAAGTGGCCTTACTTTGAAAATTGTTTAATATAGATTGATCAACAAAGATTTGAATTCATATAAGTAACAAAGGAGCTAGTTAAAAAAGATCCTAGATGAACTGAAACCTAAAAGTAGCCAAGGTCGTTATAATAATATTCTGTTGCACTCCGCTTCTCTGCCGCGGTCCTGATTAGCATAGTAGCTAGTCAGGTGGCCTTCAGTACAAAAAAAAAAAAAAAAAAGAAGCAATATCCCATTGTCGCAACTTTGCGCTCGACATGCCCATAGCCCCTGCTGATGATGCCACGTGGCAGGGTCCTGGGAACCCTAATAAGGGCCACCTTCTCCCTTCTCTTGCTAAGATTGCCCTCTATTATGGTATCTTAGCTAAGCTTCCCAAAGAACTAAAAGAAGCAGTGCTAATGCCCATCACTCATTTATAAACCAAATTCAAAAGCTGGTAAGTTTCGAGAAAAATTTAAAATAGCAAGAACAATTCCACTGAACAAAAAGGATGGTAACCAATCTTTTTTTCTAAAAGTACTGTCCTATGTCAATGCTACAAGCTACCTCTAAACTTTCGAAAAGGTTATATTTTCACAACTATTTCAGTGCTTCCATGATTAAAGCTTTTATATTCAGGGCAATCTGGATTCACACAAGGCCATTCAACTGAAGTTATTGACTGGACCTAGTAAAAAATATAGTGAAAATTATGGATGAAGGGAAAACTTCTATAAGTACTTTTCTTGACAGAATGTATCTATACAGTATTACTCCGTAAAGGCTTAAGATAATATAGTAGGTAAGACACCAAAATGGCCCATGCGACTCAAACATTACTACAATGTTTCAGCATATGTCTCCTTGAGCTGTTTGGTTTGTATGTATCGATTGTGTACAATTCTATGTATGTATATATCTATCTATATATATATATATATATATATATATATATATATATATATATATATATATATATATATATATATATATATATATATATATAGTATGCATTACATGGTCAAAATAAAAGTGAGTCAGAATCTTGATCTGATTTAAGCGGGTTATATTGACTGTATGTGCCAGATCAATGACAATGTTATGGCTGTTATATGCGCACTGTAGTTTCACAACAATGGTTGTGAAAACTTGTGTGAAAAGGAAGGGATCGAGAATAACATGTAAACTTTACAAAGCCCTGCTTATGTCTGTTTCCTTGATTAGCTAATTAGGATTTCAGGTCACTTTCACCTATTAGTGGCCACTGTGATATGTTTGTCACCTGTTCAGGTTTTTTGTTTTGTTTTGTTTTTGTTTTGTTTGGTTGTTTGTTTTTATTTTACAGTAAAGTGTTTCTGGTTGTTGAGTATAGTTCAACTAAAATGAAACTCTGGCCTATGTTGGGACATTTTGTTTCGGGTGTGACTTTTTTTAAGTGAAGTTGTCAATTTCAGCTGGGTACAGAAATCGTCCTGAACCTCTACCAAAGTGGGCACTAGACCTAAATGTATTCAAAAGGTGGCGCTGAGAGTTTGTTCTATTTCTTTTACGATTTTCTGTGTTTTTGTTATTTCGACTTGTCCTCAGCTGTCACGCTGATTGTTTCGAAACTGACACTTTAGCGCACATCTTATCTTGGCAAAAGTGGATTCTCTAAATTTTCACTACTGTTGACAACCTTTCATTACTTTTTAGTCTGAAAGTGACTTGTGTCTCGGAATTGCAAACGTGCTCCACAGGATAACACAGCCTGCTGTTTTCTCTTTTTCCTTTCTTTCGTACCTGCTTTCTTTATGTTTTTCTTTCTTTCCCTCTTTCTTTCATAACAATTTTAACTGTTTTAAATTCAAATTTCACCATGTATTGCTCCAAATCCACAACTCAGATTTTGTTCATCCATGGTAGAGAATTACTTTTCGAAACGATCAGATGACGTTAATCATACATGTAGGTAGATGGTGATGCTCTTGTTCAATTAAGTTTTAAAGCATATTTCAATCCCGGTACCTGGCCATTAACATATACATTTCTGTTGGGTATAATGAAACACAATCTAGATTGTAATTCAAATATTTACCTTCTCTTCCGCAACTGGCAGCCACATCCACGTCAAACTGTGTACAGATGACCATGGGCTGGGTCCCTACAGAGTATCTTGAAGTGGTGAAACTCTGATGGTTATTGCTGTTTTTATAATTTTTAACTTGTTCTCGTTTTTAGCGAAATCCTAAATAAATCTTCACTTAACCTGCATGGCTCATTACTTGGAAACTGCAAAAGAACATTTCTGGGTATCCTTAGACCAAGGTTGGATTTTTATCATTGGTTCAATGTCAAGGTAACTTGGAACAGGATGTTCAAACGACCCACTGGTGTACAGACCTAAGTAGAAAGTGTTTGACTGCAATCGTCACTGAGTCAGAGAAAAAAAAATAGAGAAAACACGCACACTTTATACATTTATGCTTCAAGTGTCTTACTGGAAACGTTACTGCAAAAGGCACACTTGACCTGCCACTTCTTGTCCCCGATTAAAAAAAAAATGTTCTTCTCAATATTTTACAGGGCATGAAACCATAGAGGGCAAGATGTCACAAAAACATTGGATGTCCTTCCACCCAAATCATGGCAAAAATATACAAATTGGATCGAATAGAAGGCACGCCAGACGTGTTCGTAGTTTTTGTCATGGCATCTCATTTGTCAAAAGCCCACTTACAATCAATGAGGCGGTTCATATAAGGTGCCGCCTGAACAATGTATGGGGTGGTGGCTTATGTGTGGGGTGTACTACACATGATCCGGCAATGATTGAAGAACTACCAAGCCAGAGTATTCCTAGTTTAGCTGACAAGCCAGGATTTTGGGTAAAACAATTGAATATATTGCCGTGGATGTACAAAAGAGGCTCGTTCCCGCCGCCTGATGACGGAGACACTGACAGTCGTGATACCGAGGATGAAGACTACGAGACAGACAGCCTAGGTAGTGATACTGACTATGAAAGCAGCTACGTAGACAGCAGCGGTAGTGGTAGTGATACGGAGCGTAAAAGGCCAAATTTTATGCAAAACGCGGAAGTGAAAATTAAGTTCTATCTCACAACTGACGGAAGGATCGTGTATGGCCCTGACCGTCGCAAAACACAAAACCTTTTTACTGGCTTGCCTACAAACAAGAAGCTTTGGCTACTGCTCGATTTGTTTGGAGAAGCAAATTTTGTTGGTATTTGGGGTGAGTATAATTACTTTACTTTTATTTCCGGATTTTAGCTGGTCCTTGGACTGATATAACCGATGACAAAAGGTGTTGTAAATAATGTACACTTTATTCAACTTCTTCAGTATCATGATTAATAGCTGCCTTGTAATATGTGTGTAAGCAGATAAAAGAAACTTTTTTAAAACATAGTTCATGTGTGCATTCCATGTTTAAATCGCATTATGAATGAGTTTGCATATTCAATGTTAGCAAAACAATGCATTATGGGAACGTGCAATTGTCATGCTTACTCCTTTGACCTATAAGAATATCGAAACTGACCAAATATTCTGGACTTACGTCCATAAGTCCGGCAGCAAACTAAACGTGTCAAACCGTTCACAACTCTATGCTTTTATGTAATTTTTCTTTCATTAATGTAATACTCATACGGATATGGAATTAATCCGTGTAAAAAATTAGGAACAGGTTTTCATGAATGCGTTTATTTAGCCCTATGCCTATGGGACGTGATGATACAAAGTGACCCTGCTTGCATAGACTACACCGAATGTCCAAAATTGTGCGGGCCTACTTGTATGGATACAGATAATGTACTAAGAGACCCTTAACACTTTTTCAATTTCTGAATACTTGTAGTACCAAAATAACGAAGCTTACATTTACTTTGCATCAATACCATTTGGATGATTGGACAGTATAACGGTTTTTTTTTGGGGGGGGGGGGTTGCTTGTATGATAGCAGTCACTTATGACCTGAATATAGGTCTCCCAGATCATTACACACACACCACACACACACACACACCCATATATATATATATATATATATATATATATATATATATATATATACATGTATATATACATATACATATATAGCGGTCGATTGTCTGTACATGGTGATTCAATAAAAAAGATTCTTGATTCCTGATTCCTGATTCCATGTTTATGAGTAACCAGCTTTACTCAGCTTGGCTCAGGTGAGCTGTTGACCCGGGCCATTATATTCTTTGAAACTATTAGCATGTTGGTACTTGAACGAAAGATGTTTTCACAAAAAAATGTGTTTCTAGAATCCGTATCATATTTAAGAACAGGTCGTCTTAAGCAGTTTGATCTTGATATATGAAAAGTATATTTTAACGAGCAATCAAAAGATCCCCCTGCCTTAATCCTGTATTCAATGTCTGTTTCCCTCATAAAATAGGAACCCTGGTAGGAAAAACTAATCAGTTGTTGTGTTGGTTGCTCCACGGTTTCATAATGGCGGGCGATCAATATTAACAGCATTATCATCGAATTGTAGTGGGGCTAGATCGAAAACAGTCAATGAGTAGTGATGTAATATTCAGGTCTCTTTTCCTTGTGGTTGAAGTGGCTGGTGCTCGATTTTCTGTGTTCACGGTTTCAAACAATTCACCATATTTGTGATTAGAATTAAAACACATTTTTTCCCAAGATTTACTCATTGATATTTGAAAGCTAGCGTGCTTGTAAAACAGCTGACACTATTTTGAATATCTATTCTTTGAAAGAAATTAGCCAGCCAAATTTAGAATGAACCACTTAGCAACCAGAGTCAAGCAATACCATTTTCATACATAACCGTTACATTCCTTATGTTCCTTATTTATCGATACTTAGCACTTTTACAGTTAGTTTCGTTACTGCATTGTCCCACATTCAAATTGTTCACAACCAATGTCCTTAGCAGAACAATTTTTTCAGTATCTTAACATCAATTATTTTACTACGTTACCCATTAAAGGCAAATGGTTCTGAAGAAATACACTTTAAAACCCATGTCGCACACTTGTATTTGAGATGCAAAGTACACAGATGTTTGTGAATTCAAAAATATATTGAGTTCATGTCATTTTGCAACCGTTTCTTAGCAAATTGTAAACTCATGGTTGGTCCCTACATTTGCAATCTTCAAAGGGAAGCCGGTAAGTGGATGTGCAACTTCAAATCAAATATCAAGACTTCATCATCAGGAACAACATGAAGACGCAGCTGACGAGCCAGACCATTTACAAGTAAGTTTTACTGTATTCCGTGAGCTTATATTCCCGATCAGATCCACTTGAATGTGATAGAGCCATATGAACCAGGCATGCCATGCAACACATGTATGCATAAGTTTTACCATCTGCCAGTACCTGAAAGAACCAAGCAAGGCAGTAAACAATGTTATCAGATAGAGTAACGTCATGTAAATTTTATCCTCACCAAGGCATGTCACATTGCTTCATTAAATAGGGCATTCAATAGAAAGTTATCCAAAGAGGTTTTCACATTAATAGGTCAAACTTTTTACCTTCATTGATAACGTTAAAGCATAACGAGGTTAGATTCTTAGGTTGGCTATTGGATTGGATCAGGTCCTGAATCATTTTATGAAACCGGGGTACATGACCATTTTAAATGAGAAAGTGAGACTTTGCATCAGGTCTTGAGTTAGATGATGAAATGTAATGGGCATTTGGTGCAGTTGGCATGTGCGTTTCCCACTTTCGGCTAGGTGATTGGTGCTGAAAGTTTCTGATTCAAGGCCTGACCGCTCCGTGGTCAGAAACATAATATATTTTCGATGCTACTTTGATGCTGGTGGACCTACATATGTACAATCCCCGATCTGGGACAACTAGAATAGTTGTACTGGATAAATTAAAATGAATTTGGCATGTCAATTATTTCAATCACGCATACCAGCCCCTATTGAACCTTTTTTTTTTAAAGGATATAATTCTGCTTAGCAAAGGTGTCGAAAAAAATAGGCCATAAGACAAAATAAATCCAAAATCAGTCCAACAATGTATATATTTTTTAAAAGTACACAAGGGGGTAAATTGTGTATTATCAGTGTCATTGGTGTTACTTGTTTTTTGTTTTTACAGTGATTGTGCAAGTGAATGTAAATTTTTTCATTTTTTTTTCTGTTTGAAATGGATATTATTGTTTAATTATTTCAGAAACATTTTCAAAATTCTTGTAGCAAAAGAAACTATAAGAAGTGATCACAAAAAGCGTACTCACTTTTTGTAAATTTTGCTCAGACAACTCTGGTAAGCAGAAATGTATCCTTAAAAATTGGAATTTAGTGCAGTTGGTATGCGCATTTCCCATCTGAAGAGTGAAAATTCACATACTAACTGCACCGGTCACCTAGTAGGTTATGGATGCCGCAGGTCACATCTTTCTTCGGCACAAATGTCCTTAATCAAATGTTATATGCTCTTGTGTATCCGTGTTTTACTTATTATATTACCACTTGCACAATCCATATAAAAGTTCGTTACTCATAATGGGTATATTAGAAAAAAAAAAATAACATTTTCTGGCTTAATGCTCATACAAAATTTTTGTTTTATAGATTCATAGATTTACAATCCTTTCATTTTAGAGCCTAGACTTTTATCTCATCGGGCTACTCGTGTACAAAGTTAAATAACATTTGGTTCCAAATGTGATAAGAACTTTTTTGCCGACATTGGTAATAGTCTTGATTAAATTACCAGACAACGTAACAATTTGTGTAGTCGTAGGTGTCTTAAGAATCTGAGTAAGCATACAATAACCTCTTATTGACCTTTCATCTGGAAAAGTATACCAGTCTACATTCAGAAAGCCTCATCAGTATATACGTTTAGAATGTAAAAAAAAAAAACAACATTTCCTTGATAATATAGAAAAATATTTGGAATACGTGATCTCTGTACTTTGGAAAAAGTAAATACACCTGCTGCATTTGTACATATTGTCGGGCCATGTTGCATGTTGGACTTCTTATATTACTTGCAATGTAGTTAACTGATCCCCTTTCTAATTTTGATGTAATTTAAGCCCCTATGGGTTTACTCCCCCCAGCTTAAACCATATGTTAACTTTTGTCTTAGCTTATACTGTGTAATGTCCATTTACACAGTCTTTACAGCAGTAACTCATATTCTCTCCATAATTATGTATATTTATTTCAGCACATAAAGCAATACAATACATTTAATACAATACATTAGGGGCTGGTGGTTTGAGACCCTGCCGTTCCGTGGTCGCAAAACATGATATTTACTAAATCATGTTATAATCTGTGAATCTGGTGACGCAGGCTTTATTCATACTTGATCAAAACACTTGAGTACAATATAAGTTCTAATAAAAAAACTGACCACGGACATCTATGTTTTATCAGTACTCATTAATGCTACAAGACTCGGTCAGATTTGGTGGAAATTCAAGGCTCAGCATTGCAACAAAGCTAGCCTTGACAACGATGCTTTTTCATTAGACTTCTATGTCTCTGCTATGAGAGTATAGCGGGCACATTTAAGACACCAAATGGTACCCTAATGAAAATGACAATCGAAGTCATTTGCTATGAATTACTTTTATTGCTGTATTATAGGTGTACAGCTGTTTGGTAATAATCATTAGAGACATAATTAACCCGTCATATAAGACAATCTTGACCAAATCGCTGACCCAATGGTTTTAATTGAGTGTCTTGTCTTGAGCTAATTGCTTCAGCACCAATCAATTCACACAGTACTTTTGGCCTGATACTTGATGCCTATGTTATTTTGATTCTCAAAATCAAATAGAGCATGTGACTGGCTTTAACCTTCAGTTGGGTGTAATTGCCACAGTGTGAACTGTTGTATAGCAAATGCCTAAATTATGACGTATGGATATGCATAAGAAACCATGGCATTGTGCAATTTAAAAGATTAATTCATATGTAATGTGATTGGTGAAAATGTCATTGTAGGCCGGCAATGAAGACCCTGTGTTTTTTGCTGAAGTCACGAAAGTAATTCAGGTAAGACCTTTCCATTTCTAACTCCGATTATGGGTTGTTTACCAAAAACAAACTCAGAAAAAAAATTAAAAAATTGTCAAACTCTCCAATGAAAGCAAAGGTGGAAATATACTTCCTCCCTTTTCCCATTTTCAGTATAACCAATTTCCTTGAATAGTTAATCACACAGAAGTGCAATACTGTGACCCTCTCTTTTAAGACCGCTCCATATGCAACGAAAATATGGGCTTGTAAGATGGTTAAACACCTATGTTGAGGGGGGTATACATTGTAAATGCCACATTTGCTGCATGGAAAGGCATCCTGTGTAGAGAGACCCTACCATCTTACCAAGAATGACAATACAATATGGGTATATGATATTTTATCGTGCCTAATTTTGAATTGACATTTTTAAAAATAATATATTGTTCATTCATTGCACAGTACACTTTACATATTGAAGCTTCAAATCCAGACTCCAGGTTACTTTGCTTGCTGTTAATAATGTCTTTGACTTCTATTCTACTGGTGACTGTTCCTCCAACATCTGCCATAGCCAAATCCGTCTAGGTTTCTCTGAGCTAAACTCAGAGAAACCTTCACAAAGGCAATAATATTGCATATCTCGATTGTTCATGTTTCCACTCAACTGAAAAGGTGAAGCATTTCTTTTTCTTTTTCCACTCATCTACTCTCTCAGGAAAAATGTCTTAAATACCGACCTTACTTATAATACTGTATGTGCGAGTATGGCGGCGGAGTCCCCGGATGTGCTAATCTGGCCCTAGCGACGCTACACCTCCGGCAAACAATGCGTGTTCCGCCATCTTGCCTATGCAAGATATACTGGCAAAGTCGTATTTAGCAGCGTAATAAAGTTAATATATTTGGCAAACATCTTCAATTAAATTAGCCTGAACTTTGTCAACAACATGACGAAAACGTGCTCGTATGGCACGTGCAATTCAGACCAACGGTATATTGACAAAAGGGATGATATGAAGGGGGTATTCTTCATCCTATTTCCCAAGCCTAAGACAAAGTTAGATAAGTCTTTGCGATGGATCAAATGTTGTGGTCGCAAAAATTTTGGGGCACAAAACATTACCAAACATACCTACGTTTGTTCCAAACATTTCGTCGGTGGAAAAATACCAACATTAGAGTTCCCTGACCCAATACCTGCTGTGGCAACCGAGTTGGAAAAGAGCATTTTCTTGAAAAGAAAAGCAAGACCGGCACCTAAAGGAAGGACAACCCCCACTCCCAGTAAAAAGTCTCGTCGTAGTGTCGACACAGAAGAAATGAAAGATCAGTACTAGTTCTTGGTTCTCATCTGTGTCATGAAAGTATTAATTTATACATGTATTTCGAATGGATAATTAATGTTAAATGCAACTTCAGAAAACATCGTTTCGATCGTATTTGGCCGCCATGTTGGAAGATTGTTTACGATGTCGATGTCTTGATGAAGGTAACTTTAGAACTGAGTCTTAGAGCGTAGCTGACATAAGACAATCGCATACCTACCTGTTAACATCATAAAAATGTTTTTAAATAGCATGAAACAGTAAATATATTAGTATAAATAAGACACGGATGACCACAATACGTTAAGGAAAGCCTGCCTGCGTAGGCAAAGTTATTGACACTGCCGAACATGGCTTCATTCATGATCGGTGTTCTGAGGTTTCCAGACTTGGTTGACTTACTACTACTTATACATGTTCAGTTTTTCATCCAAATGAGAAACAAATCTATGTAAAACAAAAAAAAAAAAATTTTCATTTATTGTTTATTTCCAGTTTCTTCCCAGTCAGAACAGACAGACTCGGAGGTGACGAACCTAACGTTACAACCTGCTGAAGTAGGCTTAGATACACAGGTTGCCGTTACCCAAGTGTACAAGTCGCTGTTTTCTGTAGCCTGTTACGCTTATTCCTTTAGTTTTCAAATAATCTTTCAACCTTGGCACGGTGTAGCCAGCAAAATCTTCCATTTTTGACGAAAACTTTCCGCGAATTTCAATATAGCGTCACCCTGAGTGCTGTCAAAACACAGGTAAAACCCGCGGAGAAAACATGGCGGAGCTCAATGTTTGCCGGGCATAGCAACAACGATTACGCGCGCCGTCTGGCGGACGCTGGTTGAAACTGCTCTCTCGCACACGGGTTATTGCCCCCACTATTCGTCGTACCTTAATAGTCGGTATTGCTATCGACTGTTAAGTGGAACTGCAAAGTATTATCGATTGAATTAAAGACTGGAATTTTTGAAGCTCTTCAAAAGTATGTGACTGATATTAGACATTTTGTATATTCATTACATCCGTGTATTCTACATGACTTTTTTGTGTACCTAAGCCCTCGATGCGCCAATATTATCATAAAAAGAGTAAAAGAATGGCAATACTGCAGATTATGTATTTTCTTTAAGTCCTATATGGGGTTAGTGAAGCATGCGCAGATCCTTGGGATTTATAGCACTTTTCCAATGTATGGGTATAGGCCTCTTGCTTGATTGATGTCAATTTAAACTCATTAAAACTAGTTGACAGGTGCTAATCATGATTAAGGGGTTTCATCATTTTTGATCGCTGGGTGCTCTCCTTGACAACTGCCTATTGTTTATAAGTGGCAGGATTCAGTCATAATCGATATATGTGACATCAAAAGTATTCACAATATCCACCATGACAGGATTCAAATTATAATCGATATATGTGACATCAAAAGTATCCACAATATCCACCAGCACAAAACTGTAGTAGAACACGCTTTCACCTACTGCCTCGCAAGTACGAGCGATTATGACAAAAAGGATAATGTTATCTATTTTGGCAGTATTGCCTTTCAATGTTTAAAAAGGTGAACTTTCATAGTCGTAAGACTTATTTTCCTCGACATTATTAAAAGAAAAGAATGGAGTGACTTATGAATATGCGCTATTTTGCTATGTTAGTACAATATCCTGCTTGACACACTGACTTGCTTGTTTTGCTGTGAACTGAAAACCATGTTTGGTATATAGGATGACTTGATTTATATATGTATAAACTGTGACAGTTAATGAGGTTTTAAGAGGCCTGATTCATTAATACTATGTGGAAATTGAAATTACAAGACATGTCAACATAGACTACAGCAATAATTCGTCTGTTTTAATGTGACAACATTTGGACCTGCCTGGCCAAGGACAAGTAGGTATAAATGTCCCCAATTAAAAATAAGGCCACTTACACCTATTGGGGAGTTGTCAATCTATCTGATATATAAGTAAAAAGTAATATTGCCCTATCTTGCACGTGATTGTAAAAAATGAATTGAAATGAATGAGTGAATGAATGAATGAATGAATCAGTCAATAATTGTGTAAGTTAGTAGGTAAATAGATAACAAATAAATGAATGGATGGATGGATGGATGGGTAAATAAATTAAAAGATAAATAAATAGAAGGATAGATAGATAGACAGACAGACAGACAGACAGACAAACAAACAAATAAATAAATAAATAAATAAATTACTGACTGACTGGCTGAAAAAAAAATAAATAACCGTATATCAATTTCTCTACACTCCATGGCTAATCCAATCAGCGGCTATGTCTAAAGCCAGACCTGAATTACTCACCAGTATCATGATTCGTGCAAAATTTCAGAAAATGCAAATGTTCAACAGCCACATGAATTTGCCCAAAGACAAAGAGCGGAAAATAGGCATGCTTTGAAGCCTTAATTTCAAAGACACATTTCTTTGTAATCCTGATTGCTAGTGTTAGTCGGATTTGGTAAAAGTACCTGATCTAAATTTAAAGAAAGTGAGAAAAATTAAATTAAGATTGATACTGAAAAACGGATTCCACATTGATTCATAAACTTTCTTGGAGAGAGGGGACATAAAATAAACCGGACTACTCAAAAGTTAAAGCACAAAATTACTGCTTGGGACCTGAACTCACACAAACGTGTTGCAAATCAACTTGATACTCCTCATTCACAAAAAAACAACCATCCTAATTGTATCCTTTAATTGTTTGGTTTTTTTTAGTTTGTTATATAACTGTGCCATCAGAGAGATGACACACAAACAAACCAACTGCTATAGTGAATGTATCAAAAAATTCGTAAAATAATGAGAAGGGATATTGTAATTGAAATAGTTGCGACCTTTAAGAGTAATTATGCATATTTATAAACCTGTTATTCTTTTAATAAAAATTCTGCCTTTAAATCGTGTCAATGTTACAGTTTTATACCGATTACTATAAATTATAAAATATATGCGGCACTCACCAGCATAATCATTATCCTCAAAGCAGTGTTTAGATTTGTGTCTTCGCCAAAGTCGATTATAGCCAAACCTGGTTGGAATATACATTTACCTGGCCTCTGGAATTGTTTTTATTAGATAGTGTTTCTGGCATGATTTATAAGACATATTTAGATTAACGAGTATTCAGAAAGGACATTTTATTTCGCCCGGTTAAGCAATACCTGTGTTAATGCATGTGTCTATAGCTCGTGATAGGCTGGACTATTCGGATAATATTTGTAGAGACATGCTTTAGGAGGGTGCCCTGACAGCAATATACATGTATCACCATCAAAATAATATTATACTCTTAGTCGCTATATAGAAACGAAAGTGACGTTCTAATTTAGACAGTGTCATTACCATATCCAAACCGTAGTCCTAACGAAACAAATCCAAGTCAATTCCGACCAAAGGCAATGTTCCTTGGTATGTATAGCTGAAACATATAAATTTATAGTTCGTATTTACCCAAAAGAGACCAAAACGTAAGTGCAAAGGTCCATAGGGGAAAAAAACCTTATGTAGTTTTCACATGACAGAATGCAAAAAGTTTTGTTTGAAATTATAGGCCTATTTCAGTAAATTGGCTTGAACAGTTGCATCATTCATGCACATACAGGACCACACAATTTATGAAAAGGGACCAAAATTTGCAGCACATCAGAGAATTTGTAAGCGGCGGTTCTTAACTTGTTGAAAATGTCAATAGAATTCAGTATTTAAAAAGGTACTACTTGCAACCACCATCTCAACAATGATCATCATCCATATAAGTCCACACAGCGACACCAACACCAATCCATCAGAAAAACCCTCTAGGCCTAAAATGACCATCAATATGAATCTAAACAACATGATTATATAATTCGATGTGTTTTAGGCATGTAGTTAAAGACATGATGTTGTTTTAAAGGAGATAAACTAAGAGTATCTCACAAAGAAAAGTGTTTGAATTTCTAAATATAGTAAGTACATTGGTTCAAATGTTAAACATCAGCCAGAAGCAAGTCATATTAGGCCTCAAATCATTAAAACGTAGTCAAAAATGCATTACAATAGTCAAAATTTGTAAGGATAGCAGTCACATTTCAAGTTGGTTTCCAGAAGTATATTTGAAAGGACATTTAAATGTTCAAGAAAGCATATAATTCCACAAATCATCTAATAAGTCAATTATTAGGGTAATAATTTAGAATCCCAAAAATGTAGTATGCAATTGTAAGTCATCTGTAAGTCAGCCAAGCATAATGTACATCTAACTCGTGGTTCTATAAAGTTCAAAATGTCAAATTGTAAAACAGTCCTAATTATTGTAAAATTCTGCTACCTTTATCAGAGAAAGAATTCGGTTTTATGGAGAGAGAGAGAGAGAGAGAGAGAGAGAGAGAGAGAGAGAGAGAGAGAGAGAGAGAGAGAGAGAGAGAGAGAGAGAGAGAGAGAGAGAGATTTCCTGTAACAGTTTTAAATTTTTTCATTTATAATCAGACGTAGTTCTACTTGTCAGTCAGTTGATTTAGATGCTAATTATTTATACAAGAGAGAGACAGAGAAAGAGTACATTAAACACTTTGAGCCGACCTGACATGACTTTCACAATAACAAACTATACTCATCAGACAATTATAAAAAAAACAACATCAGTTTCACTACACTTGGAACACTTACTGCACTGCAATATGTGCAGAAAATGTCTGAATGTTCAAATTGTTACCAAAATATATAAGGGTTCCATGAAAAGAGAAGTAGATAACAGTTTTTAATGATAGTGATGAGACCAAACCGAATACCAGTTTAACCTTGTCTGATCCAGGATCATTTACGAAATAGTAAGACATGCTAGTGTTCGTCGTCAGAAGGATCCATGACCAACAGTAATGAGATTTAAACGAATGAGAGTATCTTCTACCTGACTTGGAACAGGTTACCAACATATTGGCAGTGGGTTAAACCAGTTTTACGGGATCCCAGTCCTCCCACTTTGGAAAACACTCACATTCATTTAAAGTAGGCCTAAAACAAATTTAGCCCTTAGTGTTAATGTACAGTTATAAAAGGTAATTACCTGACCATAGTTCACAGACAACATCCAAACAATGACAGGACAATTAAGAATTTTAAGTCAGACTATTAGATTTACATTAGAATTGGGTAACATGTCAAAATTTGAATTTAAACACCAAAAAAAGTTTCCACGTGAACACAGGATAACTAAATTTGATACTAATATTATATTTATTATGAAACATGATTAAGTTCTTCCATGTTCCATTCTCACTAGAAAAACAGCACAATAGGCCTAAAATTTGTTACCAAAATATACCTCACATCAGCTGAGTAAGTATTCCTTACATTTTGTCACTATATTCAAAAGGATGAGAAAATAGAAGGCCTGTATTGTTCAACATGATGCCTCAGAACTTAAATGGTCCTTATTTCTTTTTATATTTTTAGTAATTATAATACATTTTATGTTCCAGTATTGAAAGTTCGATCAAGCTCATGGTAAAACAATCTCAGCTACAACATTAAAATACATAAACATAATTCTATGTGTTTTACTGACACTTAGAAAATACCTTATTAATATGTTCATATAAAAACGCCCTGGCCCGTGCATCTCGTTTTTTTTTTTAAGTTCGATGATCTTTGAGATTCCTAGTTATTACTTGATTGAAGAACACGAATAAATTTACAGGGGTAGAGGTATATTCTTGAAACGTCGGTGAAATGATAAAAATTTTGGTAAATTGGGGGATCGTCTGTTGCACCGGGATGAAAACCATTGGAAGCATACGGCAACAACAGGTTGTGCCTCTCGTATCTTTATCCTAATATATCTTTTATCTTGAGCTGTAATGCATCCCAGTTTTATAAACACCAGGTTTCGTCTCCTCTTCCTTGCACAAAATGGTTTTCTGTGTTGGAAGTCATAATGCAAACAGCTGTTCAGGGTGTACTTTCAGCGTGTTCTCACAGTATTTGACCAGCCGCAGATAAATTCACTGGTGAAACACTAGCTTAAACTTTGACCTTGTCGTATTGCTTTCAGTGGAAATTCATGGATTCTGAACAATGCAAGTTAAGACGTCTACAGCAACGGTTCAGTAAAAGGTGTGAAGATAACTTCGAACCAACTGAGCTGATATGGTGGTTCCAAGAAGAGCTAGAAGAAATAGATGTGCGATTGCAATGGGCAAACCAGGTTGTGACTCAAAAAGCAAAGTGCGGCTTTGTGACTCAAGAAGCACAGCAGTGCATTCACCGAAATCTGTTAATCTTGAAGTTAACAGCCTATCTGGAGGTACAGCTTTTACAATATTTACACCTGGGTGGGTCAACATATTTTATTAAGTATGGACGCAGACGCATATTAGGGGCGAGGAGGCAAATGGACAGTAAAACAGCTTTAAATTTCTAACTTTAAAATGTAGATCCCTGGATAAAAATGAGGGGGCATCCCGAATGCTGGCTTCAAATCCGCTTGTGTTACATCTTGTGTCATAAGCGTCCATTTTGGGTGCGTAGCTTTATGTGCAGAAGGTAGGTAAAAGGCTGAGTATTATAATTATGATCATGAAACAACCCGATGCTCCATTGCAATATCAGTTTTTGTTCAAAGGTAGCAGAGCAGTGGCAGCTCAAGGCACTGCTATGTATGATCAGAGAATAAAACCCGGGTGAGGAGCTTTGGTGCTGGATAATTACCGTCGTGCCTCTGGTGGCTTTGGTGCTGAATAATTGACCAAGGGACAAATGGATGTGCCTAATTCACGTGCATGCATTTTGCGCAAGAGCCTGCGACATTTATCGACACATGATTGGACATCCTTACCGTAGTACCTACATTTGATTGACAGCAAGCATGAGTAAACAATTGTTTTGTTTTTTTTTCGAAAAATGCCTGGCCTTAGTGCTCCGTTTAACCATGGGTGCAGTTGCATAAGGACAATGCCTATTCCCACTTTTAGGCACCTCCCGTGTTTCAATTCTTAATACTAATTTGAGCTTCCGTTTGTCAATTAATGAATGTTCAAGAAATTACAATAAAAACATATCTATACATACTTTTCCCTACCTTCTGCACATAACAGTTAATACCCGAAACATGTTCTGAGTAGTTACTCATTGAAGACTCTTTACTATGTTTGGGGTAGTACCACCTGTGTCAAAATTCTACAGTGGGACGTGAACAACATGTACAATAGTACCTTTATATTCATATAAGTTGGACAGTGACAAGTACGTTTGTGGAGAGAAAAGAGTTTGAACTACGTGGTTGGTTATAACGACTAGGAAGTCGTTCGAGATGATAAAACCCATGCGTAATGAAAACTGTCTCCATCAAATTTAACTTTTTATGTGTTGCAGAGTGTTGTGTGGCTATTATCGATTTCGTGTTATCCACAGATTGTCGCGGAATTAGGTTTTAAACGTGTAATACCCAGCTTTTTTGGAACAAACAAAGCCTATATAAACCTCGATGTGACGGAGATGAGTGATTAACATTCCCTAGGCGCTGGAAGTAGCTGCCACAGTTCAGTGCAAAGTCCATCTAACGCAAGTTAAAGTAGTCACAGCTTTCGGCCATAATGAGTGTTTACTTTTCAAATATGTAATTTTACCTTTTTTCCCCCTTTTTGTCGTTTGGATCCTCTGTTATAAAATGAACTTTACTCAAGGTCCTGCAAGACTTCCGTATCATAAATACCTGGATTTCAATTAGACAGGTTCTATATTTCATGTCCGTTTCTGTCACTCTCTAGTTTTGTAATATCTTTACTAAAATACTGAAATTTCTTTCGTTATTCAAATCATTCAAAACACATTCATTAGATTATGTTGGGTAAGGTCATATTGGCCATAACACATAACGGATCTTCAGCTGTGTAAGTATTGAAAAAAAAATATAGCATTTCTGTATCTTGGCCAATGGTCACCCAAGATGACCCATATGGAGAATTATGGAATACATGAATGTAAAATGATATTGGACAACATTGAGAGCTGTAAATGTACAAGCACTTGCTTGCAAAGGCAAGGCATGTAAATAAAATACAATAAATGTTTGACAATAAAGATTGGGACACGATATATAATATATGTTTAACTTTGTTTACACTTTTGAAATCCACAATTATGTAGGAATATGCTGGTGATACCTTCGGGCAATGTCTTAAACTGAAAGCACATACATACATATATACATACATGCATACATACATACATACATACATACATACATACATACATACATTAATACCTACATTAATGCATTCATACAGACAGACAGACAGACAGACAGACATTTGAATGTTTTCACATAGCGTTATTTCACTGATGGACTGGAGAAATGGAAAAATATAATTAAATAATGAAAAGTACTAAATTGGTTTATTCAATAAGAAACAGCCTGGACTACAATATTATATGCATTTCATTAACAAATACCAGTGACAAGAATCGTATTACTCCATAAAGAACCGGAAAGTGCATAAATGTGCAAGATATTTGGATACCAAAACTCATAATGTCACCGTTACAAAAAATAATTTATTATAGTTTGCAATGCTTTTGTTGTAGTAGTATGTTTTGAAAATGCTCATTCGTTGGAAGAAAAAAATGGTCAATACACCTGATATTTACAAAATGTTTGTTTTACTTTAATAGGAAACCTGGTACAACACAATCGTGAGTACCTTTTTATTCTCTTTATCAAAGCGGCCAATTAGTTTCCAACAGTGTGATTCCGACGTTACGCAGCTTAAATTACAAATGCCACGTATTGTGATACTATAGAGATTTTACGATCCTGTGTCAATGTGTATTCATCAACTCTTTCAGTGATACATTTTGGCCCGAGTCAGCAGGATTCCTCGTCCCGCTTTGAGCGCAATGCGCCCAAAGTACGCAGTTGAATGCTCTTGTCCTTGGATATTATTTTCTATTTAACTGCAGGCATGTTAGAGTTGAATGTAGAAACATTTTACGAGCAATTGGAATTTAACACCTTTATTATAACTTATAGCAATTCGTTTTAAGTAGTTTGACTTGAGTCTCAGTTGGCACTGAAAGATATGTACGAAGAAAAGTTGTGGTCAATATAATTTTCTATCATGATGTTATCCAGTAGCAAAGAAGTAACCAATAGAAAGCCCTAATAGCAGTGCAGTGCCGCAACGCACTCCAGAAATGCTTAACGCACTACTACCCCACAGAGTAGCCAATAGGAGTTGGACTTCAAAGAGCACTACGCACTACCACTGTAGAACCACTTTATCAATTCAAAACAGTATTTTAAATATATAGTGTTAGTGTTTCTGCCACTGCAATTTGTTTTTTAAAAAGAATAAATGGAAAAAACAAAAACAAAAACAAAAACAAAAACACACACATAGGAGTTTACCTTTCGCCAAGCGCGTCAGTACAATCAATTTTTAATATGGCAGCAGATGTCGCACCAGCCTTGGGGCCCTTTGGGTTCTTCATGGAACCCTTTGACTATGATGGTTTTTAAAGTCGCACAGGGCACATGCAGTCATGTACCTTTTATATATTAACTGGGCGACTGGGTTATTGGTGTCCATCTATTGCAATGGATGATGAAAATGGTGCAATGGCGAATACCGCTTGTGCCCACTGATGTCCCAGAACTCAGCCCTGCCGGTTGGGTTGACGGCTGCAAAGCACTAACATTCAGTAATAATGCGTCAAATAGCGTGCGTTGTCATTGACAGTTTCATGTACCATGCCTCTCATGGAGTTAAAAAAAAACTTGATCTCACTTTTGATTTCTCATTCCTGCTTCAGTTGAATGCGCACATGTAATTGCAGCTGAAGTGACAGACACACGACAGACACACCGCATTATTTAGGCGAAGGCAAGGTCAAGGGCGGCTCAGTGCAAGGCAGTCATTATTTTTGGACTTAGGTTTAAATTCAAATGAATCAGTGGATTTGATATTTCAAAAGTCCCAGCAGCTCCCCTAGTACGTTGTTAGTGAGTACATTTGAACATGTTCTGAACATCATATGCCATCGTTTGCAAGTGTATTCGACCGCACCTCAAGCCAACATTCATCAGCTTCCTGTTCGCCCGTATTGTTTATTTACCTGCTAGCGTGTACATTTTATTGCAGACAAACTTAATACTTGCGAGCGGTTATTTCCGTTTTGTATTTAAAAGGATTATTTCCCTTTCACATGGATAAAAATGTAACAACCGCCCATTTTTGTCGCAATAAGAATGATTGAGTCCGAAATTAGCTTACAAGTGGTGACGTCATGCAATTATGTCAACATGACACTATTCATGGCTCTCGTTTTATACTGCTTTTTGTGACCTTGCCGATGTACAAATTACCCAACGTAACACCACTTCATTTGCGAGCATGCTTGGATCCAGTAGGGACTGCGATTGTAACTTCACATGATGATCGCACTGGGAATTTTGGACTTGACATTCTGGCAAATTTGAAGGTTCGCGGGAAAAGGAGTACCCGGATGTCCAACAGCAACAAATATGGCAACCTCCACAATACTCGAGCTGCGAAGTACTGACTGTGATTGTGCTTGCGATCAGTGGAGATGTTCACTTGAATCCAGGCCCAAATTATACCTATCCGTGTGGCTCCTGTGGCAAAGCGGTTCGTCTCAACCAGGGAGGAATTTGGTGTGATGTTTGTGAACTTTGGTGACACACAAAACGTGTCTCCGTTTAGCCAGAGGAGTATGATCGCCTAGCAAAGAGTGATGAGCCATGCTTCTGTAGTACAGTTACGCTTGCGTTCACGTTAACAAACGCCAAACGCACCAACGTTTCCCAAACACTTTCAGTGAATGTCAAACGTTTTGCAAACGCGTAGCAAACACTTTCCAAACACTTTCCAAGTGTACATGTACATATATCACATGTGTGATACATGTACATGTGCACTTGGTAATCTAATTGTAATGACAGGAACATTTTTAACAAGTGTCTAAAAAGCTTATCCTCACCTAAAAATCCCAACAACATGTGCATGCCTTCATTTATGGATAAGCCAAAAAGCTCTACTATGTATATTTCACAATAAAGTTGAAATTATGCTTTTTCACAAAGATCAGTTCTATCGAACAGTTTGTACATGAATCACTTACAATGCATGTGTATATATTGTAGGATATATCATTGTTTTCTTGTTTGCGTGACAAATTGCAACTAGTTTATGCCTGTGATACAGTGGAAAACGGAACAAAAGCTACCTTCTAAGATGTTCACGACACTACCCACTGAATTTGCTTCTGTGGACGTAAACAAATTTCAGCCTGTCAATCTGAATTTTTTTCACCAGAAGGAAAAACACATACATGCGCATGGTATCGCTTGAAGCAAGCAACATGGATATCGATGAAAGAAACCAATTATTATTCTATACGGCCGTGGGTTTATAAAATCTACGAAAAAATAAATACAAAAGGAATTCAGAACAAATCCAAAAATAATTGAATAAAGAATTAAGTCTTTAATTAATTTAAGTTGAATTAGACACTTGGGTAAACGTATTTGCATCGTGTTTTATATAAATATATACAACTTTTAATGCTGGATAAGTGCACATTTACATGTAGGCACATCATATATTGCTGGACCTGTTGAAAATACGTTTGGAGATTCTTCATCATTTAAATGGAAGTGTTTGAAATGCATAGTGTTTGAGTGCGTTTGTGAAAGTGTTTGAAATCGTTCGGGTAATTGTTCAACGCTTTTGGAAAGTGTTTGAACGCGTTTGGAGAAGTGTTCGGTAGCTTTGTGAAAGTGTTCGAACGTTTTGTAAACGTGTTTGAAATTTTTCCCAAACGCTTTCCAAATGCTTTCCAAACACATTTTAAACACTTTCCAAACACATTCCAAAGGTTTTCAAACGTATACAAACACAAGCCAAACACCAGCAAAACGCGAAAAAAGAGTTTGGCTGTTACCTTTTAGCCGAGCGTAACTGTACCTGTGCGTTGCCCAGACTTTCTAATTCCTTTTTCGAGTATTCCAATACAGACATTACAACTATCAATAGCAGTAGTGCCTCCAATGACGAAAATCGGAGAAATATCCTACCAGATGATCCCTCTTCTGCAAGCAGACCAGCCACCGATGACAGCACTTCCACAGCCGGACCAGCTGATGATGATGACCATGCCCACGACAGCTCTTCCAAGTTCAAATTCCAGACCGAGTGAAACGAACGAAGAACATTTTGAATGCTTTGCCAGGAAGGATCTCCACTTTATTCATATCAATTCCAGGTCACTGCTACCTTAACTGTCAGAACTAAGACTGATTGCGCTTAAATATAGAGCAGCTGCAATTAGTGTGACGGAGACCTGGCTCGACGACGCAGTTAGTGACACAGAGGCCAACATCATTGGATACTGTTTACTGCGTAAGGACAGATCTATACACGGAGGTGGAGTTTGTGCTTATATAAGAGATGATTTAGCTTTCAACCCCAGAACCGATTTAGATTGTGACAACATGGAGGCTCTATGGTGGAACTTTTGCTTCCCAATCAAACCCAATTGTAATGGGCACCTGTTATCGCACACCCAATGATCATCATTTCTTACATAATTTTGAACAGACGTTATCAAAGGTAAGATCGGACTGTGAGCTTTATATTCTCGGTGACAAGAACATTTGCTTCTCCCGAAAAAAACAGTGGACTTTTCAAAGCCTACAGGGCAATTATAGATTTGCTTAATTTTGTCAATGCATAGATACTCCTGCTATGATCACTAGCACTTCAGAATCAATATTGGATCACGTAATTAGTAAGAGCATGGAATGAATGTGCCAGTATGGAACAATCAGCATAGGATTCAGTGATTATGTTCTGATTTATTGTACACGAAGGGTGGTCAGGGGTAATATATATCAACACAATACCATCAGGATTAGATCTATGAAACTTTACGATATAGAATTCCTAGAATCCAAGTTGAGAGAAATAGCTTGGCTCAAGAATTTAAAGTAACATGCAATGGGTCTGACATAAAGGAAACTAAATCTGTAACATATCTTGGTGCTATAGTAGACAACTGCTTATCTGGAGAGTCCATGGTCAACAACATCATCAAAAAATCTAATGCAAGATTGAAATTGTTACACAGAAATGCATCCTCGCTAAACAAAAAAACGCAACTAAAAAAATACTATCTACAACACTAATCCAATGTCATTTAGATTATTCTTGTTCTTCTTTGTATATTCTGGACTCACCCAAACTGTGAAAAATAAAATACAAATCATTCAAAATAAAATGGCAAGGTTCGTTTGGAACAAGGACTATTGGGATCATATTGGTCAGATGGAGCTGGACATCATGGGAACACTAAATGTGTGTGACCGATAAAACAGCTGAAGATAAATCACGTTTCTTAAATTTTTAATGACTCCGCACCAGCTTATATGCATTTAAACTTCAAAAGATTAAACGAACAACACGGTTATTACACAAGAAAGCAAAATTGCAACTTTTTTACACCGATATTGTCTGGTTCCACCCACGATTCTTTCTTCTCTACAGCCATACAGGAGTGGAACAGTATACCTGCTCACATAAAAACCAACAGTAGCTTAAGTGCTTTTAAAAAGGGAGTAAAAGCATACATGTTAAACAGAGCAAAACAGGTTTAGCAGGCAGAATCTGATTTTAGTTTATCGTTTAATTCATTTTATCACACCGTCATCATATGAGAGATCATAATAAGAATATTTTAAATTTAGTTTTCAAATGGGAATTTTTAGTTATTTATTCAGCATTTTTCTAACCCTGGACCCCAATGGAAATAAGCTGAGTAATCAGGTTTCTTGGGTTATCCTGGTGCTATTTATTATTATTATTATCATCATCATAAACGCCATCATGTCATCGATTCATGTACTTATTAGCTTCGTAGCCGATCACTTTTGTGATGTAAAGCAACCAGTATGTTTATATATATTTTAGTTGATTAGTGTGTATTATTATTTGTGACTGTGATACAATTATGAATTGCTGTACCAATATTTAATACTTGATATCTGGCATTTTAATGTGCCTTATATAATAAAATCATGTTTTTTACTTTATGATTTACCCTATCATTATTTATCATTTAGTTTCTGTATTTATCATCCATTATGTGTGGCTTGCACCAAATGAAATCAATCAATCAATCAAATTTACACAAAAACCAAGGTAACTTTGTTTGTTTTCGGGTTCAATTTTCTCTTGGACCACCATAATATCTTATAGTGCTGGAAAGCTGAGGAGTTTGTCTCTTTGTGTTACAGGCTCCAATCGGTTAAATTTAAATAATTCCCGGGAAGTGCCTCAAAGAAATAGTGTAAAATGCGTCAGTGTTTTAGTCGAGGGAAGTTTTCAGGCCTGCCATTGGTAAATTTAGTCACGTGATGCACCATCCAATTAAATACGTCTACTCCCATGTGCTTCCAGCATGTCCCCATTTCAGAGGACGAACACGACGCGTGCACGTACAAATAACTGGGTCGAAGACCTATTTTCTTTTACGTTGTAATTTCACAAAAAGACTTGAATTGAACAAATTGTGAACACAGCGTAAGGCATGAGTGAAAAGGTATGGGGGAAAGCAGAAAATGGAGTAAAAAAAAAGAAAAATACTTAGATTCGTCACCACAGAGTAACGAAGCCCCTGCGAACACAATGACGACTGTGTTGTCATCATTCTGGGTGATACCTATATGTCCACCTGATACATTAATATTGGAATAGTTAAATCAAGTTTATAGTTTCATTAAAAAGTTCAAATGAAACAAGTCTGTAACACAGAACCAGATACGAGTAAAATCTATGACGCATGACAGAAAAAAATACGGGATGTTACGGTAAATCATGCTCGTGACCACGCAGACGCTTGTATTCCGCCACCCATGTTGTTTCGAAAAACTCTAACCGCACCAAAGGGCAGACATTTCACATCTCCAAGGAAACTTAAACTTTGGGTAAACTAACCTGGAAACTGCACGGCAATATTTATCATGTAATCTGTGACACACTTGCTGGTGGTCACTTTCAGGGAAACTTGATACCAAAAAGCCCCCGCTTATGGCAAGCCAACAGGGCCATAACGCATAGGTCTTATGCGTAGCCAAGCCTCCACAACACGTAGTCGAGGCTCGGCAACGCGTAGTCGAGTAAACCAATCAGATTGCAGTCTCTACTTCGCATAGTCGAGGCTCGGCAATGCGTAGTCGAGCCAACATACAAGATTACAGTTTCCAACACGCATAGTAGAGTCTCGGCAACGCATAGTCGAGCCAACCAATAAGATCACAGTCTCCACTACGCGTGGTCGAGGCTCGGCGACGCGTAGTAGAGCTTACCAATAAGATTACAGTCTCCACTACGCGTTGTCGAGAAAATATTCTTCTAGAACGCGTCGTCGAGGCTCGGCGATGCGTAGTGGAAAAACTATGCCTCCCATAGCGTGTAGCCAAACTATCCAATCACTGATGCTCTTGTAAACTGTATTAGACCTGTTCGACTACACGTTGAGAAATAACTGGTTTTAATATCAGTTATTATTGTAAGGACGTAAATGCTTGGTTTGCTTTTCTTCAGCCAAAAGATGCCATAAGTTGCTCCACTACGCGTAGCCGAAGCTCGACTACGCGTGTATGGCAAGCCAACAGGGCCATAACGCATTGGTTTTACGCGTTGCCGAGCCTCCACAACGCGGAGTTGAGCCAACCAATCAGATTTCAGTCTCCACTATGCGTTGCCGAGAATATGTTTTCCACTACGTGTAGTCGAGCTTCGGCTACGCATAGTGGAGCAACTTATGGCACCTTTCAGCTGAAGAAAAGCAAACCAATCATTTACGTCCTTACAATCATTACTTATATTAAAACAGCCAACAGGTCTAATACAGTTTACAAGAGCATCAGTGATTGGATAGTTTGGCTACACGCTATGGGAGGCAAAGTTTCTCCACTACGCGTCGCCGAGGCTCGGCGACGCGTTCTAGAAGAACATTTTCTCGGCAACGCGTAGTGGAGACTGTAATCTTATTGGTTCGCTCGACTACGCATTGCCGAGCCTCGACTACGCGTAGTGGAGACTGTGATCTTATTGGTTGGCTCGACTACGCGTTGCCGAGACTCTACTACGCGTAGTGGAAACTGTAATCTTGTTTGTTGGCTCGCTACGCGTTGCCGAGCCTCGACTACGCGTAGTAGAGACTGCAATCTGATTAGTTTACTCGACTACGCGTTGCCGAGCCGCGACTACGTGTAGTGGAGGCTCGGCTACCCGTAAGACCTATACGTTATGGCCCTGCTGGCTTGCCATACGCGTGGTGGAAAACATATTCTCGGCGACGCGTATTGGAGACTGAAATCTGATTGGTTGGCTGGACTACGCGTAGTGGAGGCTCGGCAACGCGTAAGACCAATGCGTTATGGCCCTGTTGGCTTGCCATACCCGCTCGTTCAATCCTACATGTTGCTGGTTGCGCAAATACTTAAACAATTGCCTTGTGGTGCCTTCTTGGGCTAACACTACGTCGCAAGCTGCCAATATACAGCCTGGCCCAGATTGAACGATTTCAGAGTATGAAGCCCGCCACATAGTTAAACATTGCACAACAAACTGTCAAATCACACGTGGACCCAATTGCCGACTGCCATTTAGAAACAGTGTGTTGCCAGGGCCATGGCCAAAACCACAGCGCTGACATCACCATTGTGCGTGGCTTTACAAAAGTTGAGATAAAAACACAACTTATTCTTACACCACAAAACAACAATGTATCTTTGCAAGCAAACATCAACGTTAAAGGTTCTTATTTACTTCACTCGCACTAGAAAATTCCATCTGAGGGAATGAGTTACTTTTACACGACGCTACGTTCTTTGTGCAAATCAGAGCCATGACCTTTGACCAGCTCATATGTATACAGTCTTTCATGCAAAACCTTTGTGACGAATATGTAAGATTATGTCGCGTGTTATCTATTCTTTGTTTTTATTCAATCCACACAATCTGCTTTTCGATTCTGGTGGGTTAACAGTTAATTGGCATTTGTTTTTGTTTGTGTTGCAATTCAGGGAATCGGCAGTTTCTTGCAGGTAAGTTTACAGCTAATTAATGTTGCCTCTTGATAATTGTCCAATCATACCCTAAACAGTATCACCACTGCAATACCAATGATGCGTGTTAGGGCTTGTGCCGCGGAAGCAATTTGCTAAAATAAGAAATCTTTCAAAATGTCATTCTTCCGTATATCGGTACTTCGGATCAGAGTTACTCTTCCGGTAATCAGTGATCTTCCGTTAACAGTCACTCGTCCGGTTATAGGTGATTGCCCGAACAGAAGGCCTATATGATATGTTTACACATGTTTTATAGCACTACAATCGACCAAAACGTTATATATATATATATATATATATATATATATATATATATATATATATAAGCTATGTTATTCATTTTGATCATGTTTTTGAATGCTTGTAGATCTGGAACCGCATAAGCAGCATTGGAAATAGTTTCTTTGTGAGTGTTTATTTATAAATGCTTTTCAAACATGCTGCACAGAAATAATTAAGTCTAGAATTTCGTGGTATAACGTTCTATAGCAATACATTTAAGTACCCCCAAAGCAAAGTATTAAGGACAGGTAAGGCGCCAAAAATATATCCCACTTTAGTAAATTCTAGCTCAAAATGCATTTGCGTTAGGATAATATATCATATATGTGTGTAATTGTCATGCTCCGAAGAATTCATATGTCCCGTATTTGGGTGGCTGTGATGTTAATTGTTGAATTTTGAAAGTTGGCCACAAAGCATCGACCCCATTTATTTTCTTCATTTCATAGAAAAAGAACGAAGCAAAATTCAGAAAATCGCTGAATCGTTTCTGCAGTTCAGACATAACAGAATCAAACCACCCCGTTAACTGGATTAAATTTCGTCCGGCCGTTTTCGTGAGTATCCATTTTTGGGTGGGGTTGTCCTATTATCCTTTCTGAGGAAACAAGCTTCAAAGGCATTTGATGTTGATCAATTGCCTCTAAAACAATACCATTTGCTCAAGTTGAGCTGATATTTGTACAAAACGTAGTAAACATCGTTCCTTAACATTTCGGTAGGTTGTCAATCAATTCTTGGCCAATCACATGAATAAAGGAGCCTTTGAAGTACGGAAAACATTATTCAGTGATCTGTCAAAGGGCGATAGCTACAGTTTGGTTTTAAAGTGTGACGTCATGGAGCCGGCCCTTTGGGCCCGTGACCTCAAGCCTGGCAACGAAGGTTGTGTTGCCTTGCTTCGGTGGGGCGGCCTAGGGCCGCTCGTGGTCAGTGCACGGATGGCGGGTTTGGTCTTCCGCCCCCTACCTCTTTATGCCCGTTTTTTTAGGGATAGTACATTATTGTATATCCTCGTATCTGTATACTTTATGTAGTTAGCTTGTTAGACTTGTCTGTACACTTTACTAAGGTAGCTTGTCATTATTTTGCATTTATTTTCACAATGAGTTTCATTTCTCTTTCCAACCTGAGTTTTGCAACGCTCTTTTGTGTGTTTGCTCTGCTGTTCACGTTTATGCTTATTTCGATGTGTTTATTTGTACTTTTATTTCCTCATCGCTGGGTTTCGATAAAATATTATTATGTACGTGGGTGTTGTTGATTAAAGTGCCAGTTTTTCCCCCGCCTGTCTTTGGTGTGCAGGACCACTGGGATAATCCATCGCGGCACGGCCTTTGAAGGGACATCGTTTGACGATTCCCGCTCCTCTTGAACATTTAAAGTCTCCCTCCGTTGGAACGCAAAACAAGCCAGATACCTATAAAGTAAACAAGTAAAGCTATGATATGTTAGCATGTTTGCATCTTTTCCCTGCCCACAAAAATACTTTCGGCATGTCGCCTTATTTCGCATTGCCGCCGTGATACCACTGTCCTTTTGCCATGGGCTGCTGCTACCTGCAGCCACGTGGCAGGCTGTTAAGTATGATTGACGGGTGGCATTGTTCCGTTAGGCGGCTGAAAACCTAAAGAATGACACATGGACGTTCGAGTGTCCACATGCCCCTGTGGTTTTTTGGCCTTTTTCTCATATTTCTACTTTAGTTGAAAGCTTGAAATTTTGACAATTGATAGAAAGGACATTCATCTTGTAAAAACCGTTAAATTATCAAAGTCGGCCATCCAAAGGTTTTTGGTGTCTTACCTGTTCTAAAATAAAACTTGAATCAATTTTTGATAATTTGGATATTTATCTAATGCTGAATTTGTCCAGTATGTACTGTAATAATTCATTTTGACGATAATAATGTTGATGACACCACTCTTAAAAATATAAGACACACACTAACCATAACAAAACTAAAGGTCAACCAGAGGTCTGAGACAGTCCTGTATCCAGCTGACCTTGGATATACACATAGAATTGTTCTCGTGACCTTCAAAATTATATGAGTGTGGCCTTTCTTTAAGGCCTGCATCAGTATTTGCAGTATCAAAGTTTTAACTCACCTTTATGACACGTAGGATGAAGGGATCCACTATAACCAAGATATAAGCCACTATTTATTATAGTAGTTTGTTATTTAGATATGCTAAAGGTCGAAATGAGCAAGACGAAAATAAACTCCATAACCCTATTAGTGTTGATAGTAACCATGGTCTTGGAGTCCACCATTGCCAAGGCACATGCCAATGTGTCAGTTTGACATATCAAGGACACTCAAGATCAAAAATTAACAACTTAAAGCATAGTGGTCTCCAGAAGTGTGCTTATAGAATATCGAAGCAATTAGCTGATCGGTTTTGAAGACATTGGTGTTTTCATAATAACATGCGAAAAAAAACTGATTACCAAAATATTGACCAAGTTGAAGAAAATTAAATTAATCTAAAGGTGAACTATTCTATCAAGATGGGCAGGGGCACGACTATACATTATGGTATGCATTTTGAAACATGTTCTTCGATGCTTGCAGTCTAATCCCATTTTGAACGTCCGCGACACCTTGTTTGTGAGTATTTATTTACAACTGCTTTTCAAACATGCTGTACAGAAATATCTAAATTTAGACTTCGGTGGTATACCTTTCTGAAGCAATACATTTTAGTTACACCAGAACAAAGGATTTTCATACAACTTGAATCGCTTTTAGATAATTTTGATATTTGTATTATGCTTTAATTGTCCTGTATATACTGCTGTAATATAATTGAGGGTTATGCTAGTACAACAGTCGAAACTAAACGCAAATGTGTGTGTGAATAGTTGTAGAATAGTACCAAGCAGGTCGTATTATGCCACATGACAAACTTGATGCAAATTGGCTAATTGTTCATGTCAGCTACATGCCAACCATGAATCTTCACAGGGCTATATTTTAAATGATGATGATGATGATGATGATGATGATGATAACGACGACGACGACGATGCTGCTGCTGCTGATGATGATGACGATGATGACACTACCCTTGCAAATATAAGATACACACAAACTATAACAAGACTAAGTGCCAACCAGATAACTGAGACAGTGCTCTCCCCAGCTGACTTTGGATGCACTGACTTAAGTGTTCCTACCACCTTCAAAATAATATCAATGTCTCCTTTCCTTAAGACTTACATCACTGCTTTAAGTGTCAAAGTTTTCACTCATCTAGCTCAGAAAGAATTGGAAGGTCCACCATGACCAAGATATAAGCCACCATTAACAATAGCAGTTTAAATGTTTTAGATCACTCAGGGTCGAAAATAGTGACACCGACAGAAAAACGCCCTGACACTATTAGTGTTTTATTATAACTATTGGTTTAGGGTCCAGCATTACTAAGATTCATGCCACTCTGTCAGTTTGACATATGAAGGCCACTCGAGGTCACAATCAATAACGTGAAAAGAAACAGCACATTGAATTTCCTTTTCGAGTTTAATAATAACCAAGGGTGCATTTCCTAAGATATAAGCCAGTATGTCACGTTTACTGCTGTCCGTATCGTAACAGTTCTAACAGTAACACATTCCTTGCTTATGATTCTGATAATTCTTTTTAGTCTCTTGAAATGTCAGGAAAACCACGTGGTGAAAAAATGGTGCTGATCGAGTCCAGGTACATTACCATCAAGTTTGAAAAAAATAGTAAAAACACACAAATACTCACGAAGAAATAGAAAGCAAATGGCAGTTACACCCAGTTAGACAAATAAACCCTAGGGGCCTCTAGAAGGGTGTCTATGCAATCTCGAAGCAATTGGCAAATTGTTTTCGAAGACGATCATGATTTTTGAAATATTTTGCGAAAAAAATCATCAAAACTATTTGTAGAAATCACTGGAGCATAACCATAAACACAAACGTGGTACAGACTCAACCAATGTAGATCCGATACCTTTGGAAAGGAGATGGCCAACGGTTTTGGAGAAATTGAAAACTAAGATATGCATAAACGACGGTGTTGCTGGACGGAATGGACGGACAGCCGGTACACGACTTACTATCGTTTTAGCTCAGTTTACCAAACGGCGCTCAGCTAAAACAAAAAAGACGTCGTTAAATGAAAAAAAAAAAAAAAAAAAGAAAGAAAGATATGAGAACAAAACAAAAACAAAAACAAAAACAATTAGAGTTGCAAATATAAGCTATGCACTAACCATAACAAGGGCACACATCAAAACATTCCCACAGGTATGTGTGTGAGGGCGTGCGTTCGTGAATGCGTGTTACGGGGCCTAGGCAAACACGTACAGTGGCAGCCAATGGAGAAAAAGCTCAGAACATTTTTATTGATCTTCTTGCACATTTTGCCGAGTTAATCTTTCTTATAAATGGGGATATTCGTCCTTTTGAAGAGTTGCCTGAAAATATGTTGTATGTTACATTGAAATATCCCCCACGGACGGGGATGAGAGAGTTAGATTCTGAGCGTATCGTGTTGAAAAAGATCAGTACACCAGCAACAATGTTTATTTTTGTCCAATCTCTTGACCTGTCGTATATTGGCCCGCATCTGTAATAATACACATGTAAACTATTTTCTGTGTGTTTGCCGACCGAAGTAAGCTGTACCTTTGCACTCAATCAAATACATATTCATTAGGTTATAAACATAAAACATGAAATACAACTTTAAAAACATAAAGAAAATTAAAACATGGAAATTACCTAAAAACAAACAAACAAACGAACAAACAAACGAACAAAAAACAAACCTCGATTGTTGACGATTGCGATTGAATTGGACTCTCTTCTGAACTGATTTCATTTTTGCTCATCTGACGATGACTGAAAGATACAGGACGTAAACCTCGTTTTCTGTGGTTTGTGGATACGTTGAATGGACCACCGCGTTGTTCTTGCCACATTACGTGTTGATATAAAAAGAACTGTCACATAAAGAACAATCAGTATGGCACGATCTTCACCAATACTGTTTATGGCTGAAACAATTGAGATGGGGAAGAAGGTACAAAACTGGATAGGGTTAGAGGGAGGGTGGTAGTGAATTTGTTTATCTGTTTGTTTGTTTGTTTAATTTGTTCGTTGGTTCGTTCGTTCATTCATTTATTCATTCATTGATTCATTTATTTATTTATTTAACAAGCCATGGGAATTGTGTTGATTGCGTCAAACTGGGCGACGTTTTGTTTTTGCGTCCGTTTCTTCCGCTTGTTGTTGTTGTTGTTGTTGTTGTTGTTATTGTTCTTCTTCTTCTTCTTCTTCTTCTTCTTCTTCTTCTTCTTCTTCTTCTTCTTCTTCAACACATTGTTGCGGACGCGATAACTCAAGACAGTTTTGACTTGGAAAGTTAATTTTTTTTGTGAAGAAGTTCCTATATAAATGCGTACTTGGGATTGCAGATGAGTGACCTTGGCAAATTGTTTTCAAGGTCACATGGGCTTGGCATCTAAAATTGACGCGGGCGCAACAACTCTGCAAGGATCTGACTTAGGAAGTTGAAATTTTGCATGGTGATGTACCATAATATGAACTAGGTTGGTTGTAGATAGGTGACCTTGACCTATTTTCAAGGTCACATGGCTCCTTTTTAAAAATCATTGCAGATGCACTCGATAAAGACTTGTTCATATTTTGTGTGATTATGTTTCCATGTAAGACTTTAGTAAGACCTTGCTTGTGAATGAAGAGGCATGACCTTGTCATATTTTTCAAGGTCACATGTGCATGTCATCAAAAATTGACACGGATACAACAACTCTGCAAGGTTTTGACTTCGGGATGTTGAAATTTGCATCTTTATGTACCATAACACCAACTATGTAGGGATTGTAGATGGATGACCATGACCTATTTTCAAGGTCACATGGCTCCTTTTAAAAAATCAATGCTGATACACTCCAGAAAGATTTGTCTTAAAGAGGTTGACATTTTATGTGATTATGTTTCTATGTAAGACTTTTGTAAGACGTTGCTTGTAACTGCAGATGTATAACGTTGACCTATTTTCACGTTGGCCTTTTTGTCAAAAATCAACGTGGATGTGGTAACTTAAGAAAGATTCGATATGGATTTGGGAAGTTGAAATTTATATAAGGACTTGCTTGGGATTGCAGATCGGTAACCTTGACATGTTTTTCCAGGTCACACGGGCATGTCATGTGAAATCGATAACTCAAGGAAGATTTGACTTGGGAAGTTGAAATTTTGTGCGAAAATGTTCCTATATAAGACTTTGCTTGGGAATGTAGATGGGTGTCCTTGACCTTTTGTCAAGGTCACATGGCCACTCTTAAAATCATGCAGACACATAAGTGAAAGATTTGACTAACAAAGATTAAAATTTTGTGGGATTATGTTTCTATGAAAGACTTGTAAGAATTTGCTTGTGACTGCAGATGTTTGACCTTGGCCTGTTTTTAAGGTCACATTGGCATTTCATCTAAAATCCATGCAGACTCGAAAAGAGTGTGTTTGTGCTTCTACATGGGAAATCTTTGCTTAGATTTTGAAATGTTAATAAAGAGTGTATTTTCACCATATCTGTAGATCATTGGAACCGGTATGCCTTTTGATAAAAATAAGGGTGATAAGAGTAAGGGCACACGGGAAGTCATTTGATTTTCTGTCGGAAAACCAGCCTGTTCTAGTTCAATTCGACAAGTACCGACATTTTCACATCAGAGTGTAACCATCATAGCGGCTGCATAAATTATTGATAATTTCTTGCGGGTTCCCTTGGAAATCATCGAACAAAAAGAGTTTGACTGCAATGTAGTATGCAAACCGGCACAATTTAAACTGGCGTTTCTTTCTTTTTTGCTAAAATGAATGTAAACTTCATTATCAATATCTACGAAAACAGTACTATTAATAAAATTGAACCTTTTTGGGGGCTCCAAAGGTTGAATTAAATGGAAAGAATATTTAAATCGTGTCGTGATTAGTTTTGTATGTGCTGATATGCATCTAAAATAGAGAAAAGCGGTCTGGTCCGTACATATGTATCCCTTGGAGGATAATTGTATAGAATTTAGATTGTGTTGTTCATGATAAGTCAATTTGATGTATTGTTGTGTCATTAAAGACAGATGAGATATAAAATGCACTACATTCGAGTATACGCTGGACATGTAAAGAATAATTCAACAAATGAGGGCATGATCCAATCGAGGAAGTGGAACTTTCTGCACGATCACAAAAATATAAGCGGTAGAAATTGCTGAAACTTTCACGTCACATGTGCGCCCATTGACGAAAGTTACATGCTCATATATTGTCACAATGCTTTTACCGACACAGGAACTCTTTCGTCATGATTGTCGTGATGCGTCTGCGCACGAAGAGGTATGTAGATCTAACCACATTATAGAGCTATGTTATATTCTTTCCTTTATTGCTTGACAAATACAATTTTGTTTCTTCTTCTTTTTTTTTTTTATAAATGTGCAAATGAAATGCACGAAGACATAACGTGTAGTTGTATCAAATTATAAGACTTGCTCATCTCCATCGTTGGACCCTACGGCAATTTGTTGACCTGAAGGCATACTTAAATGTTTTTCTTTGTAATTTAAGACAGAACGTATGATCTATAGTGATTATTTTAGTCAATAGGGCATAGTTCATGATTCGTTCTCGTCATATAAGATGAAGCAGCTTATGTGAGAATAGCACCAGATGAACAGAGGATCTGTTAAAAATGGATATTTTAAGATGACAAAAGGACTCCTTCATGAAAATACTGTACTATATACTATGACATTACAACAAAAGTAGTGAATTTAAAAGTTTCAGGGAAAGGTCCCAAACGAAAAAAGACCTTAATTGGAATCCTGCGAAAATAAGTGTATTCATAGCACATACCGAGACCTGATTTCAGCTTTGTCGTGATCTGCGCACATCAGCAAGGCCATTGGCACATTCAGTTTCACACCAGCACTCACGCATATTTTTTCAAATGGATTTTGTGCGTTGTTATTTCATTGTAATAAGACAGGGTGACCCAGTTTTGCCCAGAAAAAAGTTGGATTTTCGGTTGCGCGACCGACCCTGCAAACAGTTGACCATACTGTTCTCTGATGAGAAACCAAAAAAAAAAAAAAAGAAAAAAAAAAAAAAAGAAATGATAATGAAAAAAAATAAATAAATCAAACCTTTAAACTAACTGCACCGTGGTTCTATGAGTCACAGATTTATATTGATTAATCCCGCTTCTCATTACCCGAATTGGCCAATCATACCAATTGTTGCTGGGAGGCTTGCAGGCACAGCAGATAACTTCACTTGTCAGCATAAAGAGGGCATATGCAGATGTGCGGACATCTGTTTGCATAGATGACGAATCTGGTACATGTACTGTATATCAGAATTTTTCATTTGAATAGACAGGAAATAAAAACCAAAGTTATGAAGCGCATGTAAAAGAACTGCCTACATAGAATGGTATAATCTGTGGTATTTGGGGGGAACATATACCTGAAATTTCTAGTAATTTCGGTGTTGGTAAGTATAGTTTCCTCTCGCCCACGATTGCCAGGACCTCTGTGTCTGGGCAAATCGCCCAACACAGTGTAGTTGGATTCATCCACTTGATTGTTCTCCAAAACCTGACAGTCCCGTAGTGCAATCTCTGGGTCCATCTTGGACCTAGTGGTTATTCCTTATGTGCATACGCCCTTGTACTTCCTTCCTCCTTGATGAGTAATTGGCTGACGTCAACAGTGTAAAGGAAGCAGGGTGGTCGAGTAGGCATTTCTAGTTGTCGAGAGGTAAGTATTGTATTTGTGTCTTTTTGTCCAGAATCACTTCTTAGCGGTCATTAGCCTATTTGGCAGTCCTAACTCTATACTCACCATGAGGTAACCTTCCATTGTCTAACCTGAAGACAGATGGAACTCCGTTTGCCCATATTGCACACATTCTTCTTTAGAAGTTTGACATGAGCTGTATAAGCCCAAATAAATTGAAGGCAACTACTCAGAACGTGTCTCTGAGCCTGTGCGCTTTCATGTCACTCTGAGTAGTGGCTCCTTGTCTTAGCTAAATATTCAACATAGACAACCCACATAATAATGAATAAATATGAACGAGCCAAATGATGAGTTAGCGAAATAAGTGAAATTGTGCTTATAAAGGCAGAGCTTTATTATGAATAAAGAATACCTGCCAAACCAAACATAGCTACCAAACTTGTATAGTACAAGTTCAGATAAGAGCAGCTTGACCTACTATTGAACCAATATGTGCTCTCTCTAGCTGGATAGCATAACTGGGTTAAACCATCTGCTAGTGTATAACTGATGAAAAAACAAACTGTAAGTTTGTTTTCTAATACAAAAATTATTAAAAATTACACTTTTATTATTATTGTTTCTCGACCACCATTAATGATATACAAACGCTTTGGCAAAGGGTGCAAAGCTACAAGCATATTGACCATGACCATTGGTCGAAGTGAGATGGCCATATCTGAAGGGAAATCCTCAGAGGTATGTTGACTTGGGGCGGCCAACAGCAGAATCCCAGCCGAAGCAAGGAAACCGTCCTTACACACTAGTGTTTGAACACACTAGAATTTCCGGCTAACTTGATAGCTGTCCACCTCATGGGTAGATGTGCTCGGTTTCTACTCCTGTGGTCGTGAAGATCTAAAAAGACCAAAGTCATAAAACTGCCAGACACTGATGTCCAATTATTTGGTTTCATGAGGCACTGTCCAAAATGTGTCCTCTGGCTCTGGGCCTGGGGACAAGAGACACATCTGCCTAATGCACGTACAAGTGAAGGCCAAGGCATACTCCCTAAGTTATGCCAACCTACAGAAGGCACCAGAGTCTAAACCCCAAAGGCACCATAAACTTGAACACAGTGGCTGCCCTGATGGGACCAGTGAACCTAAAAGACAAGTATTGAGAACCTACATAAAGTAGCCTGTTATGCCTGCAAAAGAATACATGCCTTTATCTGACATTATTACGTCATACATATAATGGTTGGTGAAGGGCCGCAAACAGCAGAATCCCAGCCGAAGGAAAGAAACTGTCCTTACACACTAGTCTTTGACCAGGCTAGAATTTCTGGCTAACATGATAGCTGTCCACCTCATGGGTAGATGTGCGTGGTTTCTTCTCCTCTGGCCGTGAAGATCTAAAAATACCCAAGTCATAAAACTGGCAGACGCTGATGTCCAATTACTTGCTTCCATGAGACACCCTCCAAAATGTGTTGACTGGCTCTGGGCCTGGTCACAAGAGACACATCTGTCTAATACATCTGCAAGAGAAGGCCAAGGCATACTCCCTAAGCTATGCCAACCTACAGGAGGCACCCGAGTCTAAACCCCAAAGGACCATAAGCTTGAACACAGAGGCTGCCCTGATGAGACCAGTGAACCAAAAAGACAAGTATTGGGAACCTACATAAAGGAGCCAGTTATGGTTGCCAAAAAATACATGCCTTTGTCTGACACTAATCATGTCATGCAAATAATGGTCGGTGAAAGTCATAGACCATCACTACTGACAGGCCTAGAAAATGTTGAAAATAGTGCCATTCCTTAGGATGTGCAAGGACTCATTGAAGGCTGGCATCTTGTAATCTGTAGCTGAGACTTGCTTGGGAGGCCCAATTCCAAGATGGCCGATTCTGTATGGGAAGGCGTTTTCAAATGAGCATAAAATATAAACCATTCATCCTGTGGAGCTAATGTTTTCTAAAGAGTTAGAATGGAATAACTTGAAAGCAATCTGAAAATTTCAAAAGTTTACTGTAAACACTTTTGAAGTTAGAAGGGTCTGAAAATTGAAAAAATCACAAAATCGCCCATTTGAGAAAAAAGCCCAGTGTCCGGATCAGAAAATTTAAATTTTGATGGGAGGTTTTCAATTTTTATCACAAAGTATCAACATAGTTTAAAAACTGTGAAAAAAATTAAAAAAAAAAAAAAAAAATAATCACCCCTGGGGGGTCAATCTTTTGTTCCGCCTACTTTGCGTACTTAGCTCAAAATGCCAATTTCAGATGCTCATAACAAAAAATCTATATTATCTAAAGGTCTCATCCTCTCAATATCATTTTTGTATATACCATAGAACAACAAGACATATAAACCTGTATTAACAACAGCATCCTTTTTATTAAATTTAACTTTAAAAAGCAGAAATTATTCAAAATCACATTCTACCGGTGAAAATACCCATTTTTATAGCAAGTTGATACTATCATTGTGAGAATTCTACACTAGATACACACCATTTGTTACTTAAGTCCAGTGTATATATAGTACTTCATTTGTCATATAAACTCATATTGTGGTCTATCAATTCATTTAAATTTTAATGAATTTTTAAAATTTCAAAATCTTATCAAAATTGCACTTTCTGGCTTTTCCTCCACTTTTCTATGCAAGTTTATTTTGTCACATGACTGGTCTTTGGTACAAATTAATTTCTGTTGAAAACTGTGTCCATCATTTAACATTTTATTCTATTCAAAAGTAATGAATAAACATTAAATTTGAGAGAAATATTGTTTTAAAAACAACAAATAAATATTGCATTTAAACCGAAATGCAAGCCAAATTCCTTACAAACATATGGGTTTCACCATCACTAGAGAAATTGTCAAAAGTTATGTAATCAAGATTTTCATGTACATGCTATCTACTTTGAAATATACATGGAAGATTTACATCGGGAAAAAACAATTTGACAAACATTTTTGTAAAAAAATAACACATACATTTATGTGGCACCATTTATATAACGGAAATATGTTAAATGTTATTGAAGACATGCATTCATTTTCCTATTAATGTCTTAAAATTTCAGTCTATTCAATTATGCAGTGGAATATGGTGAATTTGAACAAATTCTCTATATTGTGTGTTTATGACATTGATTTCAATGGACAGTACTGAAGTGTTGGGTCTGTCACTGTCACTCTTCTGAATTTCTCGTGGAAAATATAAAAATAATGCATCAATCTTTACTATTCATCAATGAAACCCAGAACTTGCAGAAGTGCTCTAGAAAAAAAAATGACCCACACTGGCACTGCAACAGCAAGCTCGGCAAAACAGCGTGATTTTTCATTTATTTTTTAATTCATTCAAGTTTACAATGTGAAAACGGTTGAATATTACTATTAATGGGTCATATGAATTTTATTGATGCTTAATTCTTCTGTTACATGCAGAAAATTGTCCCTTGGAAGACAAGATTGACCAAAATGAACAGCATTAATTAGGCTATAGCAGTGAGCAGTGACTGGCAATTTGGACCTATGATTACATGCTCCTTTATCGATCAAAATAAGCTTGAATTTCCCTCTTAAATTACCGTAAACGAACGTTAATAGCGAAAAGTTCACGAGGAAAAGTTTTCTTGCGTTCAATAGCATTATCTTTGGAACATTTTGTAGAGAAAATGCAATGTTTACGCTGTTTCGCTGTACCGGAAGTTAGTTTACGCTATCCGCTCAGCGGAGCACCAAGCAAAACATGGACGGTCTTGAACGCGTCTGATACATGCAAACAAAATTGATCGGTGCGTTGTCAATTTTCATCCATTTTTAAGGAAACTTCACATAAGGATACTTCATTATCTTATTAAACATCTGCTAGATCGGCAGATCAAACAAATATGTGGAACATTGAACATTTGATCAAAGTCTGTAGGGTACTTGCACGCTTTTTCACTGAAACAATTTAAACTGCCGATGTCGAAGGTCATCCGTCTTGCAGAGATCTTTCATAAGAGCATCTCCAATTGGCTGAATTCAAATTTCCCACGAAGCACGAACCAATTGAATATGCCGTACTTTGGAGGTTTTGTAAAGCCATTCAGAGTCAGCGGTCCGCTTCACTGGCTGTGTCAGGACGTCTTGGGCGATTGCGCTAAGTCCACAGTGCGCGTAGCACAAAAGGCAGTTTTTAACTCGCTGTTAATATTTTACTTATCATCGTATGCCAATAAAAATTCACACATCAAATATTTGTACCATGTTTGCTCACGCCTACAAAAAAAAAAACGTGATTCGATGATTTTTTAGTATGAAAATTAGCGGTCACTTTTGACTTTTATTTTATGAGTTGGTGACTCTTTCAAGATTACCGTAATCTTATTGGTTACGACGGTGCACGTGGCAAAGCTGAAAATAGTTTAATGACTTGAGATGGAGTGCCCAAGTCAACGGAATCGTAATAGTGATTTGTGGGCGTGGCCAAGTCATGCCATCTGGCGATAAACTTGGAACTAGACATTACGATTCCAATGACTTGGCCACGCCCACAAATCACTATTACGATTCCGCTGACTTGGGCACTCCATCTCAAGTCATTAAACTATTTTCAGCTTTGCCACGTGCAAAAATATTAAAACTGGACGTTGTCTTTTTTTTACTTTATAATGTAATTTCTAAAATAAAACAATTATGGACTTTTGCTTCATTCACTGGTTAGTTTTATGGACCTGAAAGAAGAATACTGACCTCCGCCTTCGGCCTCGGTCAGTATTCTTCTTTCAGGTCCATAAAACTAACCAGTGATCTCAGCAAAAGTCCATAATTGTATAATATTGCGTGTGTGACAGCGTGAAAGCGCACTGAGCGTGGGCCTCCCTAGACTTGCTCTGAGGCTGCAGACCTGTTCAAAATATTCTCATAGGCCTTGAGGATTATCTGCTCAATCAGCCAAGAGATCATGTTTCATCATGTTTCAGCAAACTTGCTCCTTCTCAGGGTTACCAAGCGGCAAAAAATCAATTAAACCCCTGACTTCTGAGACCATCCATGTAAGATAGGTACCAATGCAGTGATCGCTCCCGACACAAAGCTTCTTCCTGCATGGAAAAGAAATGTATACAAGCATGAGAGGTTAAACCCTTAATGGCTGTAGCTACATCTTGGGCCACTTAGTTCTTTGCATGGTGTCCCAAGTCAGGGTCACTTGGCGGGGGGGGGGGGGGTGCTCATGTGGCCATTGGATTTGATCATGAGGTAAAGCATGTATCTAGCTTCTTCTAGCCCCAAAGCAGGTGGTAACATAAAACAATTGTTACTACCCTTTCACAGGACCATGGGTAGGATCTGCAGCGGCAGGAAGACATAAGCACAAAGGCTGCTCTAGTCCATGACTGAAGCTTCCACTGATAGGACCTGAGGATCTCGGGCAGGCGACGGACATTTGTGCTTGTTGCAAACAGATCCATGTTTGGGATGCCCCGTTTGGCCTCAGTCAACCAAAGGATGTGCCAACTCTCCTCACAGAGCTCAGGTACCAGGGCTTGGTAGCCTTGGTTGCTTGAGCATCTGCCCTGGAAAGCCGAGAGTCCATGAAGGACAGGAAGCCAAGCAGGGCTTGCCACTGTTGGGCCAAGTGAATTACGCAATTCAGGAACACTTTGGGCAATAACTGGAGTTTATCCCACCTGTCCTTTGGAGGGCAAGAGGCCGGCATAGGATACCAGTTTTAACTGGATGCATAGAGGGATGATGATTTGCTCTGACAATAGGCTACACTTACTTTAATTCTCAACCGTGCCCAACCCTTCACAAGGCTGCAGAATGGTCTGTGTGTAATGAAGTGCCTGGATCAGCCAGACATCCAGGCACACATGTATGTGTACAATGGTACCGTGTAGGTGCACTACATCTGCCTGTGCAAACCGAGTGAACACCAAAGGGGCCATGGCAAAGCTGAATGGATGTGCCTTGAGCTGGTAGACCTGGCCTGGAAATGCAAAGCTCACATACATATGGCAATTGACACGTGGATGAATGTGTCCTTGAGATCCTATGATGTAATCAACTCCAGTGGCTGCAGGGCCTCTGCCACTGGCAGTTGAGTCTCCATCATGAAGGATGACACCTTTAATTATGTGTTCAGCATTGCCAGGTCTATCACTGGGGGCAACCTCTGTCGCACTTGGGGACAAGGAAGAGTAGGTTCTACAACCTGGCAAATTGAGATTCTCCATCTGCTCTATGGCATTCTTGCTCCAAAGACCATTTACCACCTCTAAGAATGCCAAAGCCTTGGATTCATTTGTGGGTGGTGTGAACCCTGTGGGTTTGCCCCTCAACCAAGGTTTGGCTTTGCAGTAGGGCATTGGATGACTGTGTCTTAGGGCATTCAAGATGAACATATTGTCTCTTAAAGACTCCCATTGCACACGGAAGGTAGAAAGCCTACCATCAGCCAGGTGAACTGACATTTCTGAAGCTGTGATGGAGGCTGACCCTGAGACTGAATAATTCAGCAAGCTAGAGTCAGCAGCCCTGAGGCTTGCCATAGTCTTGGGTTTTTTAAGCATGTGCTATTCTCATATCACTGCCAACTTTTCCTAGGATGTCACAACCCTGCAGGCATGGGCATCATAGAAAGGTGTGACCTGAGTACAATGCTTCAGGCTTACAGTAGCCAGGAATAATAGTGACTGTACAAAATCAGTCAAGGCCTTGGTTCAAGTATGTTCGATGGGCATCCCAGAAGGTCTTACCCCAGGATAACAATTTCAGAAATCTTTCGACCACAAAGGGGCCCTATTCATGCACTGCAAAGTATCCGGTCAGGCAATGGCTGGCCCAGGAGATGGGCATCCCTATGTAGCAAACACAAGATCACCTAAAATGTACAGTCAGTCATGACCTGGTTATCAACATCTCATGACAAAGAAGCTGCAATCAGTGATGCCAGGTTGATCCAATTCTGCACTGCCTCCATAATATGCACAAATTGCTTGAGGTTCTCCAAAAGAAGGTGGTATCCACTGGGGCAGATACAGCTTCGGCCAGCACCACAGGCACCATGGAATTTGGCCCCTCAGAGCAAGTATGGTGTGACCATCAATTAGTTTGTTGCAAACTGAAACTGCGGAAAAACTAATGTTAAAACATGGGCTCATTCTCCACCTTGGTGTTGAGATCTGAAGACTCAAGACTTGTTAGGAAGTAGTGAGACACAAAGCCTCCTTGAACAACAGATATTCTGCTGGCAGTGGGGTGGCTACTTGTGACAGCAACACATATGTCACCACTCGATGCAAGGGGATAGCAACAACTTCTGTGGAAGTCGTTGCAGTCACCCTTGCAGCCTCCACCTGCTGCACGGTGTGTGTGTGTGTGTGTGTGTGTGTGTGTGTGTGTGTGTGTGTGTGTGTGTGTGTGTGTGTGTTCAGGAAGACTCGGTGCAGGGGCCACAGCTGTCCCCAACCAAACTGTCTGAAGACCAGAGGGCCACTGCTGGAGTTGTTAGAACTCCTGAGTGTGCTGAAGGCTCAAGGCAACGGCCATAGCTGCCACTGACACAGTGGTCTGTTGGCAACACGGATCCTGCTCAAGTTCAGAGATCTTGAGAGCCTTGAGGCCCAGTGTGAGCTGACTCAGCACAGAGGCAACAAGCCGCTGTGGCAAAAGGATCTGCTTGCGTACAGCAGGAGTATCAGCACGGACTGTTGAAGATGAAGTCTCCAAACACGAATGCTTTTACTTGTTGACCTTGAGTTTTGCTTGCATGAGTGAGGAAGGGTACCTTAGGCAAGAGTCAGTGGAATTGCCAGGTGCTCTGTCAGGGATGGACCCAGAATAAGGGCAGGAGGCAAACTGGCACAAATGTTAGTGAGATGAGCATTAACAATAAGTAGTGAGTCAACATTTAAGGGTCTAGCTGTTTTCAGTACCTGGATTCCCTATGCATAGTTTTCTAATTGATATAAACGTATTCTGAAGTGAATCTCTTATTTGTTAAATTGTTTAGAAAGATCACTTTCGTATCCTACTGGTAAACATTATTCTGAGAACGCCATGCAATAGTGTTGTACGTTCAGAGGATTGATTAGACCATGGTGCTCATTCACCTTGCCCAAGCATATCCTCCAAAATGACATCTGTCAGTTCACCATCCCTGTAACCCCTTTTTGATGAACTGAATTGTTAGGCAATAAATAATTAAAATAAAAACTGTAGTTTACTCTGTTTTCTGTGCCAAAGATATAAGAATAGAAGGATATTGCTATACAAATGGCCTTTTTTGTTTCGCGAAGATGTTAACCTTAAGAGAGTCTCATCCAGGCTCATACCTCAAGCTTAATTGCTTTTTTTCGAAGAATTTGTT